>JBAIAA010000281.1:600000-1078112 GCA_037893245.1 Crossaster papposus | reverse complement strand
CATGGTCTCACTAAAAGTGTTTAAACTTGATCCGTAATAATAGGTTTACACTTCATTTTTATCTGTATCTTGATTTAGATGGGGTGGACTTTAGTTGATAATAATTGTGCTTTCCGTTTGAAAACAATGACAGAAAGATTTATGAATTTATGCAGGACTGGGTACAATGTACTGGTTTTGTTTGTCCCGTGGCTGACATTAATCTGCATTTGAACAAATTTGTGCTTGTTGACTTAAATAGTTTATCTACAAAGTATACATTATTCATTATACATTATGTACTACAACTACATCTACAGTAGCTGGTAAAATATAGTGTTCTTTCCCCCCCCCCCCCCCCCCCCCCCCCCCACATTTGTACAAGGTTTTCCAGATAAATAATAACCTCTGCTTTGCAATTCCAGTCTCGTTTAAGAGTGCAGGATGTTAGACATTAATTAAAATGTGTGGTGAATGTACCAGCTACACATAAATAAATCGGTAAGCCCCTCTGAGGGGTACAGTACATGTTAATGTACATACTGTACATGTACATATTAAATATGGTTTTCCTTTGTGCTAACGGTACAAGGAAATCTTAACAAATGCTACAGTGAAACCAATCTATATACTGTAGGAAGGCTAACCTATACAAAGAATCTTTATCATTATTAGTTTAAAAAAAAAATAGTCACAATTTACCTTTATAAAATGCTGGCCAACCTACATATGTATACAAAGAAGTTCTGTCATTATTAGGTAAAAAAAACACACTTCAGTCACAATTCACCTTCATGCTTCAATTTTTTATTTTTTTATTTTTTTGTGGGTGCAGTGATTAGTCTTCCTTCAAATCTGACACAAATCAATAACTGTTTTATTTCCCCGGTCTGTCACACAATGCAAAACACTTGTGAGAGCTTATTCGTTGTGATGTCTGGCTTCATTGTTGACCACTAACCCTTTACCTGGTAACCAGCATACCAGGGGGCCATGCAGCGGAGTACCCCCTACTAAGTCTTTGAGAAAAGAGGCTGAAACATTTACTTCCAATCCAAGGAAACCCTCCCGTGTTTGCCCTGGAAGCTCAAAGTCCAACAATATATTTTTTTAGAAAAGTTTGGAACCAATGACCTTTTAAGTTGCGAATATTTGACAGAGGGTTTAGAAAAATAGAACAGAGTTGAACATTATGTACGGTGGGCCGCCCTGCTAAAGTGTTCAGCTGACCCGCTAAATGTTGTACTGCCCTGCTACTAGTGCTAGTGCTAAATTGTTTAATGACCTGAAATATTTTCAAATTTCACACAAAGTTTACCAGAATCTGGTTCAAACAACTGCATTTACAGAATATGTATGTTTTATATCACCTTATGATTTGTCAAAGTAATGTGGTTGTGTTTTAATTTTTTTCAGAGTTATCTTCTTCTTTTTTAAGAAAACCCTCTGTCTTCTTCCCCCAGCAGGTCTTGAGTTGACTGACATGCCACTAGCCATCCTTCACCATGCCTTATGAAGGCACGCTCTATGAGTTTCTTAGCGAGGTGGGCTTGCAACAGTACCACCAAGATTTTGTCAGCAAGCTAGGTGTGACTGCCATTGATCACCTGGCCTACGTCCAGACTGACGATGTGTTCTCCTTGGGCATGACCACCGCCCGAGTGGCGGAGACTCAGGGCGTCAATGAAGAAGGTCAAGAAAGGAAAATTCAAACCTGGAGTGAGTAGAAGAAAGGAGGGTTTCGATTCGAGTTTCGAGTCGACTTTTCAAGTTTCAAGTTGACTTTGAATTTTGAAACTTGAAAATCAACTCGAAACTCGAAAATCAACTCGGAACTCAAAGAAGAGCAACACTCAAATGAAGAAAGTCATATTACTTGTGTTTAGTCCCAGCATCATGCCTCATCTAGGACTCCTTGCATAGGTAACTCCCCAAAGAAAGAGTTGGGTTGAACACTCCACTGAGAAAGATCAACATCGATAGCCTAAAGTACATTTTTCTACACACAACAGATTTTTGCTGCACCTTCATGAAATAAAAACTTTCTCCTGAAACTGCAGGGCATTACCAAGAGTTCCCTGGGGCACTTAGACTTTCTTTGATAGATGTAGAATTGTGGTTTCCTGGGTGGGTGGGGCGGGGTGGATTAGAGAGGGGAGTGAATAGGGCTAAACCCACATGTACCCTTGTTATCAACTTCATTGCTGTCATGTGACAGTCCAAATGGATGTGGTTAGGTGGGCATGTGTGAGTCATCTAATAACCCCAAGAAAAATTTAAAAGGAAAACAATTATAAAATTCAATTAGAAATTCCGCTGTGGTTTTTTTTTTTTTTTTTTGGGGGGGGGGGGGGGTGAAAACACTGTCATTTTTTGTATTTTTCATTTAGAGCTGGCTTTATTTCAAGGTTACTGTTGTGTAGACACTATTGTAACTACTGGTATGGAAGAATGCGTTCATGGTCATGCGTTATTTCAATTTATAATTAATGAATGCGCATGAGGTAAATCTATAGTCTATCTTAGTGGTTCTAATTGTTCATTGAAGATAAAATTCAACCAAAAAGAAAATTCCATTGTTTTTGTCTCTTCATGACTTTCAGAAGAATGTGAAGGTATCTAAGATCAAGCCAACCATTGTCAGGGTTCCATCTCACCCAAGCCCACCCACGGGAGGACACATTATCCCTGCCTCCGCTATCAACATGTTAGACAGGGAGCTGGGTAGAGGGGAGTTTGGCAAAGTCATGCAGGGAATATGGACTGACAAAGATGGACAGAAGGTAATATTTGAATGTTTTTGTCAAAAGAGCATCGAATAGATTTAAAGAGAAGACTGACAAGTTGCAAATTACTGGAATGAAAGCCTGAATCTTAAATCCTTTCATGAAATTCAAGTTTCTTATTCCCCTGACTTTTTTTTAACCCTATCCTTCGCTAGAGGTTGTTTTTGCAGGGAACTATCCTCATTTGGATAAAGTCTCAATATATTTTTTTCTTGAATTATTTTTTCTTGAATTTTTTTTTGGTGACCTTTTGCCTCAATTCTTTAAAAACCTCCAACAATCGTTCTGATGACATTCAGAAGCAGTGCGGATGATATCGAGCATAACACAGGGTTTCATTATGCCTCACTGAACGTAAAACGATGCTGGGTACAGCCTAAGAACTCAACCTATTGCATCCTCCAAAATCCTCCAAAATCTACCCAATCCTCCATTAACCACCCGGGGGATTTTGGAGGATTGGGTAGGGTTTGGGTAATAGTGGCACAAGGCATGATGCATACAGTACATCTATGAGCGATATATTCCGTTTATAGCTCATCAAATGTCTGTAATGTAACCTTTTAATAACAGTCAGAAGACTAAACTGCTTATCAAAACAATTTCTTGATGGTGTGCGAGGGACGTTAACATCTTGAAATTTCATCTAGAATTTCCCCTAGGCAAATATATCCAGCCTATATACAAGCGTTCACTACGATTCGACACGCATCCAGGTCACTGGGTCTCACTCTCGGCCAATAACGCACAATGAGGCTGAAAGCGCCAACAACACAACGAGGTGCACAGAACCTGGCATATATTATTAAAAAAGGACGTGTGTTGAACAATATTGTCTGGTAGCAATCATTTGTAATTCACAAAGACAAAAATGTGAATATTTAATGTATTTCTATTAAAATATACAGTGCAATCATCTACCCAGAAAGTCTATACATTTTATGTGTTTTTTCCTCAGGTTTCTCTGTTGGATTTTCCTTTTTAAAATTCCGAATGCACTGCTTAAAATGCATTCAGTTTTATATGAGCAATTATGTAAGCAAGCCTCGTGTACAAGTACCTACCAAATAAAACAAAATAGAAGTCATTTTTAATGAGAATTAAATGGCAAAATTAAGGACAGGAAAAAATGTCACATATTGTACCCTAAATATTTTATTTAGACCATATTTGTTGCCTTCTTAGGTTTACACGTACACGTACAGGTACAGGGTATGACATTCACAAATTGGCATCCAGAAGATGTGCTTGAAATGAGTCATCTTTTGTTTATTTCTGCAAAGGAAATTGGCCCTTTCAGGCAAGACTAAATAACGACCTGAGTCTGAGATGTCATGTCTGTTCCATCAAGACGAGTATTGTTTTAGCGGGAGAAGATAAGCACATCTTGGCATGTCAAAGCCATTAGGAGAATCATGGGATTCTGTCCTCAAACTGGCCACATGAAACCATCTTAACATTCCCTCACATTGCATCCATCTCGTGGGTAGACTCACTCCCAGAATATGTCAAATATTACTAATGTATCGGACAGTCGTACAGATTGATATCGCCCCTGCGCTAGTTTTAAAAGCACCATATTTGTCCTTTGAACAGGATCTTTGTAAATCCGCAATATGGTGTATGTTTCTGGGAATTCCTGTCTCTAAGGTTCGCTACAATTTCATGAATTGTTGCCATGGAGTCCATGCCTTATTTCCACTTGATTGGATAAATACATTTGGCTTTGCTTGCTTTCCTGGAAACTTTTGTCATCTGTTTCGTGAAAATTAGGCAGTTAAGTGAGAGTAAATTAGGAGGAAATTTATGAGTCATCCATGTATGAGACTTACAGTACAACTTAGACAACAAACCTGTCCAATAGTTTATGCAACATTAAAGGTAGGATACACCATTGGTACTTGCTTGCATTATCATAAATGGGTGGATTTGGGAGGTTGTATTTTATAGTAAATATCGTTTAAAGGGCCTGTCCAAAGTTTTACAATCATGGATGCTGAAAAAAGCAAGAAAAACGACGTTCGTTTTCAATCGGCGTCGGGCAGTGTTTCTTATGTTGTTCTTGTTTTTTTCGCAATCGCAATCTGGCGATCATGAAGTTTTTTTTATACAATTAACTTAAATTAATTTTCGGAACAATTACAGGATATCTAGCGCAATCCTTTTGCTGAATGCCTACAATCATTATTTACTTTCAAATAAGTAAAATATTTCCTTTTAATTCGTTAGTAAAAAAGATTGATATCTGCAAATTGTATTCTACCTTTAAAAGAACCCCCCACTTTTTTTTTTTTTTTTTTTTTGGGTGGGAGGGGTTCCACATGATCTTTCTGAAGTTTAATTCTGTGTAATTATGCCCTCCCCCCCCCCCCCCCCCCAATACATGTATGGTACTACATGCATTGTTCTGACATGATTTGTAATTTTGAAAGTGTGGTCACTAAAACGAAGAGGTTAAAATCATCACACACATAGCATTGTCTTTTTTCACTTTTTTAATCATATGCCTAATCAGTTGCCCTGTGGTTGGGAATTCCATGGTTTATTGGCTTTAGAATTGACTCACCTGAATGGAATGTTTTATCAAAACATCCCCCTGTTCAATGTCCTTGACTAATGATGGGATTGGAGTGGTTGTTTTTTAAGGGGAAGTTACAAAGTTCAAGCTGTTTATGATTTGTGTGATTTGTAGACTGTCAGTTACATTTTTATAAATTGTACACAGTATTGTAAATTTGTGAACAAAAGCGTTTATTGTCCCAGTAAGTGACCCACCCTCATTTGTCACGGAAGTGACAAAAGTAAACACATGCCAAAAAAAACCTGCTGTTCAAGCATTTTGTCCACATATTTGGAGTTTAGTTTGTTTTTATTTGAGCCTTGAGCCTTGAGGTTATTTTTATGTGGAGACAAGAAAAAAGGGTTACATACATTATATGTACAGATTGACTTGAAAATACACACAAGTACAAAACACAGTCCATTGTAAACCTCAATCCTTGTGTTAAAAATGTACTCGATTTAAGCTTAACGTCACCCAATGCTACACAAAACTAATTCAGTTGCAGAATGCAGTACTCGTACTACACTGACCATTATTTTATGAGAATTGACTAGTAGTGTCTTGGTGTGCTGTACCCCGAACGAATGCCTTAGAAGATTGTTATGGTTAAATTAATAATGTCAACAGACACCTATCAAAAATTGTCTCCGTCCCTCCTTCAAAACACCTGACTTGACACATCACTTATGACAACTTCATTATCCGATGCCCTCAGACAAAGAATTTCAAAAGCCTCTCTGTTGAGTACAATGTACATGTAGTAACTATTTACAGATCATTTCATTTCCAAGTACTTGCGTTGGACCATACAGAAAGGAACGCATCACTATAATCTCACCGTAGGCTTGATATTTTTGTAAACTAAATGCTTGCAGAAATTTTGTTGTTGACTTTCACACCCACGCAATTTCAATGAAAAACAGAATCTGACTGGTAACGCCGCACCCTGCATAATCATGCATGATGTCTCGTCAATAAAGGGTGCCACTTGGTTTGTGTTTGGTATCAACCACAACACAATAGATCAAAATTAATACCTTTAAGTACCCTAACATCACCTAATAATACAAAATACTACCAGTACATGTACTTGAGTAAACTGCAGTATTCAGTACTCTATAGGCCAAAATTGAGTAGTATTTTGTAGTACTGACTGCACTGTACCCTAAATAAATGGACGTTGGGGTTAAAATGGCTGTTAACAAGTTCGTGACGCAAAGTTTCCCCAGATTCAAAACAAATGACGCATAAACACGTCATGAGCAAGGCGGGAAAAACTGCAGTATTCAGTACTCTTCTGGCCAAAATTGAGTAGTATGTTGTAGTACTGACTGTGTACTGTACCCTAAATGAATGCCCAGAATGTTAGGGTTAAAATGGCTGTTAACAAGTTTGCGACGGAGGACGTACTGGTATACACGCAAAGTTTCCTTGCCCAGATTCAAAACAAATGACGCATAAATACGTCACGAGCAAGGCGGGAAATGTGTGGGTGTGCTTCTCGGTACCATCGGCCTGAACCCACCTCGGATCGAGTTTTGCTATAAAATAATCCCGCTTCTCGGCTCGATAATGTTCAATTAGGATACTTCACTGGTGCAGAAGTTGCATTGTAAACTGTGGTAGTCTTTTGGTCTTTTCAGTGATGACACACTGTTTTTTTCTTGTAATTTTTGTTGTGACCAGGATTTATACTAAGGCACTGCACAGTTAAAGGTAGTATACACCATTGGTAATTTGTTGAATTATCAGGAATGGGTGGATTTGGGGGGTTGTATTTTATAGTAAATATCGTTTAACTGACCTGTCCGAATTTTTACATTCATGGATGCCGAGAAAAGCATGAAAAACAGCGTTTGTTTTCCACCGGCGTCGAGCAGTTATTCTTATGTTATCTTTGTTTTTTCGCGCTCGCCGGACGGCGAGAATGAATTTTGGTTTATACAATTCAATTTTTTGGAACAATTACAGGATATCTAGGGCCCTTATTTTGCTGGATGCCTACAATCATTATTTACTTTTAAATAAGTAAGATATTTCTTAATAATTCGGTAGTAAATTTTTTCGATATCTGCAAATGGTGTATACTACCTTTAAAACCTATGGTATGCTGGTTCTATTCATACTATTATTGACATACTGCTGAGTGCTTACTGTCAAAAAAATACTTCTGCTTGTATAAGCCAGACAATAGGATATGGGTCCCCTGAACCAAACCCCAACAATTTGTCTATTATGTTTGTATTGCTATGACTGGTGCTCATGAAAACAAGTTTTTGTTCAAAACATAAATGTTCCTTGATCATATTTGCAAGAAAAGGTTATTCAGTGTCGATTGAAAGTCTGATGTACAATGTACAGGTACCCTACATGTTGTATTGAGAGAATGTTTGAGGCATTGTGTATATACCTCCAGCTCTAGTGTCAATTCCAGGATGCTGTATAATCATGTTCTTTGTTCTAGTTGATGTTGTGCAAACTTGACCCCACGCAACCCGACTCGAAACAGACTTCAGGTCAGATCAGGTTTTCCACCATTTTTGTCAGATCCAGGTAGTTTTGGTTTTGCATTTGCTGCTCTGGTCAAGTCATTTGCATCAGTAGCACTGGGATTATTTTGACATCTAAGGGTAACACCCTAATATTTCCAGGCACGCTCGCTTCGAGCTAGTTGCTTACAGATATTTCTGGCCTCGCTCGCTGCGAGCCAGTCGCTTACAGATTTTTCCGGCCTTGCTTGTGACGTGTTTATCCGTCAACTGCTTTATATTCCGGCTTCTGATGCGAACTGGTTAAGACTGTTACAAAGAGAAGTTATCCCAATCCCTTTAGCCAACTCCTGCAACCGTTTCCTTGTCTTCAGATTCAAGTAGCTGTCAAGTGTCTGAGCTCAGAGCGCTTCTCAGCCGACAGGGCCCAAGACTTTGTCAAGGAGGCGGCCATCATGTACTCACTGAACCATGAGCATCTGGTGAAGTTATTTGGCGTGGTACTGGATGTGGATACGTCATTGATGCTGGTGAGTTCAATTAGGATGGACGCTGTTTAAAAATAGAAAGATTCTTCATGAGGCTATTTCTGAAAATTAAAGTGAAAGGGTTTGAATGGCCCTTCTTGAAAGAAAAAAAGTTAATTTAAAAGAAAACGCCTGTTCTGGCACTACCGATCAATTACACTGCCAAAAAGTGCTTTGTACCAACCATTTTGTCAGTTGACACTGGTGACGTCAAACCTGATGGCCAGGTTTATCTTATCACCACCCTCTCTTCATCTCCTGGCCAGGTGACAGAGTTTGCAGCTCTACGGTCCCTTCTAGACAACATCAAGCAACCATCGCTCCGTATGTCCTTCCCCATCACCCTCTTGCTGGAGTTTGCCGGTCAAATGGCTGATGCCATGAGGTACCTACATCTGTCCAACATCATCCACAGAGACCTGGCTACGAGGAATATCCTGCTCTTTGTGGACGACGATGTGAGTTTGACAAAGTAGATAACAAAAACAAGTCTAGACACGGCTAAAGCCCGGTGCATACTTCACACGTAGGCGGATGCGACACCAATTTGACTTCTCAAAACATTAGCTCCGAAAATTCGCCTATGTGTTTAACTTTTGCGAACACGCAGCATGAAAACTCCCCTCACAATTTCATGTTCGCGTTCGCTTTCGTGCCGAGAATGATCCAGGCTTTCATCACAAGTAACGGGGTCAATAACAACATAATGATTTTGCTCCATCTGGTCTCTTAGGGCACCAAGAAAGTCAAGATCAGTGACTTTGGTCTGTCTCGGAGGTTGATCTTGGGTGAGAACTACCGCAGTGAGATGAAACCCAACCTGAAGCTACCACTAGCTTGGTGAGATTATGAAGAGTTTTAGAATTCTTGCCTTTGTCTTTGGCTTCGCCTTCCTCCGACTTCCGTATTACGGTTCTCGTCTTATATCTGCGAAGCGCACAAATTTGCTAAGTATATATATCAATGTTTTGTATTGTTCATAATCCGCTTACAGGATGCCGGTGGAAGCTCTGACTAAGCTGACTTTCACTAAAGCCAGCGATGTCTGGAGTTTTGGCGTGACATTATGGGAGATGTTTACTTACGGCCGTCAGCCGTGGGCGACATACTCCGGAGAAGAGGTAACTTACTTTGACTTTAAGTCTGTAATTCTGCAGATTGTGGGTTGCATTCCTTCCTGTGTATGTGTCCTTAGGCAATATACTTTGTCACAATTTATCACTACATGTTCCTAATACATAGTTGGGGTTGGATAGCTCAATTGGTGAAGCACTGGTAGAGTATTCTGGAGTACGCAGGTTCAAATCCTGTTTCAATCATTTTTGTTTGTTCAACTTTATAATAATTAATATTAACATCTCAGAAATAAATTTCACAGATTTTGAAAGCAATCGACAGGCCAGCGTTAGAGCGACTAGAGAGACCCGACGCCTGCCCAGTCAAAATTTACGAAATCCTCCAGAAGTGTTGGAAGCACGAGCCAGAGAAGAGGCCAAGCTTTGCCGAGATTTGTGAAGACTTGCCAAAGGTAAAAACCTCAGGAAACAAGTCGGTAAAAAGAGGCTTTTGGCCGGCATCTGCTGAAAGCACACCCTGATATTTACTGGCCTCGCTCGTTGCGAGCCAGTTGCTGACAGATATTTCCGGCCTTGCTCGTGACGTGTTTATCTGTAATCTGTTTTGAATCTTGCAAAAACTTTGCATGTATACACGGCATTCGACATAGTTTTGAAGATTTCCAGCGGTTTATCTTTTGCATGAAGTTGCTCTTGTCAATCTAAATTAAAATCTTTAGAATTTTAGTTCCGCACGATTTGGAAGACCAGTGTACAAAATGGTATTACAATTTCCTTTCAATATCCGTAATATTCCTCTCATGAGTTCTTCTCAAGATTCAAGAAAATGAAAGATAAATGTTGCCCCTCGTTTCATCCAGGCTAAGCCAGTTCAGGTCAGAGCCATCACCCAGTACAAACCTACCAAAGATGGAGAGTTGGCCTACCGAGCTGAGGATATCATCACTGTCTTAGAAGCAAAGTAAGATTCATCGTCACTCCAACATACTATCAGTGCTTAATTCCTTGCAGTTGTTTGCTCATCTGATGGAGCTTTGGAGCTTGTAGCTTGGGTAAAAACCAAGGAAGTCTTAGGTAACACTGTGCCACAAATATTTAATAATCTATCTGCATTGGCTCGTCAGGCTTTTGTCTGAGAATTCTGCATTCTGCATTTACAGCATCGTGTCTATATTGTTTTTTTACTTCAAGAAACTTCTCTGTTTCTGTACAAATCTTTGAGGTAGATGTTAAAGTATCATTTTTTTGTTAATGTCTTCTTTTCTCTTGATATCTCTCGCTCCCTCTGTCCCAGTGAGCAAACTGGTATCTGGACTGGTATCCTTGCCAACGGTAAGATAGGCACCTTCCTTCGTTGCAATACGACCCTCATGGGAAGCAGTACCAGTGCCACCGGAGGGAGTAGGTTACGGCGATGGAAGAGCGGGTTTAGATCAGACAAGAGAGATGCCAGAAAAAGGTACGTTGGTGATGAACTAATCTTGACTTCCTAGTTTTTAAGTTGCTCAATCTATATTTGTATCTGGGACTCAAATGACAACAACAATTCATAAGTCCTGAATAACATGGTTATCCTGGGTCTACTTAAGCGTGGCATTTGTGGTTAGCAGAGCCATGGAATTGGCCTAGGTTATCATAAGGCATTGTATTTAATCCCTAAATAATTTTAAAAAAATTACTAGCCCACTTTTAAGAGCCTTAACCTTTTAACGGAAATAAAAAGTGGTCTATTGGTAAGACCGTGTCTAAATTACCTGAATGTGGATTGAAATTACACACGTGTTTATGGTAGCAGTTGCAGCCACTTCTCATAGACTCGTGTGTAATATTAAGCTGTAGCCACGTGATTTGGACATGGCCCGACTAAGTCATTTAATTAACCCAAACCCTCCAGGATATTTTGGCTAGAAACCCTGCCAGACGCAACAGATTGCATACTTTGTCACATTGACTTGTGTGCAGAGTGCAGCAAGGTCAAGCAGTCACCATAATGGACTGTGCTGGATTTAGCAGGGTTAGGGTTAACATAGTGAGTCTAATCCTCTAGGATAGTATTAATTCATCTCATCCATCTTTGCTCTTTTCATATTCATTTCCTGGTGTGTGCTTGTATTCTTTGGGGTCATCGTCGGTGGTCACTGCTCACCTCATGTAGTTGGCATGGGTACGTATGTCGACCTACGGTAACGCGAGAAACTCAGTGAAATCATGCCACGAAACTCGTGAACGGAACTTTGATTACAAACAAATCAACATGGGACTGTTGTTAACCAGTTCGCGCCAGATGACGTATTTAAACGCAAAGTTTCCCCAGATTCAAAACGGATGACGCATAAACACGCCACGAGCAAGGCCGGAAATGTCTGTCAGCAGCGAGCAAGGCAGGAAATGCGTGGGTGTGCTTCCTGGTACTATCGGCCTGAACATGCCTCGGATTGAGTTTCGTTAAAAACATTTATTTAAGAGAAAGTCTAATTTTTGTGGCATGGATTTCATTTACTTTCATTTTCTTTCATTTTGTAGCGTTCGGTAAAGGGAGCTTAAATAACATGACAGTGGTGTGGGAATCAAAAAATTAAAACAATTCTAGACATTTGACAACAAACTTTTAACGAGTTTTAAAAGGAGCATTTTGCTGACAAATAATGGCTGGCTATGTTGTTGGCAAGTGTTGACTATTTCCATGTGGTGTTTTTTAACAGTCGATTAACGACGGATGCCATTGGTACACCCATGGGCGCCAGGCATATATTCCACGTTGGTCCGGACGGCACGGTGCAAGGAGATGCTACATTTGGTGGAGACTAGTAAGTTGCAATAACTCTTGCTACAAAAATGCAATCAATCTATAGTGTTTAGTTGGGAAATGCATTTGCCAACGGGAAATAATGTTGTTGTTTTTTTCAGTCGTACTATTCCAGCGGACAGCACGATCCGTCAGCCTTGGAGTAGCTCCTCCTCTGTCTCTTCCGCCTCCTCAGCCTCCACCCGATCCCCACCCCGTTCCCCCTACCGTCCCAACCCCCCACCCACGGCTGCCGGTTCCTCGGCAACCTTGCCCCCCAGCAAATCCGTACCCTCCTTGCCTCCACGCTCCTCCTTTCTTAAAGCCAAGACCAACAGCGAGATGACGAGTAGCACCCCGGAGCTGGCCACAGCCGGTGCTTCGCTTAACGCCAGTCCCCCACTGCAAGCCGGTGCCCAGCTGCACGCCGGTGCCCCGCTGCACGCTGACCGAGACGATCTAGACGTGGATCTCACTGAGGCCTCTACCATGTTTCCCAAGGAAAGGGTAGTGCCTGTATCTCGTGCTCCACCTCTTAATTCCAGGATAGTCGAGGAGCCCACAATCTCCCCACTGACGGAAACTCCAGTAGAAGCTGTCACTCCTGCTCCCTTCACTACCAACGGGAGACACAGAGCCCCATCCCCTGACACCATCTCTGTGAGTTACCAAACTCCCACGAAAAATAGCCATTCAGAAACCAATTTCAGTGTCTTTTCTTTGAAGATCAAGTTTGTTTTTATTTTTAGATTATTTCTATTCCACCGACAAATGAAAAATGAGGGGGGGATCTTAAAAGAATTCAACAAATTAAAGAAAGTTTTCATTGATGTACTATCTATGAATGGCTGAAACAGATAACAAAATAAAAATAAACTGCAAAAAAAAATGAAATTAAACAAAATAATGTATTGCTTCAGAAATCCTAACCTAAAGCATCTTCAATCAAAAGTAACTGTGACTTCACTTGTTACTGAACTGATAATGATTTATATGCAAATTAGTTTTGGTTCTTGTTTCATTTTGTTGTTGTTTTTCTCGCAAAAACGTTGGTCTGAATTTAACATGAATCTGAAAGTGTGCAACAAATTGTTAAGGTGTTGATTTTTAGACATTTCTGTTTATTTCAGTTTCTAGTCAGATTGAAATATATTTGCCATTTGTTTATTATTTCTGAGAAAATGAAAGTAAAAGACTTTTAACTTTTCCATAGACAAACCAAGGGAAATGAAAGCATCGTTGGTATAATATTTCATTTCTTTTAATTTATCAAACGTTTGTTTCCCTTTAGCACCAGGTCAAAGGTCACCAGCGCATGGTTTTGTTTTCTAAAAACCACACTAACCACTTCCATATTTGGTCTTCTTTCTCACCTCTCTGCAAACTGATTTTGGTTTCGTTCTGTTTCTTTGTTTTCTGCTGCTCGTCATTTGCTGTTGTGCTCTCGTTGAAAGCAGTTATCCTTGGTGAGTATGGCAAGCAAACTAGCGCATTTTTCTTTGGAACTTTTAAGCCTCAATTTTCTCCGATTTTGTTTGTCTCTATAAATGACAGTTTCTCCTTAAAATTAACCTACTGAACGTCGATAACATTTAGTTTTGAAGTATTTTTCTGCTTTTGATTTCATTCCGGGCTTAAACTTTACACACTCTTTATGAAGTTTATAGTTTCCCCACAGTGTAAAGTTATTGTTTTGATTGAATCATGAGCAGTTTTCTCATTTGATCCAGAAATAAGGTGAGTGTTTTGATGCCACAATGGGGAGTAGTTTAGAAGATCTACGTTGGGTGATGTTTTTTCCTGAAGCTCTCAAATATTTATTGCAATGTAATATCGATTATGTTGCCTTGTAAATAGTTACAAACTTTTCAGTTTAACATTATGTTTGAAATTAAGTCCCTCAACCATCTTCTGTTTACAAAATGCAAGCTTCCCGTACAGTGTGAATTAGGGATTATGAAATACGGACTCGTTTGTAATATTGCGCATGCCTTGTGAGGTTGCAACCAATAAAAGGGTAAAGAGACAACATTTCACAGGCGTCCAAATTGTATTTGACGCCGACAAAAATGTGTTTAAAACAGGCCCCGGTGTTTTATCGGTCGTTTTAAACTGCCCATGTGACGAGCTCTCAACCAATAGGAATGTGTAAAGTTGACTAATAGGAATTGCATATAAACATGTGGGTCGACAACCTAACGCTAGGCCACCTGACGGGAGATCTTGTGGATAAATCTGCTCATTGAGGAAATAAATCTTTCTACAGCTCCATTGTTTGGTAGAGTTGTCATCACGGTAAGTCCCAATTATTACTCTCCTATTAAATTCCTCCCTACTTTTCAGAACTTGGAGATGGGATCACTGCTGGACGAGTTCATGTGTGAATGGGACGATCGGCAACACACAGAGGAAGTCCAAGACGACAAAATGATGCAAAGAACGCCAACGGAAGATACAAACAAGAACTGGGAACTGGGTGCCACCAACGGCGATAGCGGGTCCGTGTCTTCCTCATCAACAACAGGTAATACACCCCGCCCTGGCTCTCTCCATTTATCCAGCTCCTCCGGATCATCCGAGGGCGCCAAAATGTCCCGAGGGGGCGTCGCGGCCATTTTGAGGTCCTCATCTAAGAAGAGGGCTGCGGCGGGCAGCGCTTCAGGTGCGCAGGGGGCAGGGGAAGAGAATCAGTCACCGTTGCATAATATGATCATAAAGGATTCGCCGTCCAATCCTGCCAAGACATACAGACGGGTACCGGCTTCAACCGGTAGTCCACCCGCCGCATCTGCCACCTCCGTTGCGGGTGCTACAGGTGAGCAGAGTGGTTTGCCGGACAATAGCTGCAGGAGAAGCGAAGGGTCAGAGGTCAGATTGAGGGTCAACTTGAACAGGGCCAGCAGTATCCAGGATAAGAAAGATGAGATGAATTTTGTTAGGTTGTCCACGTCGCCACCTTCTAAGGCAGAGAATGACTACATCGACACCAGCGCTTTGGTGAAGACTAATCCCAACTCCCCAGTAGTGGAAGCCTTGCCGTCTCGTCCACCGTTTGTCACATCAATGTCGACTTCTTCGTCTTCGCCAGAGAGGACCTCCAGTCCTCTATCCATCAATCTAAGTCAGAAGGTATCATCTGGAGACTTCTCTAGCCCAAATGAGTATGAGGAACTTTCAGATGCTACGTCAGCAGTTTCGGAAGATGTAGTCAACCCCATGCCGACAAAGTCTGAGTTTATTGGTCAGGATCTTCAAACTAGAGAGGTCGGTCGAAGCAAGAGCATGCGAGTCACCATTTCCCATCCGGCTGTGGAAGATCTACATGTTAAGAAGAAGGGGCAGTTTGGTCGTAGCCGCAGCCTGAAGGAAACGACTGCCACAGCCCGTGCTGAAGAAGTCTATGCAAAGCTAATCGGAGGTCAGATTAGTGGATCACCCACGCTGCCGCCGAGAGCTATACCGAGCGCACCTGTTTCTTCATCTCCACAGGGTGTGGGCTCTGCTGGAAAATCCAAGAATCCCTTTTTGGACATGGGTGCTAGTCCGACCGTCAGTCCTAAGGGAAGGCAAGGAGGCCTATTAGAAAGAATGAGTTCGGTGGAGAGTTCAGATGGGAGTAAGGATGGCTGGCGAAACAGCAGAGACTCAGACAGAGATTCTAGGGAGCTTCAGTTTGGTCCAGGAGATCCGTTAGACGAAGGTGCTGAACCTTTAGCTAACAAAACAGAGGATAATGTTGGCGTGAAAGCCCTACGCAGCAGGTTTGATACTCCATCACCACCTCGTCGGCAAACACCCCTAAAGTCTAGCCCCAAAAAGCCCCCGCCACCTAAAGTCCCTCCTCGGGGTCCCCGCTCACAGAAACCCCCTCAGTCCAACGTTTTAAAATCCACAGCTAACATAGTTTTGTGCAGTCCCGCTGGGATAACCCACTCCCCTAAGGGGTTGAACAATAACTATTCCCCGGAGGGGGAAAATGTCTTCAGCAGTCTGGAGGCTCAGTCTACCACCGATGCGAGACTGAGTCCCAGGACACTACAAAACTTGGAGAAAAGCATGCCTAGACGAGTGCGACGATCCATCGGTGAAGCACGAATCAAGCGCCGGGGCTCTAGTGACGTCAGTGACTCGGACAACGAACCCAGCTTTGTCAAGCATCACTCCGGGGACTTCTCAACTCGAACCGTGGAAGGAGACAGTTCCTCAGACGAGACAGTTGGAAAATCTGGCGACAGTGGCTTCGGTGTGACCTCCTCCCACCTTCTGCCAGATCTACCCGAAGACCAGGTGAGCGATTGAAGGTCAAAGGGCATGGGTCATATTTGAGTTACTGGCTTTAGAGGGTTGGTTGCATTTTCTTTGAAGATTTGGCGTCACTGATTCTTTCAAATGTGTGTAAATTTCATGGCTATGGCTTAGAATCACATGTGTACCTATGGGAATTGGTAAAGCCTCTTCTCATAGACACTGCTTCTGCCAGCCACAGCCAAACGTCGGACACGGCCTTAGGTTGAGAACGTACCTTTTCAAAAATGTGCATCCTTGTGTTTTGAACGCTAGTTTGTCAAAAGTTTCCAGTCAGGGATGTCGATGACCTAATGTGTCAGGGATGGTAGAATTTCACTGAAAATGCAACAATTCTGAAATTAGATGAATTAGGGCCGAAGTGGGGTCATGTCACTTTACGGCAACAGCAGTTCAGAATTGGACAGGATTTGGACAGACTTGATTGAGAATATTTTAAATTAAACTCCTTCTTTTCTGGACAAATATGACAATGGGAGAAGGAAGCACCACGAAGCCCCATTTGAAACGTTGACTGCTAAAGTTTATGAAATATCTCCACAAGCTTCCAAGAAAGTAAAATGTCACAGAAATGACATGGCCCTATTCAGAGATTGAGTGGCAGTAAAGCAAGTCATATTATAATTCAACCATTATTTTTTTAAAGGGCCAAAATTTGGTTGAGATTTTGGAAATTGTATGAAAATGTACAAACTAAAATGTCGATAAACACATTTATGACTAATTATTTGTATGCACTTTGCACTTGTTATACAGCATCATGAAAGCACATGCATTATAATTTCTGTTCAGTTTCAGTAAAAATTATGATTATGTTGGGACTTGGAAAGTATGGTTTTATGGCTTTACGACAAGTAGTTTTTGTTTCTTGTTGCATTTTGACCTCGTTTTCAGTTTGCATTTATTGTTTTGCTCTTGTATTATGACAACATTGTAAGCTACTAATTTTAAATTACGAGATATGTCACATGGTATGTTGAAGTCTTTCCAAACAATTGTATTTTTGTGATTTTTATGACTGACAAATTTTGAGTAGATGTTAATGTAAGACTAGAAAAGCATGTATAAAACTACTTCCAGCTACTCTTGACTTTGTCTACTTGCGACATTTACCAACACCCTTTTGTAGATCTGTTGATGTACATTTTTGTATAGAATGCTAACTCATCATTTAGACGTTAAGATGTTCTCTATATCTTACGAGTGATGTACGGTAGTGCCAGTACATGTACTTATAATTAACAAGTAATTAATGCAGCTCGTTCTGTATATTTAGGGTCCACTTCTTTTCCTGTCCATGTTACATCAGACATCTAAGATTTTATATTTCTGATGCACTCCTTGAATACATAGAAACATCACAAATATAACATACATGTAGTTTGAAGTCATTTGTGATCATACATGTACTTCAATGGCAAACGACACCAAGATACTAAAAATGAGAAAAGGAAAATGTCACACTTTGGACCCTAAATGTATAGATCTTGACTGATAAACGTAGAGTTTGTAGTTGATTCATTTAGGAATTTAAGATATTTGTAAGTCTGCGTTTGATTCTGACTGCATCTCTGACACAAATTTCCCCATTTTCTTCTTTTCCCCTATCTTTTCTGATTCCTTTTTATCCCCTGACCATGCCTGCGTCTGGATGGCCCCTGACTCTGCATAATTTTCAACTCCCTCTCTTCCCATTGGCTGTCGGGCATCTGTCCAATGCCAATCCATAATGGGCAATTCTGTGTGGAACGGTTTGTCATTCATTATATTCTACCTGTATCTTGTGTGGTGGCCCCTGAACATGTATTAATACCCATCCGCCTCAACTCCCATTGGTTGTCTGACCTCATTAATGCGGGCAACTCACCTGTATGGCTTTCTGTCCATGTTCACTACCAACTTCCATTCCTTTCACAATATTATCTTATAACACGACTGATTGTAACATTTGTTTGTAAAACAAAATAATGTTTTGTGATTTGGTGGATATTTCTTACATTATGAATGTAATCTGTGATTAATTCTGTTCTAACTCACCAATAAACTGAATAATTCCATGATCTTGTTTAATTTTGTTTGTGTAATAGAATGATGACATCATACATCTATGATTCCGACCTTACCCTTTTGTACTCCTATTGTAGATTATTATGTGTACGTTCCTTTGTTTTATACGTGTACTAATTGTTTAAAAACATGAGCAGAGAACGTTTGCAAATTTTGTGATTGGCTCAGTTTAGTATTCACAAATTGTTATTACTTTGTTCGCAAAGTTCTCATTTGCAATTTCCTCTGCTTGCCTGTTACAAGTGATGTTTCCAGGCGGCCATTTTTGTTCAGTATCACAAATTCTTAGTACAAAATATATTGTGCTTGCCATATTACATTAAGCACCAGCCTAGGACCCTCACATTTGTTATCATCAAGTTGTTAATTGTAATAGAAAAATAATTAAATGTACCTTTCACAATTTACTTTTCACTTGCAATTGATCTAGTTTAAACTCTCCTTTCTTGCACATATACTTCCATCATTTCCATTTGTCTACCCTATACTCTTCAGTTTACAGTTGCATGTTTATGAAAGTTAAATGCTGCAAAAGATTCTGCAATTCCTAATTTTGTGCTCGTTGATTGCATGATTTGCATTATTTTTGTATTTATATCCTGCTCAGTTCTTTTTTCCAGTATTTGGCATTTTATCAGATTGCATTTCTAAAGTTTCAGTTGTATACTGTTTTATTTTCTTAACCTGTTTCTTTTTTTTTATACTCGTTCACATTCAAAATAATTTATATCCTTGAAACTTTATTTTGTTGTAAACAATTTAAAATTAACTTATTTGTGTAATCCACATGGTGAACTCACAACACCATTTATGATTTATAATTTCCGAAATTACTTTTAAAGAGAAGCTGGCATTCATATATTTATATTCTCAAGCAATGTTTTGTTTACGTTTGGCAGTGTAAACTTGTACAACGTATGTGTTGTAGCAAACAGTTACACTACATGTACATGGCAAAAAGTCACATAAAAACATGAACAATCTCCAAAGTCAACCTGTTTACTTTAATTTGAATAAGTATGTGAATGCTAATGTTCAGCTCTCTTTTGATACCAATCAATGTAGCATGGTCTGGCTAATCTTGTCACATTGTGCATCTTTTGTCTCCCCATCTCTTTCTCGTCTACCAGAATAACAGAAACAAAGACAAGCTCCCCCTTCCCCTACTTCTGCCACCACAAGTTCCCTCCTCGCACCCTAACACCTGCCAGAGCATGAAGGCAAGGTCCTCTGGAATCCTTACCGACCAAGCAACATCTTTGGTCAACAACGAAGTGGAGAGAGTGGACCTTGCTGACTTTGCCATGACGCCCCCTCAGAGCCCCATCCTTCCCCCTAACGCAGGTCCTGACAGTGACGAGGATCAAGAAGATCGATACGCACCACCACCATCCCGCAAAAATAATAGTTCCCAAAGTAGCAGGAATCCAATGACGCGCGGCCACACTGTCGATGTCCCTGTGGTCCCTAATCGACATTCCGCTAATCTGTTTGTTACTACCAAAGCACCCACAAGGTCCCCTCTTCTGACCAGCCAGTCACTAGATGGAGGGAGGGGAAGAGCTGACGGTATGGAAGATCTTGTCAGGGCTTCTCCAGAAGACTTCCGTCGATTGATCCTACAAGAGTCAGCCTCAAAGACGCTTCCATCACAAAATGAAGAATCCAGCGATGACGATGATTCAAAGGATTACATTTTCTGCAAGTTTGATAATGATGATATCAGTGACATGCCAAGTAGGCTTCCGCCAAGACCTCCTGTCCTGGTATCCCAACATAGACTTTCCACGCCACAGTCTAGTCTGGATGTTAAAATTCCAGCTTACCAGGGGGGTATAACCTCCACACCTAGATCCAAGCCAAAGGTACTTATCCGGGATGTTGAATACGAGATTATGAATCCACAGCGAAACCAGGTGATACCAGCTTCCCAGAAGACCATTCCGCTAACTGAGCGGGAACTCCCACCGCTGCCACCTCTTTCAGGTGGCACTCAGATGAGTCCCCTGATTCGCAGTAGCAGCGCCCACTCTTTCAGTCGGTCTAACACGATCCCAAGCGCAGAACAACTTAGAGGCCGTCGGGGAACTTTGGCCTCCACCAGCCGATCAGAAACCCTCAAGGAGATTGATGAGAGGCAAGGAACCAGAAGCCTAGACAGGTTGCAGAGGAGATCAAGGAGCTCAGAAGTACTCCCAGAGGATGAGTCTGGACTGAATGAGGCCGAGAGCTTGACCGATTTCTTCGCCCGTACTTATAAATCACCTCCAGGTAAGGCATCTATTTATTTTTAGATTCATAAAATTGACCAGAAAATAATGGCCATAAGACCAAGTTTGGTGGACATTCTTCTTGCAGGAATATAAGCAAACTTTACGTACATTGTCAGGTCGGTTCTTAAATTGGTCCTCATTCGTGACCTCGGCATAATTCCAAAATCTCAATAAATTTCACTACTACATTGTACTTGCATTGGGCCTTATATCTGACCTCAAAGTAGTCAATGACAATTATCCTGTAGATAATACTTGGAATTACAGTTTCGCCTGTTATCATCCTCTGCAGTTCCTGTCCGCTCCAGTAACTACAGCCACCCACCTCCTAAAAACAATGCCCTGTCGCAGATAATCCCACCACCGAAGGCCTACTCCCAGATCCCCAAGGATCCCTCACCTCCAGCGGCTGTCAACAACTACCACCTACCACGGCCGCTACCTCCACACCCTTCAGAGGACTACATTGACATGTCCCACAAGAAGCCCAGTTTGGGCAAGGTGGCAGGAGCGGGACCACAGATGAAGCAGGATATGAAGCCACCCGACGGAGGACCACAAAAGGCCTTGGATGTTCAAACGGTGCAGCAAGAGCTTCCTGATGAGGTAATGTTTGCGATCTGGCTTCAGCAAAAGATATGGTGTTAAAAAGCCATGCACAGCTTTTATAATCAAATCCTTCAATTTGTTTTGACAAAAACCCACAAAACAAAAAAACACTGTTCTTTAATGTTCAGGTAGCATGGGTTGATAGTGCATAAAGTGCTAGCCTCTCACCATGTTTGAGTAGAGTTGTTCGTTGATTCTCTCCTGTGCCACGAGGGTTTTTCTCCAGCCTCTCCGGTTTACATGCCTTGGGCTGATCCAATTCATCATCTTCTCTATTGTATTGTTAAAGTGCAGAGATTAAGGCAGTTTTCAAATATTTTTTTTCAAATGCAGATCACTGTTGACGAGTGCACTCAAGTCCTGAGAGAAAACCTCTGGAATGTCGCACTGACCATCAAAATCCTGAAAATCCGCTACCTGACACGAACCCTGCTCCTGGATGACAGCACTTGCCGCCAGGCTCTGGAGGAATCCAACTGGAACCTTGCAGTGGCCACGACCATTATTGAGCAGGCTCCTGAGAGCAGCATCAGCTTGTGAGAAGGAGAGGTCCTTGAAGGGATTCGAACTGGGAACTTGGTCAGGGGGATTATTGGGTAATTACTCCTGGGAGTAGCATCAGCTTGTGAAAAGGAGGGGTCCTTGAAGGGATTTGAACTGGGACCTTGGTCTAGGGAATTATTGGGCAAGCTCCTGAGAGCAGCATCAGCTTGTGAGAAGGAGGGGTGCTTGGAGGGATTCGAACTTGGACCTTGGTCAAGGGAATTATTAGGTAAGCTCCTGAGAGCAGCATCAGCTTGTGAGAAGGAGGGGTCCTTGAAGGGATTCGAATTTGGACCTTGGTCTAGGGAAATATTGGGCAAGCTCCTGGGAGTAGCATCAGCTTGTTAGAAGGAGGGGTCCTTGAAGAGATTCGAACTAGGAACTTGGTCAAGGTGATTATTGGCCAGGCCTCTGGTAACAGCATTAATTTGTGAGAAGGATGGTCCTTGGAGGGATTCGAACTTGGACCTTGGTGAAGGGAATTGTTGGGCAAGCTCCTTGGAGTAGCATCAGCTTGTGAAAAGCAGGGGTCCTTAGAGGGATTTGAACTAGGAACTTGGTCGAGGGGATTATTGTCCAGGCCTTTGAGAACATTAGCTTTTGAGAAAAATTAGTTTGACATTATTATCATCTTAAAAACCAGAGAAATGTAAAATTTTTAAGAAATCAAGGGCGTTTCTTTGTTGATAGTCTCGTAGTAGTCTGTGCCAACTTTTCTGCACTGAAAACTGATGCTTCCTGTGTGTAAATTATTGTGGTATTTTGAGGAAGTGACTGGGATAAGACTATTGGCTGCAATAAACTGTTTGTTTACAATCTGGGGACCAAAACAAAAACAATCCAGATGTTTTGTGGGTGCTAAGCTGCAGGTATCTTTCTTAGGGCCTGTTTGTTTCAAACTGATCTGGATCGCAATCAGTGATCCAGCCGCTGGTTCGCTCCATCAATTAGGCGGGATTTGATTGTGAACCAACGGCCGGATCACACTGATTGAGATCTGTGGGCAGCTCTAATAATTCTTCGAAGACTAAATTATTAAATTGAGGCATGCTGGTTGATCTTAGGCTGGTACCCGTTTTTGTTATCTTCATGAATCATTATTGCTTTGTGCTTTCGGGGAACTAGACAAAGATGGCTGCAGCCTGTGGTGTATATTTTGCCGTCTAATAAGCTCTGTAATGTGTACTATTGACTAGTTTTTAAAAGAAAGACAATTTTGTACTGCAAGCTAAGTTTTCGATTTTGTTTCCTTGAAACTATGCAAAGTGGGTTTGCCAAGTTACATTTTGCAGTTCTTGATCCAAAAAACTAAATCAAGTCTAATCTGTGGTAACTCTGGCTTTAAAAAATAATGTATGTATTTCAGTAAACTTTCTGTAAATGAAAATGGGAAACAAATTCTTGTTATCTTGATGTATGATCTCTAGTTTAAACAAATTGAGTTTCGGACCATTTACATGTACTGCGTTATTACTTTTAAAAATGTACTTGTCAAACAAATTTTTTTTAAACCACTACAAGCGATACTTTGCTACTGTTTGGAAGAAATGACATTTTAATTCTTGGCTTCTAAGATATTTTTTTAATTCTTGAGTAATATGTACTTTGTCTTTGAAACCTCCAGCAGTTGTAATTGCTGAATTAATTTGCATACATGTATATTGTAATAACTTAAGCAAATGTATTCATTTTTGTAAAGTATGCTTTTTATTAAAATGTTTTTGCCAAATATTTAAAGACGACAGAACGTTACTGTGCAAAAAAGTGAAAAAATGCTAGATATGGTGTAAATTTAAACTTGGGCTTTTCTCCTGGGACAATTTAACTTCATCAAATTGTTTACCCCTCTTTCTTATTATAAAGGCAAACCATGTATGTATTCAGCCTTCACATAATGATGTACAAACCGGTCATGAATTATTGTGCAAATGCTGGATTTAAGAAATGCTCAACGATGTAATCTTTGAAGTTTTGAAAAGCTGCAAAGTCTGCAAATATTACTTCTCGTCTGTTATTTGAACTTCATTCAAGTCTTAAACTACTGTTTTATAAGACAATGCCTTGCATCTTGAAAGCTCATCAGTTGCTTATCAGGTAACTTACATAGGCAGAGAGTAAGACTAACTTGAATCTAAACTACCAGTGTTTGTTTCATGAAAAGAAATGTTTACACAAATATATTAATCAGCTTCCAAAAAAAAGTTAATTGTGTATGAACAACTATTATAGTTGGAAGATATTTGTTTTTAATGTGTAAGTAATTCTTTGTTTTTTGTTTCAATCTGTGTTCTTTCCTTTTATGGTTACTGTACTGTCGGCTTAATATACATGTACATGTACGTGGTAAACAGGGTTAACTAGGATTAGTTAAATCTCATCTAACTTGGATTAACTTGCATTCATAAAATGTATTGTATGCAATCTTTTGGTAACAATAAATGCTAACAACTTAATTTTTGTTTGACTAAACAATTAAAAGCTATGACAAGTTTGTTAGTTTTGTTATCCAAAACTAAGAGCATTTTAAGAAGGTGTAAAAGTTTGTTGGCGTTTGTTTTGCGGGAAAAAGAAAAACCGTTCAATTTCATTTTGTTCTGCAAAATTACAAAGTTGTTCTGAACCATAGTAAATTAAAGTTGAAGATTTTAGGAACGCAATTTACAATGTGGTCAGAGTGCCCTTTATATTTAAAAAAGGAATACATGTACCTGTGTTAATCCTTCAATGCTCACAGGTGGAGTGCATTGCCATGTACCACTGACATGCAATAAACAACTCTCATAGAGCAAGGGTCAATCCAATACAGGTGTATGGAATTCGCCATAAAGGGACTCAAATCAGAATAACAGATACTGTACTATATGCATAATATGCTTTGTTTTCTAATTGTGTAACATACTGTACATGCATAATCTAAACTAATTTTTCATTAAATATTGACAAGAAAACTCATTTGAGAATTGCAAATTGTGTTCATTTGTTGTGTTTTTTTGGAATTGATATTTTAAACTATAGACAACCTTTTCTAATACATGAGCTTTAGAAGAACATACCACAGGAAATATCAAATAAAACAAGTATTTTCTTTATGCAGCATTTTACTAAAATACCTTCCCTTGAACAAAATACATGTACTACCGAACTGCATCGGCTTGAATCAAAGTCTCCTTCGTGTTGACCGTTTTTATTTTCACCAAAGATTCTTTAAAAAAATCTCCTCGCCAATTAAAAACAAAATCCTTGCTTGCAAATTTGATCTTTTGCCGGTCACTGGTTCCTCGTATCAATTATCGAAAGTGAAACCAAACCACCCTGCCGATTGAAGTTTGTCTATTATTAAAGGTGTAAGACAAACGCTGGTCAGTTCCCACTAAGCCAAGCGTCTTAATTCAAGGCTCCTAATCACGTCTCGGTGTGTAATTCGAGATCAAAATTTTCTTAAAATAGATACATCTCCAGACACACTCGGCACCACATACGGCACCTCGGCGGCTTATGAAAAGGTCAATTGTGAGCCGCGTAGGTCGAAAATAAAACCAGTAGACCATGGACCCTCTGTTATTTCATAGGTTGACTACATGATTAAACAAATTGTGCCCAATGTTGCTCATTGGATGACGCTAGGTTGGAGAAGATACGCCTACACAGTTAAACACAGTTACAAACACTTTGGAAATGTCATATAAAGTTTGTTACCACATTCGGGTCTGAGTTTCTCTGAAACATTCGCACCTAATTTACCCTTAGTGGGGTGACCTAACTTATTAGCTGAAGTTGCTTGTCCAGTCCTGGATTTGATTGACACGTTGACATTACGTTTTAATCAGATTTTTAGCATAATCGGAAATGAGCTTAGAATTTTGAGGCCTTACCATTTTGGCTGTGGTACTGGTAGATGTCGCAAACACTTTGGTAGAAACAGAAGTTGAAGATGGACGCCGAAAAGCACTGCGTGAGTCTCCGTAACAACCGAGGTTTCACGGCGAGGCAACTTGACCGTCGCTGCGAGCAAGCCCGTCACCTCAACAACGGCGAGCAGAAACTTCTCAAGACCACCCTGGGGAGACTCGACTCCAAGGAAAAAGAATCTGTCAAGCTCTTGCGCCGGACCACTGAAGATTTGAAGAAGACACTCCACGAGCTGAACATGGCCGGCAATTCCGTGAAAGTGTGGATGGAGTGGGAGGCCCGAAACGCCTTTAACAACGCCGGCGGTTACGAGCACCGCAGGCCTTTCGCCAATGTGGACGAAAATGGCGGGAAAGTGGGTTTTTCTGAGTACAGCCGATATCGTCTGCCCAGGATCGGCTCTGCCGCGCCGAATACTACGCGTGTTAATGACGCCCTCATGGTCAAGGGAGCAGGGCCGAGAAGGTATAGTGAGAACGACCTAACACTGGCCAGCGAACTTTTGCAGTTAAAACTCAACACCGGCGACCCATCACTTTTAGAGAGCGATTCCGAAATAAAATCGGTCGACAAAGCTCAAAGTTTTGGTAACCTATCCATCCCACCCGGGGGCTCCAATTCTCTCAAAGTTTTAAACGAGAAATATCCCGGGAAACACGCTTGGATCGGGAGCGTGTACCAGACCGATTCTCCGCGGGATTCTCCCTCCAATTCACCCGAGGTCTCCCACCGTTCCCCAGAGATTTTACACCGGTCTGTGTCCACCGAAAGCCTGGGCTTGAAGTCGTTCTCAAATGCTAGCCTGATGAGCGAGATATCAATTGATGTGACCGTACAGCAAGCAGCGGACGATCAAAACACCCGCGGAGAAAGGCCCGACACGCCGGTTTACACACCGCGCCCGCCGTCCTCCCCTCGCACCCCAATCCCTAACATCAAGATCACGCAAAGCGGCCGGATGCAGCCCGTCTTTGAGCTAGCAGACGTGGATCCCCTAGTCCCGACACCCCCTCTCCTCCATTCCTCCCCATCTTGGCCGTCTGCAAGCACCGCGGCTTCCGAGTGGCGAGCCGAGAAACCCCTGCGTGATGCGCGCCGTAAGGGCCTCCTCAATCTCCCGGCGACGTTCGCGGCTCTGTCGCGCCGGCGGCACTCTTCCCCGGAGAGCCAGGACGAGGCAGTCAAGATCTGCCAGGACAGATTCTCCGAGATGAGGGACAAGAGACGGGCGAGTGAACAGTCGGAATTGCAAGCCAAGGTCAAGCAGTTTCTGGAGAAGACGAATTCGTCTTCTGAGACAGCTATTGATAAGTTACCCCACAACTAGTAGCATGAAAATTCCATCGCTAATGACTCTAAAGTTAGTAAAGCTTTTGACATGGCGAGATTCGATCGCCATTTAGAGCTGAAAGAAAGGGTTGCGACTCAAAGTGGTTTCACTTTTTAGGGCAAATATTTTTTGTTTCCATGAACATATCAAGCAAACAATCACCAAACACGAGAGAGTAATCATTCGAGGAGCATTTTGGCTCAGAATTGTATGATAAAAAACAATGCCACAATTCAAATTGTAGTCGGCCATGTTTTGGTCTGGAACCTGATTTAACAGCCGACAGTGGCATTGTTTTGTACACAGCTCAGTTTACTTTACAAATGAAGACTGTACACACCCCGAGTTGCATGGAAAATACCTCATTTTATCTGATTGAACTTATCATATTGCCATTCCGAGGGTATCCTTGGCTGTTTAAATGATTTCTCTATCAATGTTTGGTGAGTGTTTGCTTAATATGTTTGTGGAAACAGAAACAAATATTGGCTCTAAAACTAAGTGAAAACACACTGCATATTTACTCTTACATTTTTCAATTGTCTATTAACTTAAGCTCTAAATGGCAAATCTGCCTGGAATTTTCAAGCTGGTCGTGAGCTTTAGAGCTGGAATTTTCAAGCTACCCCACAACTAAAGATCCATCCTAATCCTAATTTGTTGTTAAGTAATGGGCATGGGGAATTAAACAATGAAAGGACAATTGATTTAAATATCTTTAAGTTGGACTTGAAAATGAAGATGTCTTGAGCCTGGGGTTAGTGTTGTAATGTATTCCAACAATCTAACTATTCAGTTGAAGAATTTTTAAATGAACATTTTTAGCAAATAATAATGGTGTGGTACTTCCAGTATTATGTGTGTTATGAAACACATTCCCTGCTCAGAAATTGCCAACTCTTTTTTGTTGAAGGGGGGGGGGGGGGTCTACTTGGGCAACTAGCAGTTTTCATTGTATACCTGTGAATGATACAAGGTTAATTTTGTTCAAGGGGGGCCTCTAAAACCTCTTCTCACACCATGGAATTTGGATAACAAACTTGTGATTATGCCTTGTTACACACAACTGCAAAAGATTAGAGCCCTTGTATATAATATAAATAGGTTTAGAAAATTAGCATAAAAAAGTACAAAATGTATAGAGTATTTTCTATTTTGTTTTATTCCCATAATATCTGTACAGCTTTTGTATAGTTTGGTTAAAATTGCAAAGTCTTTAATTGTAGTTTCATTGACTTTAACCATTCAAGAATAAATAACAAAAATGAAAATATTGCATAACAAGACACTAGTGCCCAGTGATTTCAAAGGATTTTTCTTAAAATGGTACGAGACAGAAAACAAAAATGAAAATCATTAATAATTTCCATACCAAAAACAAATAATAATACTAATAATTGGACTACACAAATCGCAGCCAACCACTTTAGAAGTGTTTTAATCGGAGCCAGTTAGCAGTATGACCATTTTGTTTATAAACCCAATTTTGTTGTTAATAAATTGCATTTATTTTTAATAAATTACTTTTTATAATTTTGTTTTCTGGCAAATACTGTAGTTAGTAACTAGTAAAGATTAAAAAATACTGGTAAGCAGAAAATATTTACTTAGCACTTTTACATGAGGAAAGTTATCAGATCAATCAAATGTTATTGTTGTCCGTTGCTCTTTTTTTGTACTAAGTGAAATTGTTCAGTTCTTAACTATTTGAAATCGGAGACACTGACGTATGGACTGGCCTTTTGACCTTCTCGGTTGTAATTCCACCGTGAAACAAGACTTAAAGTGTTTAAAATTAAACACTGGACACACAAATGTTTGTACCAGTTACAACCACATTAGACCTCTACAGGAAATGGATATTACATGTACTTTAGTCAGGACAAGTAACATGATATTAGATGAAACAGAATGCCAACATTGATTACAATGGTGCAGGGATATGGCTTGAGGCAGTGGTCAGCTTACAATGGTCACTTTCATGGTCAGTTTAGAACAATGGAGTCCTTTGTTGAGCAATGTTTGTGACCAGTCGCTGACATATTTCCGGCCTTGTTAAGAGTTAAATAGATGTGACAAAGGCTTATAATCCTAACTCCTTTTGGTAAGGAACCTTCCTCATCCTTGCAAATCCCATCACCCTGTGCTATTAAACTGTGTACTAAACAGCTGGACTCCACCAAATCCTTGTGTTATAGTTTAGGGTTAATTAATATCAATTAGAGTGTACAATCATGGGTTTTTTTGGAAATTAATTAAAGTACCTTGGCTTACTGGGAGTTGCAAAAGCCAAAACTTAATGGAGTGCACAGTTAAGTTTTTTAAAACATGTTGAAATTTCTTTGGATATCATATTCTCCTCATGTTTAATTAACAAGTAACTGTGGACGACATTCTTAAATGGAACAGCTAAACTTGGGACTGAATAAGTTGTAAATGTTTCGCGATTGATTTTCAAGTACTCAACTAAAACATTTTATTCATTTTTTAAGTTAAGGTCATATAATTACATAGCTGGTTTCTGCGTTGAGAGCAGTGTTATCAGTACCTTTCCTGCGATTTTAGAGGTTGTTTTGTCGTCGTTACGGTTTACGTGAACGGTGAGGCAAAGTCCAGATCCTGTGGCGAGGTCAGCAATTGTTGTTTTCTTAGAAGTCGACGCTCACATTTTGGGCAAGGGGTGACGTCGGACTTGCAGGCCTTGTGGAAGACAGTCTTACAGGTGTCACACTGAAATGCAAAACAATTCAGAACAAGTTGTTGCTGTTCTTGCTGTTCTTTAAATCAATACTACATCTGGTAGCTGTTTCATATTTGGCACCAATCTGCTCGACTCGGATCGAGTTGGTTTTGAGGTGTGATTTAAGGTTACAGATGAGCGTGGTCAAATACGAGATATAAGCATTTCTCCGTCAAAATTACAAATTACTCACTCTGACGGTCAGATCTGTGTCGAACGGATAGATGATCTTAGGACTCTCACAGATGAGGCAGATGAACCCTTTTTGACTACACAAGGTGCAACGCTGGACGTGTTTGGCAGCAAAGACAATGACTTTCCTGAGAACGTGAAGAAGGATTCCGGATTGCACTTGAAGAAAGTCCTAGACATTTGGAAATGAAGAACAAAAAGGATGGTTTTTTTTAGCTAGCTTGATTCTTTGAAAGTTTTATGCCTTTTTACCTTCCTCCTATGAAAAGGCATGCTCTTCAATGAAATGTTCAAAAATATATTTTGAAGAAAGTACACGTTCTAAAATTCAAACAATTTACAAATTCTGACATTAAATAAAGAAGATGACAACTTTAGTAAGTACATTGTTGTCTATCCTAAACAAATTATGCCTTTTAGGTTTTCTCTAATAGCCTTTATCAGTGTAATGAACAGAATGTTTATGAAATTAAAAATCCCCCCCCACAATTTTTGTTTACATTACAGCATAGATGACAAACAAAACAAAAATACTTTGTTGAAAAGTTGACAATTGTTTATTCTGTAGATAATTGATACCCTACCATGACTGAGTATAAGTGGACGTGGTCCAACATGTACTCCCTCGGCCAGATTTTCTTGCGTAGTTCCTCAGCAACTGATTGCTTACAGGTAAAGAGGTACGCCTTCAGGTACTTCAATTGAGTCCTCACCGTCTAAACAAAGACCGTACAAAGGAGGAAATTTAAAAGCAGGATTGTTTGCAGTGGTAAAATAGTAGTAAAATCTGTCAAACAAACTGAAAAATTAAAATTAACAGCAAATATTTATTATCAAAGCTGTTGAAAATTTTGGGAGTTTGTTTTTGCTGAAAAGGACGCTGCAGATGTAGGATGACATTTTTAGCACCGTCAACAAAAATTGTATAAGTCTACTTGTACATTATATTTATTAAAGTCTTGTTTTTAACCATCATTCATATGTTTACCTTGATTTATATTTATTTATCCTAAAGCTTTTTAAGAAACTCTAAGTTTCAGAATTTTATCCCTTTTCAAAGGTCTTGGAAAATGATTTTTTTAAAAATAAAATCAACACTAAACGGTCTCCGTCTATTGGATGTTTCTTTTGAGAAAATTTTGATTACACAAAAGCCGATTTCAAAAAAATGTAACTTGTTTTGTTTTGTACCGGGCGACACCTACCAAGACACTGGCGAGTTCTGTGGATGCTTTGTAGAGCGAGAGGTTGCATTCCTTGATGTCGATCAATGGCATCTCCTCAATCTGCTGCAGGAATAACTTGGTGTGAACGGCAACTACAACGAAGAGAAACAAGGGTACTAAACCGCGTCAAGTGGCTTGCCTAAGGACACAACATATGGCCAGTGGCTGGATTGGAACCCCTGACCCTCTGGGCCCAATTTCATAGAGCTGCTAAGCAAAAAAAATTGCTTAGCACAAAAAGTCTTGCTCATTAAAAACAGGTTACCAACCAAATTTATACGTATTTTTTCATGCTAAGCAAAAAAACAGCTGATTATCAATCCAGAACAATAAAGATCAGGGGAAATTTTGGTCTGTAACCTTGTTTTTGCCAAGGACAAATTGTCATGCTAAGCAAATTTTTGTGCTTAGCAGCTCTGTGAAATTGGCCCCTGATCACGAGACAATAAGCATAACCGATAGGCACCCCTTCCCCATTCTAGATAAAAGTATATTTATATTTACCTTTGTGTTTGCGGAAGTCCCAGTTGTATAGAATCCTAGCTGGTATGACGGCCTCATCATCCTTATGACAGTCGTAACAGTAGTAATTGCCGTCATAGTTGCAGACCCGTGCCTTTCCGTAAACTGGGGTGATTAAATATAATAACTATGTACACACATTGCAAAATGTCTATCCCTCTGGAGACTTGGGATTGTTCTTTGCACAAAGTTCTTTGTGGAGACATCATTGAGCATCTTATTGTTTATCGGTCTCCACAAAGTAGATAAATAAGAAACGACTACAGCACTTTGCACAGTCCCACCCCCCATACTGTGAAGCATTGATGCAGCTTCACAGTTTTCTGTGAAGGAAACACACGGTATTCTGGGTAGTGTACCATGACCTTTTGAATTGCACGCTGCGTAGCTGAGCCACGGATCTGGTGACCTCTAGTTCACAGGTCACATAAAATCTATCCAATCAAAGGGCAAAGCACATCAGCGCTTTCCAGTGCCCAGTATGGGCAGTGGGACCGAGCAAACTCCAACAGTATCACTCTCAACTTTCACAGAATATTTCACTGCCTCAAAATGCATTTTTGCTATTCTACAAATCGCAAAGATCTAAAAATTCTACATTTTTTTTTTGGGGGGTGGGGGGGGGGGGGGGGGGGGCTTTAAAAACTAAATTTATACAATTAGATAACTCACTTATTCCCACCGGTCTGGAGCAGCCTTTACACTGGTAATTCTGTTTGTCGAGACCCTTCTCTCGTCCGATCTCTGTAACCATGGTGAGGAGAGACTGTGTTCTCTGGAAAACAAAATGGTCAGTTTATGATTATCGTTGAAAGTAAAGTATACGGGCAGAGTAATGTACAGTACACTTCATAAGAGGGGTGAACAATTAGAGGAACCGTTGAACATTGCCCTTGAAAGCAAGCTTCAAGTACAATGAAACACAAAATGTGTCTTTCTCTTCCAGTTTGTAAGTAGAACGAATCACCTCACTTTCCAATCATATTTATTCCCATATAGTTAGTTAGTTAGTTAGTTACATGCAATTTTTTCAAAATACAGTTTTTTGTAGATATACAATTTGTTCGAAGCAGTAAAAAGAATGAAATGCATAATAAACAGAAGTGTTTAGTGACTGTACCGTGGCATAACAATTAAAAGCAAAACTTGCAAAAAAAAAATAAGCAAAAAAGTCAGAGCTGGCAAGATATTGTCGTTTTCAGACAAGATACATTGTATTGTTGTTTAATTTATGCAAAAAGTTAAGCAGTTACCAGGGATGAAGTCACTGGATTCGGCTTTGTGCATTTGACATTTGTTAAAACCATGCACAAGGCTCACAAAAATGTAGCCTCTATAAAGAGTTAAACAGTATAACAAATCAAGATATACTGTTTCCATCGATAGAGGTCGCCATTCTGAGCAGATTGGCTTGTCGGGTTATGCAAATTAATATATATTTTTTTGAGCAAAGCTCACAGTTTCTTTTTGCGAGCTTGATTGTATATTTGAATCTCTTTTCTTTCTTATATGTCATTGTTTTTGGGAGGGGTGAATCCCGTAACTTCATCTCTTAGAGAAGCAACTTACAGCATCAGCGTATTGAGATGTTGGCGAGGTACTTAAAGGAATTACCTCAAAGTCAAAGGGTATGTCGTCAAGGTCGAATGGTTTGCGGTCTTGAGAAGATGAAACCTAGAAAATGAAGTAGTAAGTAAACAGCAAACAGCAGAACAATCAAGGGTTTGGGTTTGGTAAATAACACCAGTCGGTACTAAGCTGTAAGTGCAAAACAAGCTTCCAGACAGAATGTATCCTGACGCCACTTCAACAGTTGTGTGTTTCCGAACAAAACTGGAAATGTTTCTCAGTCCCAGATTCATGTCTTTTTATCATTTTGGCACTGATTGACCTTCACTGAGATGATAATGAAGGAACAAGTGGCATCAGGTTGCAACATTTTTTTCCAGTTTTCATCCAAAGCAAAGTAACCCGAGCCCTTAAGATATTTTAAAATCCACCAAGTCAGTTTTGCAGCTGATTCTCCAAATTGATTAGGAATTAGAACAGAAAGTTTTTCCCAGTAGAATAACCCAAGTTTTGAGAAGCTCCCTCGGAATAGTAAAGAAAAGTGACCCACAAATCAGAAAGGCAATTTTTATTTAAGCAAATGAGGTCAATGTGCGTTGCCATTTACTCAAACTGCTTTCAAGAGCCACTGCTACAAAACTCAGACTTACCCTTTCTATAGGCGGAGCCTGTGTGTGGTCTAGACGTGCTTTCAAGACCTCTGGGAATGATGTCGGGGGATGAGGTACTTGTAAGGTGTACTCCTGTAACATGGAGCTGTAACTTATTGCTAGATGAATGTCAATCAAAACCATCTCAGTTTGGAGATTTAAGTAGTGTGAAAAAGATGATTTTTAAAGTTCAGTAATTATTATTAAGCATATTAGCATATTTTTTTCAAGGAGATTATTGGTTCATGTACTTAACACAAAAAAAAGAAATTAATAAAATGAAATAATTTATTCACAACAAAAATTAACTAGTTTGGATTTTGGACTTACTTTTGGAAACATTTGCAGGAATCACTTCGCTGCTTGGCGTATCTGGAGAAAGTTGATTTTGGAACTCTGATGACCAGCCACTCATAGCGCCGAGGCTGTTGCCATGGACACCCTGGCGAGCTTCCTCATTGGTGTCCTCTTCAGGGTTTTCCTTGACCCTTACCGTCAGTGGTTGGGCTGGTTTAATAGCGCCCTCTTGTATTCCATTTTGGAAGTCAGTTTTGGGCATTTTAGAGACGACACCTAAATCATCCTTGTTTTTGTCATCATATATTTTGGTCTCTGTGTCGCGAACTTCAGTTTCCGATGTGCCAAATGAGTTAACTGGTTCCCTGCTCATCAATGGTTCACTGACATTAGAAGGTTTGACCATTTCTTCTTGTAGTTTTGCATCAATTTTCAACTCAAATTTTTTGGTTAAACTGTCGTCTGTTTGGTAGACTGTTTCAATGTTTTCGCTTTTAACTTCGGAGGTTGCGTTGTCCAACGGAGATTCTGATACCATGTGGATGACAATACTGTCCTCAAAGCTGTCCTGCCGGATCTCAGGTAGATCCCCTCTAAAGCCCGAATCACCCCTGTTTCCACGCATGGAAGAGTCCGTGTCTGTGGTAATAGTCGGTCCACCCATTTTTAGCAGGGCGGGTCCATCCTCGGAGGGGCTGCGGAGGAGGGCGCTGCTGATCTCACACTCATGGAAGCTATTCTCAAATGACAAGACGCTGTCTCGTGTTAGGCGGATGTCGTCACCTTTAGTCCTGGTGATCAAGAGGTCTTGGGTTGATCTGTCAGCCTGATGAATGCCCAGTGGAGGGCCACCTAAATAATTTCGAAGAAATACCTTTTAATTCTAATTAAAAATGCATGAGCAGGCAAGAGTTAAAAGCAAATATCTTTAGCTGGGTGGCCATTCGGTGTAATCCACTCATCTCCCGTAGGGCTTAAACAAAGAGAAGGCAATATGAAGAAAGAACAGTTTTAGATGTGAGAGGAAAACCCCATAGTCAAGTAGGGACTGAAAACCCAATCCACATGTTGGCCCAGGCAGGATTCGAACCCGGGTCACATTTCACTTGTGATAGACTTGATTATAAAGCAAAACTTGCAAAATAAGACAGAGCAAGACATCGGTGGTGTTAAACAAGTCCAGTTTTATACCACTAGACTGAACTTACAAACAATTAGATGGATTCTCCTTTCTAACAACTAACCTGTGACGATTGTCTTGGGAGAGTTGGGGGTGCTTTGAGTTCTCTCTCTGGGCGTCTCCCAAGACCCGGCCAGGATCATCGGAGCTGCTCCCCAGACATTTAGTAAGGAAGAGTTGAAGGATAGCTGGAAGGTGAAATTGACCAGACCTGAGAGGAACGAAGAGAGTGGGATTAAAATTCATGTCAGAATTAACGTAATGATTGAAATGAATGTAACATTTTGGTATGAAATAACTGCCTCCTAATGCTTTCTGTGTGAACAAATTACTATTTTTTTTTCAGTTTCACTGTCACCTTCAAATACCAGCAGAGCAAAATAAAATGTGGTAAACATTTGGGTAGGGATCAAGGTCTATTCCTGCATCAATAACATACAGAGCTGTTTGGCAAAATGTGTCTCTGTGAACTCTGAACGTTGGAGAGAGATCAAAATCAACAGAGCTTTGTGAACTTGGAATGGCACACATGATCAATAACAAGAGTCAGGTTGGCGTAGCGGTTCTTTCCCCGTATATCTTCTTGCAAACCATACCTTGCAGATAGTTCTTCATAATATGTGGTTCCTCGGTGTCGCGTAAGAACGATGTTCTCTTGAAGTAACTTTGTATGGATTTCATATCAGACAACATGGCGTCCATGTAACTATCCATGAGACCGTCGTTCAAGGCTAGTCTTACCCAAGCCTGACAGAAAGACAAATTATGATAATTATATCTTCACTTTTGTTCATTATTTAAATCAGAAAATAAAAATTGAGTGAAAAATAAAAATGATACAGAAAAAAATAAATAGCTTTAGACCAATAGAATATTGAATTAATTTTATCCACTTGAAATATTGACTTGCAATACAACAAAATTATTATGACTATATATTTACCATATTCATTATTTTGATCAGGCCTTGTGTTTTGCTTTTTCCAATTTCCTCCTCTTAATTTGGGCAGGTGGAAGACACTTACCCGGCAGTACCCGACCTCTGTGTTGACCTGAGAAAGCCCCTTCAGCTCGGATACCACGTCTTTGTGAGTGAACTTTGTCAGAAATGGCCAAGGTGTCTAAAAGGTAAACACACACGAAAAGAAAAGAATGTAGTATCCTGTCGCCACTTTGTTGGTTGTGTACAAAGCTCTATTGAGATTCCAGTACATTTTCAAGGTATTTTCTAACAAAATTGGAAATGTTTCTATTTGTAGATTCAAGTCTTAAAATTTTTGCAATCATTGATCACCATTGAGATAATATATAATGAAAAAAGTTGCGTCAGGCTGCAACATTCTTTCCAAAATAAAATACTCATCTGGGAAAAATTACTGAAAGCTGTATTCCAAATGGAGACGTTTGGAAAGCATTGAATAACAATTGGATTGACTTACAAATTCAACATTCACATGATACCAGTCTTACAGGTGGGGATTTCTACCCCCCCCCCCCCCCCCCCCAAAAAAAAGGTAAGATTAATTGATTATCTTAGATATGTTTAACACCGTAAACACTTACTTTGCTGCTGTAAGATTCCTTGAGGTGGTGCAGGAACACTGCCTCAATCAGATTGCAGATTTTATTGGCTGTTTCCCCACTGAAACAATCAGAAAAGTACATCTTAGGAACATCACTACAGAGTATGATTAAGATGATGTTGATATAATAGAAGACAATTAAATGGTTTCTGGTGACAATTGTCACCTGTCTGGCCTTGTTTAGGGAAGATGAGTCATAACTAAGATTTGTTTGATGGAAATTACATCACTGTTTGATTGTTTTTACCTTCGTATTGCTGAATCAGATGAGATGTGATCTTTTTGAAGCTGAAACAAAAAACAAATCTTCGTTTAAAACTCCAGGATTTTTTTCTTTACCATAGTTAGGTCGCAACTATGGACAAAAGTCGGGATATATAGTTATAATTTTGCAAAGTATTCATTTTCTAGATGAGTTTAATTCAAATCCGTTGTAGGTAGACACCAAATAAGTAGTATTGTTTTAACCCCTTCACTCCCTTCTGAATCCCCCCCCCCCCAAAAAAAAAAAAATTGGCCAAGATTTCCTAGGATGTTTAGTAAATTCCTTTGTCTTGTACCTTTTTGATGGATGACGAGAGCTCTCGACTCAAGTAGTGCTTGAGAGAGGCTAACTTGGCAACCTCCAACTCATCCATGGATCCTGAATCCAAGAAAATCACACGATCAATCAAAGGAAAGGACTGAGATTGCTCCTTAACCACCTATTTAGCCTATAACCCTTCAAAATTAAACTGCGTTCTTTGCTTTGACAGAACTATGATAAATATAAAATGTTAACTTAAATGATTGGTTAATTTTCAGTGCGACTGAGGCGCAAATAATTATAACCGACCTTTTCTGCCAAACATCTTGATGGTACTCTTCGATTGGTGTGCTGACTTTTAATCCATTTTAGGCTGCAGTAGAGTCGAACACGGAACTGAAGAATCTGCCCACAATAATCCGAGAATCTCAGGGTTTTTCATTTTTATTTTTTTTGATACTTAGGTCAACAAATTTAATACAAAATATCTGTAGCCGTAGGGCTAAAAAAAAAATTCCACTATTCTGCACTAACGACGATTTATTAATTTGGCCTTAGTATGAGCCAATCAAATAAAAAACAACCTGCATACAATTGTAAATAACATATTTACATAAACTAAATCATAATCATGGGCCTCGTCCTAAATGAAAACCAACACACAGGCAACACCGCCATTTATATGGGCCATACCAATTGAATTACCATATCCCCATGCCTTTTTGCCAGGCGATGAAATCCGGCCGGACAGGCAGCTGCGCAGTTTGACAGCCGCGTCTTTAGCGAATTTTTCTGGGGATATTTATCGATCCCACGACTCTAAACCATGTAGATCGCGTTAAATTTTGGTTCGATTGTTTATTCATTAATTATGTTTACAAAATACACTTTAAGGTTGGAGGAAAAAAGGAGTTATTATCGAAGTTATTACATCGCTCTGCTCTGTTTACATACCAAACATCGTACTTTTGTCGTAGTACCTGATTTCCGTATTAAAACGAACTTACTAGCGCCAGGGTACCAGACGAAAGTTCCTCTTTTTAGTTGCACAAAGTACACCAATAGAGGGGGCTATTATACTGGTTTCAAAGAGTAGAATAAAAGTTTACTAAACAAAGTTTTACCAAATCACTATCGCCCCGACGTAAACTTTTTTTATTTACCAAACAAAACCTGTTAATTACAATGGACACAGGATAGTGGTATTAATTATGAATAATAATACGCCTTTTTAAGTTCTGGTTTTATCAACGTTCGACTCGCACAATTTGCAAATAAGTATAGTTTACATCGAAAAGAACATTTGCATTTCAAATATACCGAAACTAATTTTTGAACCACACTTATACATAAAACACTTTTCTTACAACCTTGGTTTTTATTTATCAACTTTTTGAATACAAAATGCACAATAAATATTACAACTGAAGAAAGATGGGGTGCAAGGTTTGTAAAGTGTCATCCGGGATCCAAATTCACCCAATTCAACATACACCCCCAAAACAAATCTATGTCAATGCACACAGCTGGAGTGAATTGACATGTACCACTGCCATGCAGTGATCTGCCCTCATAGAGGGAGGGTAAATGACCTTAATTTGACAGAATTTAAACAATGCAAAATAAACATCTAATGAAAATGTCTATCCGAGTTCTAAAACTCAAAAATCTTCTTAATTTGGCTGGTAATACTTTTATTTCAAATACACTGTGATATTTGTCTCATTGTATGATTAAACTTGTAAGAGAAAACTTGTAAGAAAAAAATGAAACTTGCGGGAACAAATTTACTTGCAAAAAATATATATAAGGTTAATCACTCCAAATTAACACTCTTAACTTGCACAAAAGCAAATTTGACAGGTGAATATAAACATGGAATGTTTCTGAAACAAAAAGGTTTGTAACTTTTGTTAATTAAATTGACGAATAACATTGTATGTTACACACACATTCACGGCAAGTTTATTAAGGCATCTTCCCTATTCACATACATTCACATACTGCAGAATTATGTGGTCATCAGAAGAACTGACAACATGAGACCAGGGTTGGGACCAGGGTCAGCACGTGTACAAAACAATAGCATACCGGCAAAATGGCTTCACTTTGGCCATGCCCTTTACACTAATTTTTGAAAGAAAAGTATTAATAAAGTTTGTCTCTGTATACAAAAAAACAAATCTCAGATTTCGACAACTTCTTCGGCTATGATTATCTCTCCTCTTTCAAGTTGTTCGGCAATGGCTTGCATGTCTGTGTGCACTGAAACTTCCTCCTGCTGATCCGGAACGAATGCTTCCATGGCTAGTGCCTGTGTCGGGTCACAGTTCACAAGGTCATGGTCCATCGTGTCAGAGTTCGCAAGTTCATGGACCATTGTATCATCGGAGGTCTCCATGGTTTGGTTATCCACATCTACGTTCGTCTCATCTTGTGTTTGGTTCATCATGTGTTCAGTCGTCATGATGGGAATGGATATCGTGGATGTCGTGCCATCAACCAAATTTATCATCTCCGTGCCGGCTGATATGGGGTCAGAGGTTATGACCGGGACGTTGATGGTAGAGGTCGTTGACCCGTTGACCTCAGTCGTTGACCCGTTGACCTCAGTCATCATGTCTGGGCCCAGGTTGACCATGACGATACTGGTTTCACCATTCTCACTTTCTAATGTAGCCTTTGAAGAAAAATTGAGAAAAATAAAATCAGTGCCAGAGGGTTGAAGAAACAATTGCCTGGCCAACCAGGTTATTCCGAATAAAGAATAAATACAACGTTATGTTCCTGTCCTTACCTGCATGGTGGTGGTACCGTTGTTCATGTCATCGGTAGGTTGGAAGACAACTTGGGCGCCGCTCTCTGCTAACTGTTGTAGCATGAGTGCAGCCTGCTCGCTGCTGGTGGTCTGCATGATCTGAGCCTCGCCGCCACCGAGAGCATGCTGCAGAAACGCCGCAGCAGTGGTCTCCTCTCCGTCGCCGCTCTGCAGCAGGATCTGGGTGGGCTCAATCTGCTGCTGCTGCTGGTGGTGGTGTTGTTGATGCTGTTGGGAGTTCATGGCTTGGAAGACCGCCTCTTGCATGGCAGCCGTGGCCGAGTTGCTGGCATCGCCTTGGACGTAGCTGATGGTTGATTGGGGGTCAGTCTGGAACTGCAGCAGCTGTATGGTCTGATCTTGAGTCTCCTCCTGCATTGCCTGGGTCATGAGGGATGATGTAGTTGCCATGGTAACTCGTCATTTTGATTATAGACTAAGTTATTACTCTTCTCACAGAATCACCTTGTGTGTTGTTCAGAAAACTTGAAATGGTATGATAACTTGATTAGGATTTGACCAATCACTAACCTCCACAGAAGCCTGTTGTAAGATACATGTATCTGTGCTTGGCGCAGCTACCTCTGTGATGGATGTGATGATGTGTTGACCCGATGAATCGGTCATTAGTTGCACAGGTGCCTGATTCCCCTCCCCTCCCTAGGGAATAAACGTGGCACATGATATAACTCAGCCTGTGCTAGTCTCAGTCAAAGACTCGACTATTTCTTTATTTTAAATGGGTAGTGATGAGAGAAGACATTGAGAAGAAAATATTTGAGAAGGAAAAAAATCAGGCATATCGGGAATGCCTCTGGTCGTTAAAACAAATTTGTGCACGTCAGTAAGTTTGTATTTCAAGTCTCCCATCCAGTCCTCTCAACAATTTAGTTCGAGAGTTTTAAGTAATCTTAAGTGGCTCTTACGTGCAGCGATTCCAAAGCTGAAATGGCTTCCTCCGTCAGACGACCTTCTGCCAATGCCGGGTCTGGCTCGATGATCACCACCACGTTCTGACCGTGAACTTTTACCCCTTTCTCCATTGGCCACGGTACCTGTACGTGAAGTAAACAGTTAATGAGTGAGTGAGTGAGTTTTTAGGGTTTAACGCCGTACCAGCATCAATGGCCATATTCACGGCGGGAACAAATTTCATTCAACCATTTTTTATTTCATTCAACAATTAATGTGAAGAAGTTACAGTTTTAGAGGTGGGAGAAAAACCCCAGAAGAATATCCTGGGGAAAAACCCACGGAGTCAGGCAGGGACTGAAAACCCAATCCACATATTGGCCCAGGCCGGATTCGAACCCGGGTCATAGTGGTGGAAGGCGAGGAAAGAACCACTACACCAACCCGACTCCCCCAACAGTTAATGAATAGCCCAACACCTGCACCTATAGCTGCACCCACTTTACATCCCTAGTTTAACCCACTTTCCACCCCCAGATTCACCCACTCTGCACCATATTTCGCCTAGTTGCACTTATTTTGCACCCCTAATTGCACCCAATTTGCACCCACTCAACATCCCTATTAGCCTAGATGCACCCACTCTGCAGCCTAGATGCACCCACTCTGCACCCTAGTTGCACCCACTTTACACCCCCTAGTTGTACTCACTTTGCACCCCTATTAGCCTAGTTGCCCCCTCCTTCGTTCATTCCTCACCTTGATAGTGACAGTCTCTTCGATGGCTGGGCATGAGATCAGTTTCTCGCCTCTCAGATGGTGCTTTTTCTCGTGGCTCTTGAGGTAGTCGCTGCGGGTGAAGCAGTTGCCGCAAAAGCGACAGCGATACAGCTTAGCACCTGCAGTCACAAATCAAGCAGGATGTAAAATATTAAGAGTCAAAGGATGCACTACCTTGTCCTGTTTATTATCCCAAACTTGTTCATGTGCAATATCTACGAGTAGGATATCGCTTTTATCTTTAAACAAACTTGATGCACAATGGAGAAACAATTGTGCTCGCCACTGTAAAAGGCAACTGCCCCATTGCAGATTATCTAAACAATAACAACTGAAGAGATCCTCTGTGATAGAAATAATAACATCAGATTGGAATTTAAAAAAAAAATATCCTCTCAAGAAATGATTTGTTATTTTATTGCAATGTCCGTTACCTGTGTGATAGATTAAGTGACGCTTAAAGTCAATCACAGCGATGAAGCGTTTATTGCAGCCAGGTTTAGGGCAGGAGTAGGGGAAATCGTTCTTGTGGCGTTTCTCGTGATACGAGCGGGAACTCCTCCGGCTGAAGTGGGCGGGGCAGAAGCGACACTGCAGCTTGATCTGTCCTCCTGTGTATATAGAAATAAAATGCAAAATGAATTAAGCATTCACTGCGATAATTGCAGAAGTTGAAATGTATTCAAATCCTGCATTAAGTAGATCTTTGTAGAAATATAAAATTTAATTAAACTTTGTAGAATAAAAACTTGGCGAGACTTTTTTTAAATCCCTTCACAAGTGTAAATTTACCTTCAGTGTGTACTTCAATTCGGTGATCTTTGAGCTCGGGCCGTGACTTGTAGGCCTTGCCGCAAATGTCACACAGCTCGTTCTTCTCTGTGCTGTGCGTCTTTAAGTGCTCTCGTAGCTTGCCGATTTTCACCCAACGCTTGCCACATATTTCACACTGGAACGGCCGACTGTTTGGGAAAAAAAGGAACATAACGAGAGAGAAAATGATTTGTTGCTGACGCTTGCTGTTTACCATTTAGAGTCAAAGACTGTTGCTAGGCAAAGGGTTGCTAGCAACACTCTAAAATGGTTACCAAGCAACACTCTTTTGTTTGACGTTGGTTTTGTGCCTCAAATACACTAAATGTTATTTCGTAACTTACGTGAGAGGGGGAATATTTTTTCAATATTTTCCTCAAAGTGAACAGATTTTGAATAGCTAAAAAAGTGGGACTTTCAAAAATGAATTTTTCATGGTGAGAGTCAAGATAACACAAGAAGAAATCTGTAATCTGGAGTATGAACTTTTGCAAAAGTCTTGAGGCAGGACGCAGTACCTTGCTCCTGTGTGTCTGAGTTCGTAGTGGTAGTTTAGTGCTGCCATGGACGTGTAGGCTTTAAAACACTGGTCCACCGGACACTTGTAGATTCGTCGGGGGTCTGTCATGTGATCAGTCTCAAGATGCTCTGCTCGTTCCTCTTAGAAAAAGAAACAAGTAATTGATACAATAGGAACAGTTGTCGACTAAAGACATCGTCTTCACACTGATTTACGGTTTTGTTTGTGACTTGTAATTTAATTTCTGTCAAATTTTACCTATTAATGTATGCAGGGCCCAAACTGTTTGAGAATTGACGTAATAATTGTTGTGTACATGAATCTCAGTTTTCTGTTTCAATTTTGTTTACAACTGATGTACTAAATAGTGATTACTTAAAAAAGTCATTCATAATTTGCATGCGTTTAAATAATCTACATGTGTTATATTGCTCCTCTGCCTTTAACCCAGCTATGATCTCCTGACTGCTCCAAAGTCTTGGAAGTAATTTTGGGACTTGAAATCAACTTGACAGCTCTAGATTCTTCCTCTTTCCGACCAGCGCGTCATCAACTTACCTTTTGTGGGGAATGTGACCAGACAGTCGTTTTCTGTACACTGATATCGCTGGTATTCAGGATGGAATTTCTCTGTGTGGTTCTCCAGGCCAATTTCTATTGAGAAACTCTTCTCGCAGAATTTGCACTTGATTTGGACCGGGCCCTTGGGCAAGGGTTCTGGTGGTAGACAAGAATGGGGTAATTATTAGGGACTGCATGGGATACTCCTTGGATGGTGAAAATGCAAAACATTATTTTTGACAGATTCTGTCAAAAGTTGGGTGTGTGTGTGTTTACAGGTATGTGGGACTGACTTGTGATAGACTTGTGATAGACTTGTGATTGACTTGTGATTGACTTGTGATTGACTTGTGATTGACTTGTGATTGACTTGTGATTGACTTGTGATTGACTTGTGATTGACTTGTGATCGACTTGTGATCGACTTGTGATCGACTTGTGATCGACTTGTGATTGACTTGTGATCATCTTGTGATCGGCTTGTGATCGGCTTGTGATCGACTTGTGATTGGCTTGTGATCGACTTGTGATTGCCACTTAAACTCCGGCAATCGTCTTGAAACATTACCTTCAGCAGCTGCTCTTCGTCTGTGTCTCTCCAGGTGGATGGGGGAACGGAAGGCCTTCTTGCAGGTGTCACAACGAAACTTCTCCGACAGGACCTGGTCCCGCTTCCCTAGTTGATGAACCTCCTCCATGTGCCAGGTGTGCTCCGTGAGGTAACGGAAGGCCATGTCACAGAGGTTGCAGACCAGATAAGTCAGTCCAGGCTGCGAGTGCTGCTCTATGTGGAAGTCAAACCAGCTCTTGGTCGTGAAGACTTTCTCGCATGTCTCGCAAGAAAAGGGGAATCTTTCCAGGTCTGGCACGGTTGGAATACACTCATCCTTGACCTGTTTTTAAGGATGTTATAAAAGCATTACTTTGGTATTCATCTTTGGTATACCAAATATTGTGCTGGTATTTCATTTCTTTCTTTGGGTTGATGAACGCAAAACTACTTTGTGGAATTAAGGAATTCCTTTGTGAGTCATTGAAACTATACAACAATTAATTGTTTGTCAAAATAATTATCTACTTGTTTTGTTGGTTGGTGGTCTCCATCACTATCGTCATCATTAAAGCGACGTCGTTTCCGGCGCCGGCGCCGACCACGCTTCTTCTTGCGTTGAATCGGCGGGCGACCGTCCTTTCGTGGTCGGCCGCGCGGCCGCTTGACCGGCATCGGCAATGCAGCCGCTGCAGCTGCTACTTCTGCCGACCCAATCTCCTGAAGGAGTGGATTGAGGATTATCGGCTCTTCTTCCATTCCGTCAGCCAAGACGGTCTCATCATTCTCCTCCTTGTCGGCAGCTTCCATCCCGGCGATTAGTTGGTCGACAGCATCTCCGAGTTGTTGAACGTTATCCCCGTCTTCCCCTTCCCCCTCCTCAACTTCGCCCTCGTCTGCTTCCATCAGGAGCCCTATGTCTTCTGCTTCCTTGCCTTCGTCTCCTTCATCATTCGCTGCCTCCTTGTCTTCTTCGTCATCTGTATTTTCTTCACCTGCAAAAATTAGCATAAACATTTTACACTCTCAGAAATTAGTTGAAATACAATTTTGCTCCAAATTCACGGCGAGGGAACATTTTTACAAGATTTTTTTCTATTGGCAAAATGGCCTTTACAGATATACAGTGATATACACTATCTTGGACATATGTTTAAATGTTATTAATAGGCAGGTTTGTTCTTTACTTGTGACGGACTTGCATTTTAAGTTGACCTCACCTTCAGAAGAATCGGTAAGCAGATCTTCCTCCTTCAGAACCCCACACTTCCCCCTGTGTCTCATGAACAGCACTCCCGAGGTGAATTTCTTGCCGCACTCCACGCAACGCCTGCTGCGGTCGCGGGTAGAGATCCTACGTACACGCTCATCTAACTGTGTTCCCCCCCCCCAAAAAAAAAAAAAAATACAGAGGCAAGAGCTGCTTTAAAATATTTGTATAAAGTTTACAGAGATGCAGTTTTACCACATTAGTGATGTGCCCCCCCCCCCCCCCCCCCCCTCCCCCACACACACACACTTTTGGCGGTTCCACCACTCTTGAAACAAGCACTAGGCAATGAATTCCAAAGAAATGCAGCATGTGGGGAAATGCTATTGGAATATAACTCCAACCCTATAAACCGGTCTTGACAATATATTATATCCAGACTAGAACTTCAGAAGTAATTCTCTTTTTTTTTGCCAACCTCTTTCTGTCTTTGGTCTTCAAGAGCCTGAAGTTCCTCTTGTGTGTAATCTTTTCTGGGTTTTCTTCCTCTCTTCTTCCCAGGAACAGGAGGTTTATACATCGGCTCTTCAACTTCCCCAGGTTTTTCTGAACGCCAGCCCCGGAGGACATATTCAATTCCTTTGGGAACATCTTTAGTCATCTATCCACACAAAAAGATCAGTTAGAGGGTTACCTATGTAGGATTGGAACCTGCAACCATTGGAACACAGTACTGATGTGCTGGCCGTGTTGGAAGTCTCTAGTTTAAATGGTGCTAGTCAGAAACTATGTCTAGAAGTGAATAGATCTTTTTATTCATTTTGATTTGGGTTGGTTGAGTTGGGTTGGGTTTGATTGAGTTGGGATGAGTTGGGTTAATTAGGTGGGTTTACTTGAGTTAAGACTTAAGAACTAAGAAGGGTTTGGGTACGGATCGGGTTTGGGTACGGATCGGGTTTGGTTAGGTTGAATCAGGATTGGCCGAGATAGACCAAAATTACATTTTAACAATATCTATTTAAATTATAGTGGATTTACACCCCTATTATCAAGACCCTGTACCTCAAAGTAATACTTGAAGCCAATTTGAACAAGAGTGATGTTACACTCTTCTTCTTCCTTGGTGAGTTTGATGAAATGAAGCCAGCGAGGAAGATTACTGTCTTGGCTGGAGAGAATGTAGGTCTTATCATTCTCATCTTTGGGGTAGATCTGCAAATCAGAAATATTCAAATATGAGGATCAGATGTGAGACGGGATGAGGCAAACCGAGAATGAGCCTCCTTTGGTGAGATGGAACACCGTCTTGAGGGTGGGCTTCTTAAAGTTTTGAGAGGCTAGAGCTTTCTGGGGGTTTGATCTCCTATGCCATGTTCACAGGTTAGACCTCCTGGAGGCGAATCCTACTACACAATAAGGGCCAAAAAGAGCAGTTATGGGATGGGGAAAGGGCATCCTCATGATCCTGGGGCAAGGTTAAGATCATCTTTTTTGGCGTATAAAGACAAGGCCAAGGGGCTGTTTTTTCTTAACTGACCTTCCAGGCACCAAATGGGACATCATCATCGATGTCTACCGACCTCAGTCTTCCTTTGTAGGGTCCGAAGCGATGACCTTTCTCCAGTGCTTGCTTCGTAACAACAGTGACGGATGCATCTGAATTTAATGTTTAACGTTGTTATGTTAGTCTATTTACGATTCAAGGGAAAGAACCGGCATAGGGGCCTAGTCCAAGTTTCTGTGTACAGAAATGGGCCACGACTGTAAAAAAAAAAGGATTGCCAAGGGCAACAAATTGTTTTCTCAATTCTTACGGTCGGCATGACGTCACGAAGGGGCGAGCGGTCCATAGCAACGTGCGTTAAACCTTGAATTATCTTCTTCGCGAAGTGCATAAACAATGCAATGGGAAGATAAATGAGGTTCCCGGATATATATCCGAACAAGAGAATAGGTATCTCAATAGACCTTATGCGTAGCACTAGCATTTAGCAGCCATCTTAGAGGGCAATGCCTTTGCAGTGCTGTGCATTCATTATTCACAATATTTCCTCTGAAAAATAAAGAGCCAATAATTGACAACGGCGCTGGCGCGAACGAGGATGGCGTCATTTTTACAACGAAATAATTTTTAGAGGGACGAGCCTGTCGATGAAAGCTTTAAAAGTGGAATTTTTGTGCATAATAGATTCTATTTAAGATTGCAACTGTTTCAGCACGTGATATTTATTTCAGATACAGTTTTTATTTCACTCAATTCTTGTCATAATCAAACAATTTTGATTAAATTTTTAAGAGAAAACGTAACGAAATGCTCACCTTGCGAAGCCATTTTTTAGGTTTACCCACAATGCACTAGCGGCCCTTTTTTATTTTTGAACGTGTATATCGTTCCTTGGCCCCATGGTGCTAATTTGAATACTTTCTTTCAAATTTTCCGAGTTGACTGACAACTTAAACATGCAGGTTAAAATTAAGATGAAAATCTGATGACCTAATCGTAAAATACATGTGTAGATGAAAAAATACACGAAAGATTCATCTGCATGTTACAAAACGACATTGCTTGAAACGGTACGCGCTTTTCAAATAAACCCACTGGAATAAAAATGGCCAGACCCTCAAAACAACTCAGTCATTATCACACTGGTAACCGTAAAATTGACTCATGTCTTAGTATAGGACATGATTTACTTGTGATACCAGCCAATTTCATTTCCAAGATGGCGCTCCCCATGAACGAAGTCAGAGGCACAGCAGCTTCGTTTTGTGAGGCGAATTCGCAGCTTCCAGCATGGATGAAGGAAGAAGAAAAAACAGGCGTAAATGTTCATTCAATTTATAGATTAGTTAGGTGTCTTTGTAGAATTCAATATACCGATATAACCTTGTTTCCTTCCAATTTAAATAAATGCAGGTGTCACGAAACCGTTCAATCCGTTTGCACGGTCGCGTGAGGGCGCTATAACAACACTCCTGGGTTGCAACTACTACTAGTAAAACTTGCTAAACATTGAATTTTTTTATTTATTTGAACTGTCTGTAGGCTAGTGTAGTACTAGTAGGAATCTTCAAAATATCGTGCCCTCACGCATTCAATTTCAAGCAAACGCTTGATAATTAGTTTCACATTCTGCGACCATCTTGAATTTGCAAGGCCGCGGAATAATGCGAAACAACCTTACACTTTGAAGTTGAGCAATTTGTTCTTAATTTGCAGACAACAATTATGGCTGTTGCGTTTGACGGAGGAGTTGTCATGGGCGCAGATTCAAGAACAACATCAGGGTGAGTACTACAATTGGTGGGAAACTAACCCTAAAATCATTATTTTGGCACTTAATTTAATCGGATACAAATTTTAAATTAATTGATAAATATTCAAAATAAATTGTTCAGGTATATTTTAAGTGTCTTTCTGTAAATGGTAAAACCGTGCATCTATTTTCACACAGATTTCTTGCATTGTACATTTTTAGTGGAAATTAACCCCAATCAACATGAGGCTGGATAAAAAGCTCTAATTAAATAAAAAAATTGTTATTGTAAATGCGCAGTTACTCTTGATTGCATCAATCGTATGTCTTTTGTATTTTCTTGCCTCTTTGTTTCAGCGCATACATCGGCAACCGAGTTACGGACAAACTGACCAAGGTACATGACTCCATTTACTGCTGTCGTTCTGGTTCAGCAGCTGACACACAAGCCATTGCGGATATTGTCTCCTATCAGCTAGATTTCAATAGGTGAGTCACAAACTGGGTGGTTCCAAAAAAGTTAACCCAAAGGTGATTGTTCACTCACCTCCAATTCTAGACAATTCGTGTTTATAGTGTTGATTAGTAGGGTGTATAGAAGTAATCCTGAAAATCTATCTTAATTGGATTTCAAGATAAGGTCCATTACGGGACCTTTATTGTATTAAATAAGCATGTTGAAGACAGAAACTAAATGTAAGAAGCTATCCTGTGGACAAGCCAGTTTTGTACGATCTGTAAATATTCATTTCTTGAGATCCGATAAAGCTGGACCTAGAACTTGTCAGAATTATTTATAAACGCCCTTCTCATCAACACTATATTTGGATCGGTTGTGGGCGGTTAGAGTTAATGAATTGGCCGTTTGTAACCAGATAATGGCCTTGTTATAATTACAGCACCCTCACTCGTTCAGGAATACAGCCTACTAAGGTTTACTGTTTCTTTCTCAACAGCATGAATGACGGTCAGCCGCCTCTGGTCCGAACTGCAGCCAACTTATTCAGGAACATGTGTTACGAGTACAGAGACTCTCTCTCTGCAGGCATCCTGGTAGCCGGCTGGGACAAAGTCAAAGGAGGCCAGGTACATGATAAAGAGTTGAGGCGCAAAAGCTGTTAAACGCCAGCAAAAAGTATTTGATTATCGTATTAGGGGTGTGCAAACCGTAGTTTGGAAACCGGGTACCCAAATACAAAAACACACGGCTACCCGTTAAAGAAGTCCTACCCTGTTGTTGAGTTTTGATTGACTTAATACATATGGCTTGTCTTCCAAAATCTCTGGAAATAGGGGAATGCCTTTTTGTTTCAATGTATCTACATGTACTTCATTAATAAGTGGTTCTTGTTTTGTCATCAAGGTATACTCCGTTCCTATCGGCGGTATGATTGTGCAACAGGCGGTTGCTATGGGCGGTTCAGGAAGCACATATCTCTATGGTTACCTGGACTCCTCCTTTAAGGAGGATATGACCAAAGAGGAATGTATACAGTTCATTACAAAGGGTAGGTCAAGGAAAACTGATTTACAGTTTGTGGAGTTTTGCATCGAGAAGATGTCGTTTTTGATATTGAGAGTTTTTGTACTGCGTATTCAATGTCTCAGAGCCTATGAAAACTTTGACACGAGTGAGTTTCGAACCCAAGACCACCATAAAGGTGCATGATATTCAACTCTCGTTCGAATTTAGTTTTTAAAGTTTTTCTCTGACACAGAGTACACGTGTCTACAGTAGTTCTTATTTAACATATTGACCTTTTTTTCTCTGGATAATTTCTCAATTTTGTGTATTATTTTACAGAAAAGCTACGTTATTAATTTGTTTGAAGGTTTTAGTTTGGGTTGCCTTTGCAGCCAGGCTACCAAAAACAATACACCTAATTATTAGCATAGCCCCGACTTAAAGGTAGGATACACCATTTGCAGATATCAAAAATATTTACTACCGAATTATTAAGAAATATCTTACTCATTTGAAAGTAAATGTTGATTCTAGGCATCCAGCAAAATGATTGCGCTAGATATCCTGTAATTATTCCGAAAATTTTTTTTTTATAATGAAAAATTCGCGATCGCCTGTTCGATGCCTGTTGGAAACGAATGCTGTTTTTCGTGCTTTTCTCGGCATCCATGATTGTAAAACTTCGGAAAGCTCAGTTAAACGATATTTACTATAAAATACAACCCCCCAAATCTACCCATTCATGATAATTCAAGCAATGACCAATGGTGTATACTACCTTTAAGTTGGGACCATCCCAACTAAAACATTGAAATTAGGACGGTCCAAGTCCCAGGTACGTTGGTATTATGGTCTAGTTGGGATATAATACCTCTACTTTCCTCAATCCTAGAAAATCTTGCAAGCCGGATGGATTTTGGATATGTTGCTAAGGTTTAATGTGATTTTTGCTTTTTGACCTTGGTAGAGATTCCAAGCTTTTCTGAGTTTATTTATTTTTGTTATTTTTGTTGACAGGTCTGGCGCTGGCCATGATGCGAGATGGCTCAAGTGGTGGCATCATCCGCCTAGCAACCATCACAAAAGATGGTATCCAACGCCAAACTATCCTAGGAAATGAGTTACCAAGATTCTATGAGGGATAGTTGTGTTTTGAAGTAATGTTTGTATTAAGTATTGTTTCCCCCCTTTGTTAAATGCAACAGATTTAATCCACTGTCTCACAACAACAGCCGAGACATTCTCTTTGCAATTGATGTATTCCAAACTTGTCAAGTCTTACTTAAAGGTTTATTTTAAGAAAAAGCATCCTTTTAGATCGAAAATGCGTTTATCATGAAATGAAAATAATTGGGAGGATTGTTAAAAAGTAGAATATGAGCACTCTCACCACTGCACATGTTCCTTAAAAAATGTGGAAATCGTCTGAAATTCCTGATAATTCAAGCAATTACCAATGGTGTATCCTACCTTTAACCTTACACATGCAAATTTTGGCACAAATAAACAGTTTCTAAATGATAAGATTGGCCCAACATCACTTGCACTTTACTTTCTTTACTAGAATGGGGACCTAGACTTTATTTGGTGTTTTGTTTTAGAAAGTGACAGCCTATACCATAAATGTCACAACATAAGTATCATACTGACAGATACTGTGCTGTAGCCGTTTTCATTTGTAATACATAATTAGTTTCCAGTGCTCTACCAACTGAGCTATCTAGTACTGTGTAGCTGGGTCCCTACATTAGTCAGAAGTCGCAAACCCATAATTGATCTGTGACCAGGGATCACCCCAAAGCCACGATATACTATCTATAATATACCAAAACTATAAACAAAATATAACACCTTTATTCTATCCAACTACCCCCACTACCTTATAAGTATTAAAACACACCTTGTTAACACAATTGCCCCACAATGTCAACATTTAAACCACAAGCAATCATAAATGTATGACTTTGTAACCCATATTACGTTTATCCAAGTACATATACATTCCTGCAATACAATTTTTAATAAAAATCGAAACATACCAAGCATTAAAAAACATGAGATCGTAAAAAAAATCAAAAGCAAAAAAATAGCAACAAATAATACAAATTTAAAAAGAAGTTTAGAAAAATACATTTTTTTGAAAGTACTCGCTTAGATCAAGGCACTCTGACTTCTATTACAATTTAAAAAAACAACGTCATGAATTACAATTGAACAAGTGACTGATGTAGTTAATAAGCTGAATGCATGATTAAATTACCTCGACCATTAATATTATTTCCAGAATTACAAAGTCGAAGCATATTGTTCATTTACTGAAGCGCAATGTACAAAAACATCCACTAAACCCTGCCCATTGCTACACCACAGCTGCACTTAAATATGCCACTTTTAGGCCCCTTACAAAAAAAATATTTATACACCGACTATGTTTGTGTTCCCTAGCATGTACTGGTCTAGAACCCCAATCATATAATTACTATAATTACCAGTCCTATTTAGTGTGCGTACAAATGCAGTCGTCCCGTCTGGTGTAACTAGACATTGTATTACTGTTGGTAGTAACAAGAGTAGAGTATTATTTTATTATATGATTCTTAATCTTGTACAAACATTGGTATTGAAATATGCACCAGTTCCATGTTATTGTAACATTATCTTTTAGAACTCAAATTACAAATTCAATGTGTATACAATGTAGTAGCATAAATTAGTATTGCAGTTAGTGTTCATGTACATTGTCAGGGTTCCCACGGGTCCTGGAAAAGTCATGAAAATCAAGATAACGCAAGGGTTATTCTTGATGGGCTTTTGAGGTTATAACAGAATACATGTAATTGTTAATAATTAAAAACTTTTCTCTGCAAAATAGCATTAAATGTCATGGAAATTGTCATATTTTAGTCCTGGAAAAATCCTGGAATCTGGTTTTCAGATTTCTGTGGGAACCCTGATTGTACATTTCCATAGATCCATTTAATACTACAAACATTGTTGTTAATACTGACCAGAGCCGGTTTGCCCTTCATATACCAAAAGAAGTCTCAAACGACTATTATTAAAAAAAACGCCTGAAATTTTAAACTAATATTGCGAGATAACAATACAGGACAGTATCACAAGTCCACAATTTTGGAATTATGAGGCGTTGGATTTATGAGGCATCGAACTTGTAGTACTTAGCCTCATAGCTCTGACACCTCATAAGTCCGATGTTGGACAAAAAGTCAATTTAATTATTGGACTTGTGAGGCGCCGGACTTATGGGCTTTATTTGGTTTGGGATGAGATTTTGTCGGACTTTCGAGCGGGCCCCAACAATACCAGTGTATTTCTTTACAAATTGCTGTTAAGGTTCATTAAACATGGTAGCTGCTCTAATAGGGACTTGCTTTGTACAGCCGAATACATTCTAAATGCTACCTTAGGTTTAATATAATAACTAGATTGAAAGAACTTTGGTATAAATTCGTAGACACAGAAACATAACTTACAAAAGGTTCTTTTCCCATAGTAATGGTCCCAGAATTACAAGTTAGTAAATGAATGTGCTTAATATTAGCTTAAAGGTAAAAATACAGACACTATATTTATAACCAAAATGTAAAATTGCAAACAACCTCTATCCCTCAAGATAGCTGTGAAGAAGAAAAAAGAAAATGCATAAAATTTACAGCTTGGCTCAAATTTAAAAGTACTGTTGAAATATCTTTAAAGAGCAAAATTATATACAGAAAAAATGCAGTTACCAGAAAATAATAGTAATACATATTAAAAGACAACTAAAATATAAGATGTTCGGATGTTGAAGTTTCCCCAAAGATCACACAAATTCCTTTTAACCCTAACCGAACTCAACCTATCCAAATCTAACTGCATGTTTTCTTGGAACCTGTTATGATGGGTAGCGCACTTTCAGACTGATTGTATTTTGTATTGCATTGGGTTAGGCATACAGTCTATCAGTTTGGATTTTTATTTGTTGTTGGTATGCTTCATCACTGTAAATTCAAAGAGGCCCCCTTCAATGGCGACTATTGTGCCAGCTTTGTGTGTCATACGAAGCAATGGATCCAAGACATATTAACCAGTTCGCGCCGGAAAAAGTAAATACACGCAAGTTTTCCCCAGATTCAAAACGGATGACGCGTAAACACGTCACGAGCTAGGCCGGAATTGTTAGTCAGCAGCGACCAAGTCCTGAAATGCGTGCCTGGTACCATCGGCTCGCCTCGGAACGAGTTTCGTTACAAATAATCCCGCGCCTCTGCTCGGCGATGTTAAAATAATCTCGGCGCAAACTGGTTAACTAAACAATTGCTGGCGCATCGCTGCTATCAATGAAGGATTCTCTATGATTGTACGGTTACAGTATTAAGCCCATATTGACTAGTACGGAATTGGTGTATTGCAGTTGCCGTGATAGACATCAATTTCCATATCACAATTGTAGTACTGGTCAAACACATCGGTGTAACCCTTATTCTTCCACCAAGTACAGAGCTGTCGATTCCAAGAGCAGGGCAGGATGTGAAATAAGTCTGGCCTCTCCAAGCTGATCAAGGTGTAGAAGTCCTGGTCTCCCAAGTGACCCTTGAAGTGATACTTGTCAGTCAGTTGATGAATCTTATCTGCGTTGACAAAGCCGTGGTAGGGGGCGCTGTTGCGCATTTTCTCCAGATCCAGCAACACCACGCCGCTGTTGAAGCCTGTTAGGCCGTCAGGGGGTGGGTCACCGACTTTCGTCCCCTTGTTCATGCTACGGTAAAGGGACAAGAGGTGGCGGTACACCGGTTGCATCTCCCTTGCCATCCCCATGATGTTATTGGAGGTGAAGAGATCAAAGCGGTCAAACAACCTTTTGATGTCAGTCATGAATTTCAGGTCGGTGTCTAGCATGACGATGCGACGGACATAGCTAGGGAGGATGCCGCGATGAATGGCTACTGAGAGGAAGAAGATGGCATCTTGGTAGTAAGGGTGGCCACCGGTAACCTTCTCCTGTAGCATGGAGACTAGAGGGGCAAGTTGATGACCCAGCTCTTCAACCTCAATGAAATGAAACTGTTGGGAAGACAAAATAATCACATGTATTGTAATGTATTAACCCGATAGATTGCATACAATTAAAACAGAAAATTTACATCTTTAATAACCCTAAAAGTCCTTAATCCTCCAATCAATATGATTTTGCACACACCCTAGGGAGTTAGGGTTAAAACAAATATCACTTTGACTGCAACCCCCAAAATGGGGAAAACATATTTGCTTTTGGAGGTCTTGGAAAGATATTTATACACAGGTTGTCAGTGTACAAAGTCTAAAGTACACGCATTTTCCAAGAATTTCTCAGTCCCATCTTTTAAAAACATTTTTTCAGCAGATTTAAGGATATATATGTGAACAGGTGGCATAAGGATATTGCAATAAACTCAGTCTTACTTGAAATTTGTTTTTAGCAATGTGCAGGTTGGTAATGCTCTGCAGAGCTTCAATGACAAACTGTTTGCTCTGCTCGTCCACAACAAAATAGAAGTGCAAGTTTATGGACGCCTTATCCAGGATGGATTTTGTGCACTCGATGAACCGGGTTTTTAGATGGGGCAGTTTGTGTGTGTTGGTCAGAGTCTGAATGACATGGTAAGGGTAGGTTTCGATATCGCTTGGGATGTCGGCTATCTTGGGCTGATTGGCTTTTGCAGTCTCGACGGCTAAAGCCTTAGGGAGGTTAGCAGCGTGTGGATGACCGTTTTGCTTCTGGACAATTGGTTGTTGGTTGACAGGATGCGGTTGGTGTTGTTGGAAAATTCCTTGGGCATGTTGGCCGGCATTCTGTTGGCCGGCATTCTGTTGGCCGGCATTCTGTTGGCCGGCATTCTGTTGGCCGGCATACTGTGGGCCGGCATACTGTGGGCTGGCATTCTGTGGGCCGGCATTCTGTGGGCCGGCATTCAGTTGGCCGGCATTCTGTTGACCGGCATTATTCTGTTGACCGGCATTATTCTGTTGACCGGCATTATTCTGTTGACCGGCATTATTCTGTTGACCGGCATTATTCTGTTGACCGGCATTATTCTGTTGACCGGCATTATTCTGTTGACCGGCATTATTCTGTTGACCGGCATTTTTCTGTTGACCGGCATTATTCTGTTGACCGGCATTATTCTGTTGACCGGCATTATTCTGTTGACCGGCATTCTGTAGCAATTCTCTCATCTCCTTTGCTTTATTCCTGCGGGCAGCATGCTCGTCGTATACATTCTGGAAATGTTGTTCCTTTTCATGTTTGAGTGTTTCCTCCATTCCTCCATGGCGCTTAGCATCATGATGAATGAAAGGCTGTTGAATTGGCGCACCAGGCTGTGGCCCATTTTTATTTGCATTTGGATGGTGATGTTGTGCACCACCCTGAAGAAGTGCATCAGGATGATCGGAATCTTGATAAGGTCTCAGGTTTTCATGTCTTTGATTTTGAAAGCCTCCCTGGCGATCCATATCCATGACATTGATATTATAAGTAAACCCTATGTGGACCACTCTCCCCACTAAAAAACCAGAAAAACCTGCAACCATCACAATGAAAAGTGCCCTAATCAGTCTCAGCCTGAACAGCCATCTGAGAAAGCCGGGTTGAGGTTCGAACTGCTGGAGGCGGGCCTTGGAACGGGAGTTACTGACGTACTGCATGTTGCCGGCCGTGGGCGGCGGCGGCGTCAAGGATTCCTTCGACGGCTGGCGGGGCGGACTTTCCCGTTTCACAGATGGCGGTCTGCCGCTTTGCTTCAACTTTTTACCGTCGTGTTTTCGTTGCCGAACCATTTGGGAATGTTGGTCGGGATACAACGGGCGCAGCAAAGGTGGAACACGGATCACAATGCGCCGAACCTTCCGGCAATCAACCGAGAAAATATAAAGTTATTGTGTGTGATTATTGAACTGTATCAGCCACAATCATTTTATGACCCGATCGACCGGAACTATGCATTTTCCCGTACGCGCCCGCCCGCCCGGAATATGTATAGCGTGCAATCGATACACAAACGTCCCCGCGCTGACAGTCAGACCCCTCACTTCAACATCATAGCTTACAATATAGGACAAGTCCAAATACACGACAAAAACAACTAATTCTCAGCAATACTGGGTCAAAGGTTATACAATATTTCGAGTTTCTTCCACTTTTTAAAGGTATGATAATAAGCCTTGCAAATCTATTCTAGAAATAAACTTTTAAAAAAAAGGCGAAATTATTTTATAAATTGTAAATATATTATTGGTTTAATCTCTCCAATACAATTTATTGGAATGACTTTGAAAATCATTTGCATGTTCGTTTTAAATAAAAAGAAGTATAAACCTTTACATTTAATGGATCATCCTAAAGTCCTCTGGAAATTTGTTCAGCCGCCGAACGCTATTTCATGTACCGGTACGTGAGTGTTGTTTATGTTGCTCGCGTCGGCGCCCGGCGGCACAGAAAGTGCCATTGTGATTGTAAAAGTGCCAAATAACTAACTATACTAGTACGGTAACTAATTTACTATAAATTTGTGTAACTTTGAATACTCCTGTCGCCACTGTTTTGGTTGTGTACAAAGTCAATGGAGATTTGATTGCATTTTCAAATTAGGCCTAAAATTGAAAATATTTCTCACTCCAGTCCCCACTCCCGGACCCAGTCCCAGATTTTTATTTTCAATGTGATGTCTTTCATTTTCAATTTTAATCTTAATACAATTTTTACAAAATGAAGATTTTCTTTGCAATTGCATATGAAACTAAGGCTAAAAGCCTAATTAGGTTTATCGTGAATAGCAAAAATCACAAGAGTATGTGCGCGTGTGTTGCTGCGCAAAGCATGATGGGTAAAGTTAAGGGGCAACCGGCCAACGCACAATTCAGTAATCCAATCCGGGTGCATTATGGTCGGCTGGGCTAAGCGTGCCCCATTCGCTTACCCAAGACATATTGCGGTTCTGAATAGTGAATGTTTGTACATTTGATTTGTGTCACATTTTAGGAGGAATTAGCACGACAGCAGTTACCATTCAAACGATGAAAGACCTTAGCGATATGGAGAGGCTGCGAGCGCAGAATTTATCTCTCCTTAAGGAACTACAGAAGGGACAGCGTGACTTGCGAGCGTCCGTCAGGTCTACAGCTATCAACAGAGGGAGCCCTTTAAAGGTGTCTGTCCCCCAAGACAAGGCCGAAGACTCAAACGTGAGGTTTCAGAGGTAAGTTAAACTCAGTGGGTATCCCTACGATCATTATGCCCAGCCTAACAAAGTAACATTGACAATACTCTGGACATTTCACTCTTGGAACCTGACTATCAAATAGCCTGGTTCCCAGAGTGATATCCAAATATTAATTGTCAATGTGAAGTCGGGGAATTAGATTGCTGGCTGTCATAACGATATCCACTGAGTAAACTTTATTGTTTTGAGGTGGATTACATAGATCACCTCCTTCCAATCAAATCGATGTTGGACTTTACTTTTCTTTTACAAAATCATCTCCAAAGTCATGAATTAGAACCAAAACGTGAGTGATGGCACAGTTTCATCAAGGCCAAGACACTTTTCCAAACTTTCAGGTGCTTCTGCTCTTACCTTGTTTAACCCAGAGATTTGCGGAAACTCCCAACGATGTCGTCTATTCGACACAAACTGACGAAAGATGTTCCACAATCGCGCCTGACAAGCACACCCAAGTATACCCATTCAGCCACCAAACTGCCAAATGAACCATTCCCCAATCCACCAATCGTGGATCCTGTTCCCACTATCGCCCCAACGCATCTGTATGAGAGTTTTCTCAGCGAGAGTCAGTCTACATTCGGGCGAAGTTCAGGCAAACGTGACAAGGCAAAGAACATCAACCAGACGGGACCAAAAGTTTTAGGTAGCACTAAGAAAGGAAAAACCGGAAGTGTAAAACTGAAAATTCACACCCTAAGAAAATCTCCCAAACACCGACTAGGAGCAAGTGTTCCTACATTCACCCCAAGTCCAAATGACAAAAGACCCAATGTGCCTTACTCAGTACAACTTGAGACTTCCAGTCTGCTACCTCCTCCATTATCTGAGAAAGAAAATCTTAGGGGTCAGGGGTCACGGTATGGGTACCGGCGACCCCTTGACTTAGCACACGAGGAGTCGTATTACCAGCTGAACAAGGACAGTCCGCATGGGCCTGGACCAAGGATGGGTCAACTTGAGAGGAGTTTTGCTGGACAGCTCTTAGCTGACGGCAACGACAGGCAACATACAAGAAGAGGTCAGGAGGTCACGACACGACCCAAGTCCATTTTGTTGACACCGGGTGCAAGACTGAACAAGGTATCAATTCAATTCAATTCAATTCAATTTTATTGTCCAATTACTGGAAATTTGTTTCGTTTGCATGTGAATACAGAATTACAGATTATAAACAACAATAAGATACAAACGGATACATAATAATACAATTGGTCTTAACATGGATAACACGAAATACGATACAAATGTAGTACATAATTCAGATTAAATTCAATTCACAATTCAGATTAAATTCAATTCATCAGCTTGGGATCATTTAATTAATTAACACTATCTAAACCAAACCCTCCTCATTCAACAGCCTGATTGAGCTAGGAACGAATGAGTTGAGAAACCTAGTTGTTCTGCACCTCAGAGATCTCAGCCTAATTCCTGACCTTAAAACCACATAATTATTATTTAGGGGATGACGACTGTTATGGTATATCAATTTCGCCTTTTCGAGCACTCTGTTTTTACATATATATTCGAGGTCAAATTCTTGCCCTACAATTTTTCCCGCTTGTCTAGCGATTCTTTTGAACATAGAGAGGTCTACTGGTGCAAACCCACCATGCACTCATTGGGATTTTGTCATGTAAAATTACCTTGAGCTTTCTGTTAAATTAACATACTGTTGCCAAAGTTAAAGGTAGGATATACCATTGGTAATTGCTTGAATTTCCAGGAATAGTTGGATTTGGGAGGTTGTAATAACTTTAAATTGTTTGCAACAATTACAGGATATCTCGTTCAATCATTTTGCTAAATGTCTTGAATCATTATTTACTTTTAAATAAGTATTTTTTACTAATTTGTTAGTAAAAATATTTAATATGGTTTCAACTGGTTTATTAGACAGTTTCGAAGGAATGTCTGATACTATTAACACATTTTAATTTGTTTTAGTCAAGGAATAAAGTCAGCTTCCGTCATTCGGCCAGTGCATCTACGACCTTTGACCCCAATGACAGCGTGGCTAATCGAAGCCAGCCTCTTCTAGGTTATGATTGGATCGCGGGGCTGCTGGACTCTGACGCGACGGTCGGCGAGCATTCAGAAGCTTTTTTTGACGAGCTGCGACAGTTCCGACAAGCCAATAGGGAAGAGTGCGTGCACAAGTCAACAACCGAGACGTGAGTACAAACTGTTGTTTTAATTACTTCCACCAAGAAGGTTATGTTATTGCCGGCATTTATTTGTTTGTTTGTTTGTCTGTTTGTCTGTTGGGGTGTTGGGCTGTTGGGCTGTTGGGCTGTTTGTCTGTTGGGCTGTTTGGCTGTTGGGCTGTTTGTCTGTTCGTTGGGGTGTACGTTTGTTCGTTGGGGTGTTCGTCTGTTAGCAGATTGACACAAAAATTTCCAGAGGAATTTTAACAAAACTTGGCGGGTATACAGCTTAAAGGTCAAGGATGATTCTGGCATCTCGATTAGGAATCTCGATCACTTTGAATGATTTGTTTAAATTGGCAGATAGGGCATTGTGCTATTTACCAATCTGAAATTGTCACATGTACTGTACACGTGATTGTGACAATCGTAACTGACTGACTAATTTCATTGTTGCCTCTGTCATCAGGTTTGATGTATCAGCTGTGACGACCAGCGTTTATACCGATGATGATTCACAGGAAGATATGCAACCAGACAAGCATACATGTGAGTCTGCCTCTGCCTTATCCATAATCCTCCATCCAGGGTATTTTGGCTAGATCCCTAATCCTCCATCCAGGGTATTTGGGCTAGATCCATAATCCTCCATCCAGGGTATTTGGGCTAGATCCATAATCCTCCATCCAGGGTATTTTGGCTAGATCCCTAATCCTCCATCCAGGGTATTTTGGCTAGATCCATAATCCTCCATCCAGGGTATTTTGGCTAGATCCCTAACCCTCCATCCAGGGTATTTTGGCTAGATCCCTAACCCTCCATCCAGGGTATTTTGGCTAGATCCCTAATCCTCCATCCAGGGTATTTGGGCTAGATCCCTAATCCTCCATCCAGGGTATTTGGGCTAGATCCCTAATCCTCCATCCAGGGTATTTGGGCTAGATCCCTAACCCTCCATCCAGGGTATTTTGGCTAGATCCCTAACCCTCCATCCAGGGTATTTTGGCTAGATCCCTAACCCTCCATCCAGGGTATTTTGGCTAGATCCCTAACCCTCCATCCAGGGTATTTTGGCTAGATCCCTAACCCTCCATCCAGGGTATTTGGGCTAGATCCCTAACCCTCCATCCAGGGTATTTTGGCTAGATCCCTAACCCTCCAGGGTATACCAGTCACAAACAATATCTCCTGACCTGAACATAACCCTGGTTTTGCCAAGGAAGAATTTTGTTGTGCTTAGCAGATCGACAAGATGAAACAAACGTAGACAATACTTATTGATAACTGTGCTGGTTTCAAATTTAGTACTCACCGAAATCGACTATTTGTTTTTTTAATTAAGAAATGATTTGATCTTGAACTTCCTTTTCTCTTTGATATTTTTTATTTTCAGGTATTCACAACTACACCTTGAATCCACGTCTGTTTGCCGTTCCCTTACACGGAGCCCAGAACGGTGAGAGCCTGTGTGCCATCTGTAACGACCGTCGTAAACACAAACAACCTGCAATCAATTCCCCATCCTACATCAGGTAAACCTAAACACCTGCCCTCCTTCCCCCCTTCTTCCTCCCTCCTCCTCCCCCTCTCCCTCCCTCCCTCCTCTGCCCCCCCCCCTGCCCCCCCCCCCCCACTACCTCCCCCCCACTACCTCCTCTTCCCCCCTTCCCAAATAAAAGTGACCTCCAGCACAATACCAGATTTGTTTTTCGAAAATATTCCTGGAAATTTATTCAACCAGCTCGCGTCAGAGGACGTTTATATATTATCAAATCTATCGCAAATGAAAACTGACTAAGTCTCTCTTTGTTTGTTTTCTACACTTTTCCCTGATTTGACTTGTGAAGAGTAAGCATTCCAAGATCCACCCTGGCCTCGCCCTACCGGCTCCGCCCCCATCGGAGGAAGAGCTACGATCCTACAGACTCAGTTGGGCTGTCACAGGTATAACCTTAACTTTGACCTCCTCTTCAAATGTGGACATCTTCAAATTTTTGCTTTGAGCGACTGATGAGATTTGTGTGGCGAAAACGCAATAAGAAGTAGTTTTTGGTAACACCACGGTCATTCTCAGTAAGATCTGTGGTTCTGAAAAGAACTGGATGGAACTCAACAGTTAGGACAGACTGCAAAATATCAAATTTTGACTCCAAGCTCATTTCAAGATGACGGGTCACAACTTAAATTTACTGTGTGTTTTCTGGATAATTGCAAATTGTTTTGTTGTTGTTGCTGTGTAGCACTGTCTTGCAGGCTGGCAAAGCTCTAAACCATCTATGCTGCCCACCGCTTCCAGCATTGACCTGAAGGGCTCTATAGACAAGATGACTTCCAATGCACTCAACCTGATGGTAATAACATGACTCCGATCTTTGTAACTTTACCTTGGTACTTCCATCTGTTATAAGTCCCCATAAGTTCAGTTAAAAGTCCTCATAAATCTGGTCATAAGCCTGGTTTACAATTTGAATTGTAGGTAGAGCACTGTTTGTGCATTCCTAAAGAAACGGGTTCAGATCCCACCCTGGTCATTTTCTTTGTTGGTTAAGCACTGGTAGGTTCTTGCGAGGTGGCACATTCGATTCCTGCCTTGGTTAATTTATTTGTTCTATCTCAAAAATAGACAACGTAGTCAGTGTCAATTTTTGTTTTTACTTTAAGTCTTACCCATCTGAAGAGCCCTCCCTTCGTAGCGAGAATGCAACAAGAATCTCCAAGCACACACAAGACATATTGAATCGCTCCCGGGCACTACAGTTAGACCTCCAGAAACTAGAACGTGTCGGAATGTCTGTGGCTCGACTCCCACCCAAGCCATATTCAACCTCCTACCCAGTGCTTTGACACAATCCTGAGTATAAACCAATAACTTTGGAAGAACTAGTTAAGAAAAAACTCTGCGTCAGGTGTTTGTGTTATTTGTTTAGTTCTTCAGTGACATTGTTTTATAAAACTGATCTAAAATATTTTATTATTTTCTAGTTTTAATATTTTAAAGGCAGGATACACCATTTGCAGATATCGAAAATGTTTTGTTTGAGTTTGAAATGAAAAGTAGAACTAGAATCCAATTTTTTAAAGAGTTTTGTTAAGATGCAAATTTGAATATTGGTTATAACCTTAACCAGTTTTTTTCTGATTTGAGGCTTGCGATCGCACCCCACGCTATCGCATGTGTAAAAGATTTCTGAGAAGTGTGAATAATCGCACGCCTGAATCCTGCTATACTACAGCAATCAGCATACATTTACAGCATAATTAAACTTTTTAATTGGTGAACAAAAGTAGTCAGTGAAGAGGAAATAGCTTAACTGTAATCCAAGATGAATATTATATAAAAAATGGGGTGCCATATTGTTCAGTCCCAGCTTGGACCACCGAATCACACACCTTTTTTAACACACCTGTGATTTTAAAATCAGAAGAACTGTTTTGTAAGAATTTACATATTTGCTGGGGTAACATGGTGAAAATACTATATGCAGATATTTGCAGTCTGCTGTTTGAAGAAAATTGAGGAATTTGAGAGATTACAAAATTGTATTTGTTAGTTTTACAATCTGTAAATAAAATGTGCTTTAAATAATAAAGACAAATGTGTATACATCTTTTTAAAAATATTGAATTCTTTAATAGTTCGACAGACAGGTGATGGGATTTGGCATGCAGATTACATGTTTGTCATAGGATTCGGCTATAGGGCCGTCACAGAGTTGTCATTTAAAAAATATGAATAACGAGCAATGGTAGCCATTCTGAAAATTGTGAAGAAATAACGTAAAATACTGGAATCTGTAATTGCCCCCGTTTTGTGAAAGACAATAAAACCTGTAGATTATAGTAGATCTTGTGTTGAAAACTTGTACTGTAATTGCATAAAATGGTGGGATTCACGAATATAAGATGTTGTCGCCCCCCCTTCTTTTTGTACACCTCTCCCCCACCCCCTTTTTATACACCTCCCCCCTACACCCCCCCTCTCTTGTTTAAAGGGGTGACCAATATTTTTTATTCAAATTGCAAGTTATAATTCAAATTTTAAACTCTCTTTTATATTTGCAAAGGCCATCTTGCTAATTAGCTGGTGTGGAGAATCTGTGAATATAGACCTAGTGCAAAATTTAAAAATTTTAAGACATTCGGGTTTCTAATATTTTAAATAAAAAGGACATACCATATTTTATTATTTCAAGTTTTATTTTAGAATTCAAAAAAACTCCAGGATCCAATAGGATGCCAATAGGATCAAATTGTTTTAAACCTTAATAGTGATTTGTGCCCTTAATCGGGCCCATAATTTGCACGTTGTAGATCTTGGTCTTACAAAATGATAAATTGTACTAAACAAGAAAAAAAATTGCAAAAGGCTAAACAAAAAAACTATTTCGCGCCCAAATACTTTTTGAAAGTTAGTAATGTTAGCGGTTTTATGCAAATCACTTCGCGGAAGATTATATTAGGCCTAAACAAAATAATAATATTTCGAACGGATCATCACTTTGTGTCAACCTCGTTATCATGGCTACGATCTTGCTTCGCCTTTTTGTCCCATCATGCCTTGCGCGATGGAATTGGGCGCGCGCGCGCGCGCGTTCAAAATAATTAAAACTGTGACCAGAGAGGGCGCCCTTGGGGACTAAAACAATTAAGATTTTTTTACCTGCACCGTTCAGTTATATCCGTCAAAATCTCCTTGTTATTGTGCCCATCTAAATGTAATCTTTTTACCCTGAGGATTTAATTGACATTTTGTTCCAAAGTTTGCTCGTTTTGTGCGATTTGTCTTCGTTTATCTGATAAAATATGGACTTCAATTTTCATCGTGGACTCGGAGAGACGTCAAGTTGAAAAGTACACGCTATGCCTACGTTACAACACGTTGTTCGGGAGCTGCGTACTACACCCACCGACGCCGAACGTTGGAGAATATAAGGTAGGAAGTTTTTATTTTGTTTTACTTGCATTAACCAGTTCGCGCCGAAGGACGTATACACCCAAAGTTTTTCCGAGATATAAAACGGATGACGCATAAACACGCCACGGATCAAGTTTTGTTGAAAATAATCCCGTGAACTCGGCTCAGTGATTCAATATTGTTACAATATAAATCCCGGTGTGAACTGGTAAACTGGGAAATCTGAAACAGTTACTTACTAAGTTACTTACGTTATGATTATGAGTCTGTCAATGGGATTAGGAATCTTGAACCTACCCTCCTTCCTCCAGCACTTGACGCCATCTCAACGTCAAATCTTCAGGTAGTTTAGCGGTTTTTACTTGTATTTATTTAGCCAACCCCGACAGATTTAGTATTCTCATGGTCGGAGGCTGTTGCACATGCCGCCGGGCAAAGGGGAAGCCTTCATTCAATTTGTACAGGAAATAACGTTTTTCTATATTATTTTACAGCAATAAAAAATTGAATAAATTTTTTTTCCGGTGTAACGTGGGAGATTTTGTTACCTTATAAAACAATGAAACTTTGAAATATTTTGGTGTAGTGTTGGACAATAATTAATTATTTAGATTTGTTTTCACATAGACCACAACACTATTCATTCATTCATTCCCCTTTGAGTCCAGAGGGTGCGATAACTAACAGCCACCACTGACCAATCAGAGACAAGAAACAAGGCCCGGTGACGTCATGCCGACCGAGGAATCATTGACATTCATGAAAAGAGCATAGAAAAAGAAAAGCAATCGTACACAAATTTGTTCTATATCTAAGTATCACTAGTGAAGTTACGCTAAATTGAAGGAGTGTTAAAAGCGGATTTCTGTCTGTAAATTTTTACTATTAATAATAATGAGTGATTAACGTTGGTCACTAAAATATTACAAATGGTAGAAAACAAATAAATACTTGGTACTAAATTGACAGAATTGACAGAAAACCTAGTAAAACATGTGTATGTTTAACAGTTTGGCAGACTTATTCCTTTCAGAATAATTGTCAGGAACAGGGTAACACTTTTTTAGTCCTTAAAAAAAGGATTTTTGACTTTCTTAAATTATAGGCCCTATAAAAACAAAAAATTAAAGTGAACGATGCATATTCATTCATATCACAATGTATTACAATCAAATCAATTTTAAAAGATGATTATTCATCTAAGGCTATACAAATTACCATAAACAAAAATAGTATAAAATAATTAGTACGTGTAGTGGTCCACACCGCCCACCCGTGGCCCCACACCGCCGGCCAGGCGCGTGCTGGGCGCGGCCTGTCGGCCCATATTGCTTGATGTGCAGGCCGGGCGCTTGAAATTCCTGCAATTTACTGCTAGGATTAAACTGCAATTTGTTATGTCATTCTTAACTAAAAACAAAGTTTTTAGATGGTGTCTCCAAATCCTTTATTGTTCAAATCCATATTTTTTTAATAATTTACTTTTTTTGGGGTGCAAAGAAAGCTCTCCTAAGGTATTTAGACTCGAGAATGACTTGATACAGTTACAATAATTTCTACCCCAAAGAACCACACTAATTTTCGTAGTGCATGCCTTTGGCATTACACCAAGTTTTCTGGAAGTTATGTTATTCCAAAGGGAGTAAACATTTTCAAACAATTGTGTGTGCGGCGTGGCATGTACATGTGTACCGTTGGCCATTTTGTAATGACGTTACGTACGTGTACATTTCTACTGGGTCTTAATTTACCACTTTTTAGTTTATTTTCAGCCCACATATTATTAATTTTGTCTACTTTACTTAATTATTTCTGTAGTATTTTAATGCGTTTTAAGGATTTATATGAGAGAAAAAAACCGAGTAGGCCCAACATTATTTTTCAGTTTGGAGAATAATTTTCGAAATTCATTGAATGTATATATTTTTTTTATTTTTTCTTATTTCTTTTTGGGGGAGTGGTCTATTTAAAAAAGCGAGACATTAACATCATGTATCTAATATTGAGTACAGCATACTTGACTGCATTTTGATCCAATTAACATTATAAAGGAAATCACCTGTCCTGCCTACACACTGTAATTCACAAACTGTTACTGCTTGTTTTTCATTGGCTTCATGATTCAGCCCCTGAATACAATATAGACCTATTAACTCCATATAATCCATCCAGGCGATTGAGATCTTCTGATGCTTCTTTGCTGGTTGTCCCTCGCACTCACAAATCTTGGGGTGATCGATCATTTTCTTACGCAGGTCCTCATATTTGGAACAAACTACCCCTCGACATTAGCAATATCTCATCGCTTTCTGAATTTAAAGTTGCCCTGAAGACCTATTTGTTTCAGACCACTCAGAATATTCTTGTTTCGTTAAATTTAATTGTTTTGTTAAATTTAATTGTTTTGGCGCCATTTATGGCGGATAATGGCGCGGTATAAATTTCCGTTATTATTATTATTATTATTTGAAAACAAATTGTACCTTGTAGTATTCTCAAGTATCCTCCATGGCTGTACTTTCCAACAGAAATAAACTTCCAAGATGTTAAGTCTTAACTAATAACTAAATAACTAATCAATAACAATTGTAATTTTTTTAACAAGATTAAAGGAAACATGCAGTGTAACATTTTCATTACGCATTTTTTGTTTTAAATTAATAGATTTATCTGTATTAAATGTGAATAAAAAGCAAAACTGGTTCGAGTGTACGTTTAGTGTGGTAATTTGCCGTCGTGGCCACTCAAGATGAGTGACGTAAACCGAGGCAGAACCCGGACAACTCGATAGTCGGTACGCGTTGTCTAGGTACGAGACGGATTCGCGTGTGTATGGTCGCACACATTGCTGTGTGTACGTACCCACGGTAATCGAATTTCACATGGACGATCGTGAAAGTTCTTCCTCGTTTTTTGGTGAATCCGACGAAAACGGTACTGATTCGTCTGATTCGAATCACAGTATTTCTTATTCAGACACGGACCCGGGTGAGGATAAAGATGGAGTCCCTCTAGTCTAGGCGCTCTATAGGTCGAAGCACGACTGCTCAAAATGTTCGCTGCAGGGCCGAAAATCACTAGGCCTGGACAACTTCGCTCTGTTAAGCTTTACTTTGGCTGTCCAAATCCTCCGATATTTAGGATCAGCCGGAAACAAATAGAGGCTTACTCCATCCTTAGTAGTTTTTCTACACCTAGCAGCTACACACCTAGTCGACATGACCGAAAACTGTTGTATTTTTACCCTGATTCAGAAAGAAAATTCAGAAATGGACACTTGTTGCAATGCGCGCAGTCAGTATACGATAGGCTGGGTAGCAGCGCGGCTAGTCTCTGCCTCGATTTTCGTCATACCCCTCACCAGGTTTTATGTTAATGAGGCTTCCCTTCGAGGGGCGGAGTGGTTTGACAAAAATTATTTCCCCCCCATTTATCACAAAAAATAAACACAACCACACACACATGTTGTTGTCAACATTAAACTTTAATGATTTAAGCCAAAAACAACTTATTACATGTTTCCTTTAATATGATAATTCTTACATAACACAGGTGGTTAAAAGGTTGATCATTATTTCATTGACACAACTAGTAAAACTGTGAAGTGTCTTTTCTTGGGAACCTATTATATCCTTATATTACCAGTATGTAAACATTGGATTCTAGACCCATTTATTAGTGTAAATATTGGATGAAATTTGTATATATATTTTATTTTTAGACCAAAGTGGGATGTCAACACTACCAAAGAAAAGCTGGCCCAGAGGGAGCGAGAATCTTTCCTGGATTGGCACCATAAGCTCCCATTGTAAGTTGGTTCTTTTGTAGAATTTTCTAGTTATTACGTTCACTCGTGTTATTATATTTTGTTTAAAGAGGAAAAATGATATTAACAATTGATTGACTTGTGATTGATATATTAAGCTGTCCTTGCAAAATGAAAGTTTGATGTTCCGATTTTTCAGGTTGCAAGAGAAGGAACACGTCTTCATGACGCCCGTTGAGCGAGACTTGGAATTTTGGCGACAGCTTTAGTGCGTGATTAAGCAGTGATATCATCGTTCAGATAGTGGATGCTCGTAACCCGCTTGTATCCTGCTGTGAAGATTTGGTAAGATAGAAAGAATTTTGTGTGTAAACTTTATCTGTTCAAAATTCATAATTAGAGATTATGAGATTAATAGCATTCTCAATTTATGAAATAGATTCTTAGAGGAATGTCGCAAACCTTAATTGTCAAATTAAAGTCAAAGACGGAGACGAAGCTGGGTTTTGAAAAAGAAACATTTTTGAAGATGAGTTTGGTGTGTTTGGATGACTTAAAGTTCCGATCAGTATGCTCTGATCATCTTCAGGAGTGTGCTGGTCTCGTGGGTGATGCCATATTTAGGGTGTTGGATGATCACTGGAGCGTTGGGGCTGGTCACTGGAGTGTGATGCTGAAGATGCTTGGGGCTGGTCACTAGAGCGTGGAGAGGAGGACGATTGGTGTTGGTCACCAGTGGAGATGAGGATGATGAATGTTGGTCACTCGAGCGTGATGCCGAGGATGCATTGGGCTGGTCGCTGTGCCGTGGAGATGAGGATGCTGGTCGTTGGTCACTGGAGCGTGTAGATGAGGACGATTGTGGCTGGTCACTGGAGTGTGATGCTGAAGATGCTCGGAGCTGGTCACTGGAGCGTGATGCTGGGGAATGGGGATGCTTAGGGCTGGTCACTGGAGTGTGATGCTGAAGATGCTTGGGGCTGGTCACTGGAGTGTGATGCTGAAGATGCTTGGGGCTGGTCACTGGAGTGTGATGCTGAAGATGCTTGGGGCTGGTCACTGGAGTGTGATGCTGAAGATGCTTGGAGCTGGTCACTGGAGCGTGATGCTGAGGATGCTTGGGGCTGGTCACTGGAGTGTGATGCTGAAGATGCTTGGGGCTGGTCGCTGTGCCGTGGAGATGAGGTTGGTCACTGGAGCTTGGAGATGAGGATGCTGGGTGTTGGTCACTGGAGCGTTGAGATGAGGATGCTGCATGTTAGTAACTGGAGCTTGGAGATGAGGATGCTGGTCGTTGGTCACTGGAGCTTTGAGATGAGGATGCTAGTCGTTGGTCACTAGAGCGTTGAGATGAGGATGCTGCATGTTAGTAACTGGAGCTTTGAGATGAGGATGCTGGGTGTTGGTCACTGGAGCTTTGAGATGAGGATGCTAGATGTTGGTCACTGGAGCCTGGAGATGAGGATGCTTGGGGTTGGTCGCTAGAGCGTTGAGATGAGGATGCTGCATGTTAGTAACTGGAGCGAGGAGATGAGGATGCTGGGTGTTGGTCACTGGAGCGTTGAGATGAGGATGCTGGGTGTTGGTCACTGGAGCCTGGAGATGAGGATGCTGGTCGTTGGTCACTGGAGCTTGGAGATGAGGATGCTGGATGTTGGTCACTGGAGCTTGGAGATGAAGATGCTGGTCGTTGGTCACTGGAGCTTGGAGATGAAGATGCTGGTCGTTGGTCACTGGAGCTTGGAGATGAGGATGCTGGGCGTTGGTCACTGGATCTTGGAGATGAGGATGCTGGTCGTTGGTCACTAGAGCTTGGAGATGAGGATGCTGGTCGTTGGTCACTGGAGCTTGGAGATGAGGATGCTGGTCGTTGGTCACTGGATCTTGGAGATGAAGATGCTGGTCGTTGGTCACTGGAGCTTGGAGATGAGGATGCTGGTCGTTGGTCACTGGATCTTGGAGATGAGGATGCTGGTCGTTAGTCACTAGAGCTTGGAGATGAGGATGCTGGTCGTTGGTCACTGGAGCTTGGAGATGAGGATGCTGGGTGTTGGTCACTAGAGCGTTGAGATGAGGATGACGAGGATGCTCGAGCGTAGAGATGAGGATGCTGGGTGTTGGTCACTGAAACGTGGAGATGAGGATGAATAGGGCTGGTCGCTGGGGCGTGGAGATGAGGATGCTGCGTGTTGGTCAATAGAGCGTGGAAATAAAGATGATTGGTGTTGGTAACTGGAGCTTGGAGATGAGGATGCTGGTCGTTGGTCACTGGAGCTTGGAGATGAGGATGCTGGGTGTTGGTCACTAGAGCGTTGAGATGAGGATGCCGAGGATTCTCAAGCGTAGAGATAAGGATGCTGGGTGTTGGTCACTGAAGCGTGGAGATGAGGATACATAGGGCTGGTCGCTGGAGCGTGGAGATGAGGATGCTGCGTGTTGGTCAATAGAGCGTGGAAATGAAGATGATGTGTTGGTCACTGAAGCGTGATGTCAGCTAGGACCAGGGATATTATTTTTAAAGATGTCAGAATATTTTGAAATGCATATTCAGTCCGAGCTCAAATAACAATTGTCTTCAAAATCTGATTTATTGATCTTACTGATTTGTACTTGGCAGGTTGGCTATCCAGTTACGCCATTCTGCAACGGAAGAAAGGTGTCAGCAACCCCGGGAAGAACAAAACACTTTTAGGTAACTGCAACTTATTTCTGCAATGAAAAATCTCTCATTTCTAATTTACTTAAGGCTGGTTCATACTTCTTGCGAATGCGATGCAAATTTTTCTTGCGATATTGCACATCGGTCGCGAATAATTTGCTTTGCGATGTGACAAATTCATTTGTTTATTAATTTTTTGAATAAAAACCCAGCCTAAAATGCCGTCTAAAAATTACATGATGGTCAGTTCATATTTCAAGTAAATTTGGTGTTATGGAATATTTGTTGACAAATTTTATGAAGTCTTATCAAATTGAAATTTGTTAAATTTGTATTAAATTGTTAGTACATTTTTACAGTTGCGAGGCTTCATGAGGGCAGCAAGAGTTGTCTTGAAAGATAACGTCAAGGTACAACAATTCTCTGCCTTTTGGGTTTTTATGTGGTAAAATTATGGAAGATTTTATATAATTGTACATGAACACTAGTTTCAATTATTTGCCTACCTAAGTACGTGATTGTTTTTTCCAAGTCAACTGTCAATATTTGTGTATTGGTTGACTGTGCCTTCTCTGTTTTTACATGGATTCTTTTTTTATTTGTGTGTCCACCCGGGTAACCTCCTCTACACCCACTCACTGCCGGGAATCGACCCCGTCCAGTTTCAAGACTTCACCCAGGTGGTTGTGAACCACGGTGGTGACGACGCTACAAGGAAGCAACGATGAGAAGCATCAAGGCTGGTCATCACTGACGAAGGAACTAAGGTACGTAGAGGAAGAGTTTCGAAAACCACCGCAAACTGATGGGTTAATGAAGGCTTCATGAGGAATATGTGAGGCGTTCAGGCAAAATGAGACGAGACTGGGCGCAACGCATAGTGGAGAAAACTGCCCCCATCCCCACACCCTCCCCCCAATCCCCCCATCCTTTTTAAGGAAAAACAATTGGCAATTTTGAACAAAACTTTTGCGACATGTTCATAAATGCAAACTTTAAACAGCCATAACTTGTTAATAGAATGTCCAATTGAAGCACAACCGACAGTAATGTAAGGAGAATTGTATCCTCTTTTTGTTAATACCTCGGAACCCTCATTTTAACATCTGTCCAGGTCCGTCTCATTTTGCTAGAATACCTCACAATTTGTGACCTGTTCCAACGAAACCCGGACAAAGTCGCACAATGTGTTTTGTCACAATGTACTCCTGAAGTAATTTCGGGATGGATTTTACCATTTTGAGGTTTTAGGTTTTCCTAAGTCACTCACTATTAATCTACAATCTCCTCAAATTTGAACAAAATCCGTCTACCAGATTTTGTGAAACATTTGTGTATAGAAATAATACGCTTTTCTGAACTTCAAAGCTGTTTATCTCATAATTAGGTTGTCGGGGTTTTATCACTAAATCCAGACCCCAGGGAAGATAGGGTGGGTATACATATGTAAATGATACATCATTTTAAAGCTGAGAACCTAGAGAATTTGAATAAAGCAAAATCTGAAAAACTAAAAAGTCGACTTTGTCCGGGTTTCGTTGGAACAGGTAACATTTAGAGAAAAGATATACTGGAGAAAACTGCCTCCCCCATTCACCCCCCCCCCACCCCCCCCCCCCCCCCCCCCCATCCCCCCATTCACCCCACCCCCAATCCCCCCCATCCATCCATCCATCCATCCATCCCCCATCCCCCCATCCCCCCATCCCCCCCATCCCCCCCATCCCCCCCATCCCCCCATCCCCCCCATCCCCCCATCCCCCCCATCCCCCCCATCCCCCCCATCCCCCAATCCCCCCCATCCCCCCATCCCCCCATCCCCCAATCCCCCAATTCCCCCATCCCCCAATTCCCCCAATCCCCCCCATCCCCCAATTCCCCCAATCCCCCCCATCCCCCATCCCCCATCCCCCATCCCCCATCCCCATCCCCCACCCAAAGTTTGACGTTCGGGATTTTAAAATGACCCAATAGTTTTTGATATACTCAGTGGATTTCTAAAAACCTTTTGCATATTTTCAACAACAAGGTTTTGTATGTTTGGACACAAAAATCGGGAGCAAAGAATGGTGTTTGGTATATCGATGTTCAACTGTATTATGAAATACCTTACTTGACTTTTAAATAAGTAGCAAGTCTCAAGAATCCTGTGAAATCACGGCACCTGATGTGCTGTGGTTTTGTATTTTGTATCAATTTAAACTGATTGCGCCTCGGAATAGGCAACTAGATAGATGGCGCTTTACAAATGCATCATCATCATCATCATTGCCAGCCGGCAATCATTGTAAAAACCGGACCATCTAAACAAAGATTGATTTCATCTGAATGAAGTCTAGGAAGAACAGCACTTTTTCCTTGTTTTTTTTTATTTTCAGGTTTAAAAACTTTTAAAAGGTCACCGTCACAATATTTACAGCAAAAGCAATTGGTTTACACTACCTTTAAAAAAAATCAAATCTTGCATAAATTTATTCATCAAGTTTCAAAATTTTTTGGGTTTTGGCACTCGAGTACCAATAATTATTTTCGACGAAGTATAATTTGTTTATTTTATTTAACTAAACAGCTGAAGAAGCAGCCCACAGCAAGCAAGTTAGACGAAGCCTTTTCTGCTCAGAAGACGGTAGCGTCGCTCACCAAGGGACCAAGCGCCCCCAGCACGGTGTTCCAGCGGGGTCAGAGGTCAAGGGTCATCCTCACAGCAGCAGCGGGAGAAACTACGGCGAGTTTACAGTCATCCCAAGTAAAAGGTAGCGTGGGTGCTCCTTCAAAACAAGATTTTAACCCTAACCTTTACAAAACCAATTTAGGTTGATTTTTATAAACATTTAGATCATACTCCACCAAAATATCTCATAAAAAATAAAACAAAAAAAGGCGATGGATTGTTATGGTTTTGGAAAGGTTAGGCACGCCTGAAGCACAGCTTGTCCATACTAAGTCCATAATGAAAACGTTCAGAAAAGAGAGAAAAATAAACTTTAAATTAGTCTTGCTTATAAATACACCAAATTGTAAAAACACCGAAATAAAAAGTTTAATATCTTCAGTAGCAAAACATCAATGTTTACATTAAATTTTCTAAATTAAATTGAAAAATGTAGATTTCAGAGCCAGTTTAATGTGACCTTATTATTGTAAAACCTTTAATAATTGCCAATGTGAACTGTCAATGCACTGTTTGTACACTTTATGTCTTAATGATGTTTTGTAACTAAATGCAGAAATAAATTCCTAAAACGTGTGTATTTTTATGTTTTTTAAGTTATTTTCAGAGTGTAAGTACAAATTTACTGGGAATCCCACCCATGGGAGGGAAACATATGCCCAAATTTATTTTAAAAATGCAGATTTATGAGATAGCCTATATTTCGGACCTCCCCCCCCCCCCCCCCCCCCCCGGGCTCCTCCCCCTCCTCCTGCCGCCGCCAGGACCCCCCACCCTCGGCTTCTCCTGAGAAGCCCCTGTCTGCGCTTTAACCCAGGTCCCATCGCACTACACTCATTTGAATATCCTTTTAATTTGAATATTTGAATATCCTTGTTAAAGTTATAAAGATGAAACCGCCTGGGTTTGAACCCAGGATCCTCCGCACTGCAGTCCTGAGCTTATCTGATTGAGCTAACTGGCTCTTGAAGAAACCATTCTCAGACAATATATATAAACCTTAGGTTGCCTTAGCAAATTACCATATCATGGATATTCATCATATGCAAATAGTTTCTGAATAATAAACAAGGAAATATACTATCTCCAAAAAAAATTACTATCTGTTTGTAAACAAATAAGACTATGTCCAAAGTATAGACCATCTCCAAAAAAATTACTATCTGTTTGTAAACAAATAAGACCATCTCCAAAGTGTAGACCATCTCCAAAGTGTAGGCCATCTCCAAAGTGTAGACCATCTCCAAAGTGTAGGCCATCTCCAAAGTGTAGGCCATCTCCAAAGTATAGGCCATCTCCAAAGTACAGGCCATCTCCAAAGTACAGACCATCTCCAAAGTGTAGACCATCTCCAAAGTATAGACCATCTCCAAAGTGTAGGCCATCTCCAAAGTACAGACCATCTCCAAAGTACAGACCATCTCCAAAGTATAGACCATCTCCAAAGTGTAGACCATCTCCAAAGTATAGACCATCTCCAAAGTGTAGACCATCTCCAAAGTGTAGACCATCTCCAAAGTGTAGACCATCTCCAAAGTATAGACCATCTCCAAAGTGTAGACCATCTCCAAAGTATAGACCATCTCCAAAGTGTAGACCATCTCCAAAAAATAGACCATCTCCAAAGTGTAGACCATCTCCAAAGTGTAGACCATCTCCAAAGTGTAGACCATCTCCAAAGTGTAGACCATCTCCAAAGTGTAGACCATCTCCAAAGTGTAGACCATCTCCAAAGTATAGACCATCTCCAAAGTACAGGCCATCTCCAAAGTACAGACCATCTCCAAAGTATAGACCATCTCCAAAGTGTAGACCATCTCCAAAGTGTAGACCATCTCCAAAGTATAGACCATCTCCAAAGTGTAGGCCATCTCCAAAGTACAGACCATCTCCAAAGTACAGACCATCTCCAAAGTATAGACCATCTCCAAAGTGTAGACCATCTCCAAAGTATAGACCATCTCCAAAGTGTAGACCATCTCCAAAGTGTAGACCATCTCCAAAGTGTAGACCATCTCCAAAGTGTAGACCATCTCCAAAGTATAGACCATCTCCAAAGTACAGACCATCTCCAAAGTATAGACCATCTCCAAAGTGTAGACCATCTCCAAAGTATAGACCATCTCCAAAGTGTAGACCATCTCCAAAGTGTAGACCATCTCCAAAGTACAGACCATCTCCAAAGTGTAGACCATCTCCAAAGTATAGACCATCTCCAAAGTGTAGACCATCTCCAAAGTGTAGACCATCTCCAAAGTGTAGACCATCTCCAAAGTGTAGACCATCTCCAAAAAATAGACCATCTCCAAAGTGTAGACCATCTCCAAAGTGTAGACCATCTCCAAAGTGTAGACCATCTCCAAAGTGTAGACCATCTCCAAAGTACAGACCATCTCCAAAGTGTAGACCATCTCCAAAGTATAGACCATCTCCAAAGTGTAGACCATCTCCAAAGTGTAGACCATCTCCAAAGTATAGACCATCTCCAAAGTGTAGACCATCTCCAAAGTGTAGACCATCTCCAAAGTGTAGACCATCTCCAAAGTGTAGACCATCTCCAAAGTGTAGACCATCTCCAAAGTGTAGGCCATCTCCAAAGTGTAGACCATCTCCAAAAAATAGACCATCTCCAAAGTGTAGACCATCTCCAAAGTGTAGACCATCTCCAAAGTGTAGGCCATCTCCAAAGTACAGACCATCTCCAAAGTGTAGACCATCTCCAAAGTATAGACCATCTCCAAAGTGTAGACCATCTCCAAAGTGTAGACCATCTCCAAAGTACAGACCATCTCCAAAGTGTAGACCATCTCCAAAGTATAGACCATCTCCAAAGTGTAGACCATCTCCAAAGTGTAGACCATCTCCAAAGTGTAGACCATCTCCAAAGTGTAGACCATCTCCAAAGTGTAGACCATCTCCAAAGTGTAGGCCATCTCCAAAGTGTAGACCATCTCCAAAGTATAGGCCATCTCCAAAGTATAGGCCATCTCCAAAGTATAGGCCATATCTAAAGTATAGACCATCTCCAAAGTGTAGACCATCTCCAAAGTGTAGACCATCTCCAAAGTGTAGACCATCTCCAAAGTATAGATCATCTCCAAAGTATAGGCCATCTCCAAAGTGTAGACCATCTCCAAAGTGTAGGCCATCTCCAAAGTGTAGGCCATCTCCAAAGTATAGGCCATCTCCAAAGTGTAGACCATCTCCAAAGTGTAGACCATCTCCAAAGTGTAGACCATCTCCAAAGTGTAGACCATCTCCAAAGTATAGGCCATCTCCAAAGTGTAGACCATCTCCAAAGTGTAGGCCATCTCCAAAGTGTAGACCATCTCCAAAGTATAGACCATCTCCTAAATTATTACAGAATAGCTCCTAAATTATTATAGAATAGCTCCTAAATTATTATAACCTAGCTCCTAAATTATTATATAATAGCTCCTAAAATATTATAGACTAGCTCCTAAATTATTATAGACTAACTCCTAAATTATTATAGACTAGCTCCTAGATTATTATAACCTAGCCCCTAAATTATTATTATAGAATAGCTCCTAGATTATTATAACCTAGCCCCTAAATTATTATAGACTAGCCCCTAAATTATTATAGACTAGCCCCTAAATTATTATAACCTAGCTCCTAAATTATTATAGACTAGCTCCTAAATTATTATAGACTAGCCCCTAAATTATTATAGACTAGCCCCTAAATTATTATAGACTAGCCCCTAAATTATTATAGACTAGCCCCTAAATTATTATAACCTAGCTCCTAAATTATTATAGACTAGCTCCTAAATTATTATAGACTAGCCCCTAAATTATTATAGACTAGCTCCAAAATTATTATAGACTAGCTCCTAAATTATTATAGACTAGCCCCTAAATTATTATAGACTAGCTCCTAAATTACTATAGACTAGCTCCTAAATTATTATAGACTAGCCCCTAAATTATTATAGACTAGCTCCTAAATTATTATAACCTAGCTCCTAAATTATTATAGACTAGCTCCTAAATTATTATAGAATAGCTCCTAAATTATTATAGACTAGCCCCTAAATTATTATAGACTAGCTCCTAAATTATTATAACCTAGCTCCTAAATTATTATAGACTAGCTCCTAAATTATTATAGAATAGCTCCTAAATTACTATAGACTAGCTCCTAAATTATTATAGACTAGCTCCTAAATTATTATAGACTAGCTCCTAAATTATTATAGACTAGCTCCTAAATTATTATAACCTAGCTCCTAAATTATTATAGACTAGCTCCTAAATTATTATAGAATAGCTCCTAAATTATTACAGAATAGCCCCTAAATTATTATAGACTAGCTCCTAAATTATTATAACCTAGCTCCTAAATTATTATAGACTAGCTCCTAAATTATTATAGAATAGCTCCTAAATTATTATAGAATAGCTCCTAAATTATTATAGACTAGCTCCTAAATTATTATAACCTAGCTCCTAAATTATTATAACCTAGCTCCTAAATTATTATAACCTAGCTCCTAAATTATTATAGACTAGCTCCTAAATTATTATAGAATAGCTCCTAAATTATTATAGACTAGCTCCTAAATTATTATAACCTAGCTCCTAAATTATTATAACCTAGCTCCTAAATTATTATAACCTAGCTCCTAAATTATTATATAATAGCTCCTAAAATATTATAGACTAGCTCCTAAATTATTATAGACTATCTCCTGAATTATTATAGAATAGCTCCTAGATTATTATAACCTAGCCCCTAAATTATTATAGACTAGCCCCTAAATTATTATAGACTATCTCCTAAATTATTATAGACTAGCTCCAAAATTAGTATTATAACCAAATTATAAACGTTAGTGGGCGGAGCTAAAGTTGCATGCGCTGCAAATAGTCAAAGAGTATATTTGTGGGAGCATGAATTGAATTGGGCTGGAAACGCGATGTGTAAGGAAGTTTCTTATTATGTACAATAATGGGCGGAGCTAAAGTTGCATGCACTGCAAAATGGTAAAAGAGTATATTTGTGGGAGCATGAATTGAATTGGGCTGGAAACGCGATGTGTAAGGAATTAAGTTTCTTATCCACAATAAGGGGCGGAGCTAAAGTTGCATGCGTTGCAAATGGTCAAAGAGTATATTTGTGGGAGCATGCAATGAATTGGGCTGTAAATATGCAACGTGTAATAATATAATGAAGTGTCATGTGCATAATTAGGGGCGGAGCTAAGGTTATATTTGCGGGAGCTTGAATTGGGCTGGCCCCGGCCCACGCGATATGTGTGTAACAGAAGACGTTCAAATTATGGGCGGAGCTAAATGTGTATGCGCTGCAGATCGTCAAAGAAAGAGTATATTTGTGGGAGCATGTATTGAATTGGACTGGAAACATGCAACGTGAAAATTGTCCAATAAAGGCAATGTGTAGTGTGCACCAAAACTGTTAAGTGCAGTTTTCTTGCAAAAAATCAAAGAAGTTGTGGTACGTGTAGCATGAATTGAATTGGGCTGGGCTTCATTGATGTGTAATGAAGAATTTAAATAAATCACTTTATAGCATGAATTGGGCTTGATACTTTTAAGAAATTCACTGACTATGTCAAAATGACCTGAGAAGACCCCTTTTTTTAGCTCTGCAGAAAAACTCTAGGGGGTAGGAACGGCTGCTAAGCGACAATCTAATGATGCTGATCTTTGTCACGCTTTATTATCGGAGGGGGGGGGGGAAATTGCCTACAAACAAATTCAATATCGCCAGCGACAGTTAGTAGACCTTAATTTTGGAGTTTTGGGCAAAAATTAAGTCAACAACTCACATCTGATCTGCCTCCCATCTTGACCTTTGACCTGTGATGATGATGATGATGACGCTGATGACGCTGATGATGCTGCTGCTGCTGCTGCTGATGATGGCCCTGAAAGGACATGACAAAAATATATATATAATTAGCCGTGTAACTTAAGCACTTGCATACAAACAACAAATTTTAAAGTAAATTGTCAGCTAATTGCAGACAACAGTCTAAAAAAGCAGAATGAAAAACACAATCAGTAAATTAAATTCTACACTAGTATGTCACTTTGTGTAATCAATTATCCGGGGGCAATTTCACAGCACTGCAAGATTAGAACAAGCTTGCATTGACGTACAATTGCGAGTCTCAGTTTATTTGGACATCTTTTTTACCTGTGGGGGTTGGATCTGTGCAGCAGAGTGGCCCTCCCGATTGGCCAGTCGACTCAAGATGCTGCGTTCTGACATCTGGAGGCGAGCCACGACGGGCGGGATGCGAGACAAGGTGGCTGGCAGACGGGCAACGTCCGATTTCATATCGCTAAGGAGCTCTTCTAGTTGGTTCAGTACTAGGGACGAAAAATATGTTTTATTTATTTTTTCCATTTTATTTTCATGCCGAAAATACCAAGGGAAAGCATTTCATAAAAAATCACTGATGAAAACATTATTAGAGCCAAATGATGAAACCTTTGGGTGAAATTGTATTTTAAAGGTAGGATACACCATTGGTAATTCGGGCGATTCACAATGCATTGCGCCACCAAGCGTTTGACTCAAAGGAGCCACTTTTAAACTTTACGGTCGACTTCTTCCTTATATCATACTGTAGTGAAATATTTATTCTTCATTGTTCACGCGAGGTACAACACAAACATAAATGTATCCGGAAGCGTCGTTGATTAAAACATTGTTATTTGCAGAAAACAAATTGGAACTTTAATCGTGCGGGTCCAAAAAGACGTAAAAACTGATGAGTTCATGCAAAATGAATACCGTTTTTCAAACTGATGCCGACTTTTTCCCATGATGCACTGCGGGTATAGCAGGATTTGCGCCTCCAACGGCAGCTTCTATGTATTGTGAATCGCTCGAATTTCTTGAATTATCATAAATAGGTTGACTTGGGGAGTTGTATTTTTATAGTAAATATTGTTTGACTGACCTGTCCAAAGTTTTACAATCCTGGATGCTTTTTTAATTGGAATTCCATTTTTTGGAACAATTATAGGATTTCTAGCACAATCATTTTGCTGGATGCCTACAATCATTATTTACTTTCAAATAAGTAAGATATTTCTTAATAATTCGGTAGTAAATTTTTTTGATATCTGCAAATGGTGTATCCTACCTATAAGCAATAGACAGAGGGTAACCTTGGTTGAAACGAGACACAAAACTGGTTTGCCTGAGAACACAAGACGAAGCTAGTAGCTGGATTTGAACCCCCAACCCACTGATTGTGAGTCCAGAACCCTAAGCACAAGGCTACTCTCTCCTAGATCTGCCAGCTCTTTGGTTTTAACAATTTCTTCTTAATTTGGGACTTGACGAGTCGCGATGGATGCGAGATGACTTCTGATTGACTCGACCGACAACACAAGACCAAGCCCACCGAGGTGAAATTCTCACCTTTGTGCAGGACGGCGTTCGCAGGCTTGTTTCCGGCCAGCGATTCCTTAGACAGATGCTGGTGGCTCTCTGCAAGACACTCCACCTCAGCAAAGCGGGCATTGAGGGCCATGGCCGGGTGGTTAGGGTCCTGAGTAAGGTTGAGGTAGGCGGCGCGGCGTAGCTGCTCCTCGATGACAAGGGCTTGCTCTAGAAGCTGTGGTGAAAAAAATAAAACAATTGATGGTCGAAGGTTTCAAGAATAGAGTCGTACAGCCAACTATTGTCCTCGGACTACGAGTTGCTGACTAAGGACTGGTTCATACTTAACCAGTTTGCGTCGGATTTCAAAACGGATGACGGATAAACACGTCACGACTAAGGCCGAAAATATGTGTCAGCAACCGGCTCACAGCGAGCGAGGCCGCGAATTTTGGGGTGTTCCATAGTCCGGGAGCCCAGCCAGGTTTAATCATAATTTTGAGTGCAAAAGGTTTGAAGCGTGGGATATGTTGGGGTGACTGGGACAACTGCAAAATGGGTTTTCTTAAGTTTGGCGAGTGGTGCGTTGGGTGGGGGGAGCCCCTGACAGACCCCCTAAAATTCGATTTAATCATAATCTTGAGTGCAAACATAATTTCTTCATGAGTCGAAAGTTTATCGTGTACTGAATAGGATTTGTATACTTAAGAACAATATAATTGGTGCTAAGTACACTTAAGAAGGTCTTTAATTAGTGCTAATTACACGTTTAATCATAATTTTGAGTGCAAGGATAAAACAAGTGTCAATGTGTAGCTGGCACCTTGCTGGAGCAAAATCCACCACTTAAGAAAGTTTTAAGTGGTGCCATCCCTAATTAAGAAAGGGTCAAAGGTCACCATACGTCATTAAACACCAATAATTATAACGTTGAGTGCAACTTGCATTTATGTGTATATCAGCAGGTTATCATAAACCGATCACTGACCACAAGCTTAAGAATATGATATATAGTGCAAAGTCTAATTAAGAAGGTCTGTAATTAGTGCTAATTACACGTTTAATCATAATTACGAGTGCAAGGATAAAACAAGTGTCAATGTGTAGCTGACACCTTGCTGAAGCAAAATCCGTCACTTAAGAAAGTTTCAAGTGGTGCCATCCACAATTAAGAAAGGGTCAAAGGTAATCAGAAATCAATAAACACTATTCATCATAACGTTGAGTGCAACTTGCATTTTGTATATCAACAGTTTATCATAGACCGATCACTGATCACAAGCTTCGGAACAGGATATATAGTGCAAATTTCAATTCTTCCAAATAGGCACTTTGGGAGACAAATTAGCGATAGTTTTGATTCACTTGGGAGACAGTGGCACTTAGGGAGACATTTCAGTGTCTCCCTAAGTGTCTAGCTACCCCACAAAACGATATTTGGGAGTTATTTTTGCTCGGAGAAGACAGATTTGGGTCTAAATAGCATAAATATGAAATTTCGTGGAAAAAGCTCTAGGTAAAAACGGGTTAGGTTACAATAAAGATTGTGCACGACTCTATGGGATTGTCTCCCAAAGTGCCCATTTGGAGGTATATTAATTAGTGCTAATTACACGGTTTAATTATAATGTCAAGTGCCATAAAAACAAACACGTTTTAATGTGTACCATACACTGTGGTAGAGCAAAGTGTGTCAATTAAGAACATTCCAAATTGTGCCATACTTACTAAAGAAATTGTCAAAGGTCACCAGGATTCCGAATTATCGTAATAAAGTCGAGTTTTTTATGCATTCGATTGATAACTTTGTGAATCAACAAACACCTTGTCAGGGTCTGATACACTTTATGACACGATGGGGATCTTGTATCAAAGCGAGCTCTAACAGGCCTTTTCAGCACAACCACTGAACACTGCGTCTTGCAAATCGAGAAAGAGAAGGCTTGAAGTGGAAGATATCTGAAATCTGCCAGACTTTTACAAGTACGGGCACACGTTTTATCTTATGGTTTATGGATGATGCAGCATGTACTAACGGGCCAAAAATATCCCGATATGGGCTGGGTTCATTGCGAAATACTATTTTGACAACCTCCCCAAGCAGATTTATATATTTATTTTTTACACAAAAATACAAACAGAATATTTACAGATGTACAAGGATATTTATAGGAATACAAAGCATTGATACTTAGGTATGTTTGTACATTAACTTTAAGAAAAGAAGGGCTGTAACTACGAAAGCTGTTTATCTTTATACCAATGTAGCATATAGACGTGGATAAATCCAAGTTACACGCGTCTTCCTAAACACCTGAATTAAACAGCTCTTACTAATTATCTTAAATGATTGTTTAGTTATCCTCGTGTAACTTGGACAGTCTAAACTTATTGACCGTGGACCCTATTGTTAATTACATTGTAATATAGAGGATTGCGCAACAGTATGAACATACGATAGGCCTCAGTAGATAAATCTTCAGCAGGTCTTTACTTAGATACTCTACAGCCTGAGCCATAATGGCTGATACCAAAAGGCAACGCAGTAACAGTTTCACTGCTGACGAAAGGATGGCTCTCGTTGAGACCATGAGGAACTTTAATTCCATTACATGTATTGGTGACAAACGATGTGACACTAAAGCCAACCAGAAAAAAGCTGATGCCTGGAAAGCTAATACTTCAGAAATGTCCATCTCGTTTCCTGACCATAAAAGCCGATCTGCTATAAGGACAACAAAGAATTGGGTGTCCTAAATACAATCCGAGAAGTCCAAGTAAATCGTTCAACGTGTCTTTGCTAACTCTGAAACGTCTGATGAAATGTTCCTCGTCATACTCTTCTAAGGGATTCACCTTGTCCCTAAAAACTCCTGGTGCACGTTGGTGTTGGCGACCATGACGATATTCTTGTTAGTTGGCCTCCTCTTGTGCAATTAAGAAGATTTGAAGCGCATCCATCCTGTCTACCTTTCTACCTTTCTGTGTACATATCTGGCTTCTAAATGGCTCAGAATACTCACTAAACAACCCCCGTACCTTGTTTAAGAATTGCTATTGTTTGTTATAAACACATGTTTAACCCCAATGGTCATTTAACCCTCGGAGGCACCACCTAAAATTTTTTTCAGGGAGGCACTACCGGGATCCATCGGTAGGCATTTTATGTTGGAGGGTAAATAACTGTGTTGGGGGGGCCCAAATCTTGTTCTAATGGTTTGAACAGATGGATATAAGGACCCTGGACACACATATCAAAGATTTAAACATTCTGGCTATTTCATGTATTTTTTTAAGGACATCCATTGCAAGCATGTAAACATTGAAATCAGTATTGCGCAATACATACATGAAACAGCAATAGGATACACACTGTACACATAACAACGACCAACAGCTCTAACTACCCCCCAGGGGATGTCTGGGTCACAGCTGTGTTTGTTATCTACCCCAAGGCCGCTCAAAGAGATGTCAGAGACTTTTTTTGACAGCGGCTATACACAATGGGATCAGATTTCGATTTGTTTGCACAACTCTATGGCTTTTGGCCAAAACCATTATTTTGAAGGGATGGTTTGTTTTTTTTCACCCCCTGAATGACCTCCTGGGTTAGAATTTTTTTCCCAGTCCATTCAGCAGGGTCTAGGGATAGATGAAAAAAAAGGACAGCTCCATTGACTGAAAAAAAAAAAAAATATAAACAAACACATAGTTTTTGTCCACCCTTTGGAGGCTGGCCGTTTGACTGAGGGTTAAACGCGGCTAACTTAAAACAAGCTTTGTAGTACTTGTTTGAAGTTAGACACCAGGTTTAAACAGTGACTACTAATTTATACGCATCCAATGGCTTAAACAGCTTTCGTAGTTACAGCCCGTGCTGTTTAAGGCCAATTCTGATTTATGGGAAAGACGAAAACCCGCACAAAATGTACCTTCCTCCTCACACAGTACAACAATACTCTAATGTTGGCATAACTAAACTTACAAAATAGTGTATGTAGGCTGTGTTTAGGAACATAATCACGGATTATGTTTAAATTTAGATACAACAGCTTTCCTTACGTATTCGACATGTGGGCACCAACTTCATGCTCATCAATAACTGCGCCCACACAATTACAAGACCTCACGTTTTCAATAAGACTATCACTCAGCAATGCAGGTTGGATACACCATTGGTAATTGCTTTATTTATCTTGAATTGGTGGATTTGGGGGGTTGTATTTTATAGTCAATATCGTTTAACTGACCTGTCTAAAGTTGTACAGTCATTGATCCTGAGAAAAGCAAAACAAAAACGGCGTTCGTTTTCAACCGGCGTCGGGCAATGTTTTTTATGTTGTTCTTGTTTTGTTGGATTTACCGTCCGGCGATCGTTATTTTTGTTATATACAATTTAATTTTTGGAACAATTACAGGATATCTAGCGCAATAATTTTGCTGGATGCCTACAATTGTTATTTACTTTCAAATTAGTAAAATATTTCTTAATAATTCGGTAGTCATTTTGTTCGATATCCGCAAATAGTATACTACCTTTAAGTCAACATTGGATATTTTCTGCCTTGTACCAATAAGCATACATTTAGTTTTAGGGGGGTTTAATGCTAGCTTGTTTTTTACGCACCAGTTGTGAAAACTAGTAAGAGCTGTATTTGAGGAGCTTCACATATTGACGTGGAGTCATCAGCTTACATAAATAAGTTGCAGTTTGGTAATATAGAAAATGGAAGATCACTAGTATAAATAAGGAACTAGTATCGACCCTTGTGCGGAACACCAATGTTTACGAACATGGTGCCGCCAATATTTACAGACTGACTCCGGTCACTTATTTACGACTTTAATAAACCAATTAATTACAGAAGATGACATGTTTATCTTTTCTAGTTTCTCTGGTAAGATTTCATGATTAACACAATCAAATACTTTACTGAGATCTAAAAACACACTGCCTGTAACTTCTATATTCTCCATGGCCTCAACACACATGTTTGTTAAGTCGTGAATGGTGCTTTCAGTTGAGTGCAGGAGTCTAAATCCTGACTGGCAACTAGGAATCAGATTGTTTTCATCAAGTGTGCACCTATCTTTCAAAAATCTTAGAGATAATTGGCAGTATAGAAATAGGCCGATAGTTACCTGTACTACATTTATTTCCTGCATGTTTCAAATTTGTAGGGTATCGCTCACATCTTATGGTTATGTTTGAGAGGGTACAGGCAATTGCAATGAACTTCATGACTGTTTTGTGATATTTCGTATGCGGTGGGTTTTGTTCCTGCGTTTGGTAAAGTACATGCACTTTGACGTTTTATGATTTCAATTATCATTCTAATCATTTATTAATCAGACATTTTGATCGGACATTGCGCTGTGTAATCAGTGATTGGTCCATAATAAACGGTTGATCCACATAGAAATGTAAGTTGCACTTACATTGTTCTTTGTTGGTGTTCAGTTTACACCCCCGGTGACCTTTGACCCTTTCTTAATTAGGGATGGCACTACTTGTAACTTTCTTAAGTGGCGGATTTTGCTTCAGCAAGGTGTCAGCTACACATTGACACTTGTCTTATTTTTGCACTCAAAATTATGATTAAACGTGTAATTAGCACTAATTACAGACCTTCTTAATTAGACTTTGCACTATATATCCTGTTCTTAAGCTTGTGATCAGTGATCGGTCTATGATAACCTGTTTGTATACACATGAATGCAAGCTGCACTCAACGTTATAATTATTGGTGTTTAATGACTTATGATGACCTTTGACCCTTTCTTAATTAGGGATGGCACCACTTGAAACTTTCTTAAGTGGCAGATTTTGCTCCAGCAAGGTGTCAGCTACACATTGACACTTGTTTTATCCTTGCACTCAAAATTATGATTAAACGTGTAATTAGCACTAATTAAAGACCTTCTTAAGTGTACTTAGCACCAATTATATTGTTCTTAAGTATACAAATCCTATTCAGTACACCATAAACTTTCGACTCATGAAGAAATTATGTTTGCACTCAAGATTATGATTAAATCGAATTTTGGGGGGTCTGTCAGGGGCTCCCCCCACCCAACGCACCACTCGCCAAACTTAAGAAAACCCATTTTGCAGTTGTCCCAGTCACCCCAACATATCCCACGCTTCAAACCTTTTGCACTCAAAATTATGATTAAACCTGGCTGGGCTCCCGGACTACACCCATGATGTCGACCTGATCCCATCTCTGATTGAGATTAGTGAAAAACAATCCCACGCCGAGGCCCGGTCAATGTCAAAATAATCACGGTCAATGTCAAAATAATCACTTTGAAATTTATGCAAATTTACCTAGTCAGTTTCCCTTGTGGTTTGTTTGTGTATAATAAAGTAAACAGTCGTATCATCATTGAGTGATCCACACAATGTCACTTCCCAGGTAGTATCGTAAAATCGGGTGTGATCTCTGGCAACACGGATTCTGGTGTTGATGACTTCTGACTAGCGCCCTTGAACAAAGATATTGACAATTTGGGAGACCGCCAACATAGGGTAAGATAGCTCAGTTGGTGGAGCGCCGGTCCGGTATTCCGGAGGTCACAGGTTCAAGTCCCGCCTTGCTGATTTCTTTGTTCGCTTTGAAAAATAATCCCGGCCCGAACTGGTTAAGCGAATTCAAGAAGCATTCTTTGCGAAATTCATGTGCATTCAAATGTATTTGCGTTTGCTTTCGCCTTTGTCAAGGCAGCTGCGTTTGTTATTTTAAATGCATATGCACAAACTTCCTATCTGCAAATTTGTCGAGATGTGTGTGTTGGAAGTTTATTAAATACATGTGTGTAGAAAAGAAACTTGCGTGTCATTTCTCTCAATTTCAAAGTTTTGGCAGATCTATACTAGGGTAGTATTCACATCTGGGGGAAGGTTGCCCTCTATATTTCTTGGTTTTAAAGGGTTCCTTGAGTTAACTCTTCATACCTTGAATCTCCTGGCCACTCAGGAACTTGTTCTTGATCTCCAGGTAGTTGCCTTTACCCAGGTCCACTTTGAAGGGCTCATTGATGATGGCGTAGCACAGGTCGTTCTGTATGTCCTGCCATCTGCCAGGTTTTAAAAGGTCAACAAATTCATTTATTCATGTTGAATTATGCAGTGCATCTTTGTTATTCTACATGTAGTAAGATGTGAACAGTTTATACTTTACTCCACCCCCCCCCCCCCCCCCCCCCCCATGGTCCGTCAAAATTTAAAAAACACAGTTAGGGTTAAATTAAGATTAAAACTTATTACTCTGACCATGCTCTGACCAACCGTAAAAGGGGCTTTAGGAAGTGTATCCTGACACTAGTGTACAAAGTCTAGAGAGTCGTAACAAAATTAGTAATGTTTCTCAGTCCCAAATTTATGTCTTTAAACAAAAATTGCACTGATTTACCTTCTTTGATAACAAAATATACTTGACAATGACACTGATCAGCCTGATAGTGAGAGATGCTGTGCTCTAAAATCTTGAGGCGAGCCACGACGGGCTGGCAGACGGGCAACGTCCGATTTCATATCGCTAAGGAGCTCCTCTAGTTGGTTCGGAACTGTGGACAAAAAAGAAACAAATTATGAAACCTTGTATTTTTAAATTAAAGGTAGGATACACCATTGGCAACTGCTTGAATTATCTATCATAAATGGGTTGATTGTATTATAGTAAATATCGTTTATAAACTTACCTGTCCGAAGTTTTACAATCACAGATGCTGACAAAAGCAAGAAAAACAGCGTTTGTTTTCAACCGGCGTGGGGCCCACAGTGGTTCTTGTTGTTCTTGGTTTTTTTCGCAATCACCGTCCGGCGATAGTGATTACAAAAAAATAAAACTCAATTTTTCGAAACAATTATAGGATATCTATCTAGCACAATCATTTTGCTGGCTGACAATCATCAAACTACATTATGTTTTGTTTGGAAGACCCACTCAAAGTTTACATTCAAGCTGTAACTGGTTCTCGGTTCTAACACAGAAACTGTAGACCAACCTTTTGAACCGTCGCTAAATTCCCCTTTGAACCTCGTATTATGGCTGTTTTTGTACACGTCCTATTGTGCACACGCGTATTGACAATAGCGAGCTACAAAATCAGCCGTTTCGGCGTTTCCCATTGTACTTCACACACCATAGGCCGCCGTGTACACAGCGCGCCTATTGGAAACACCGAAACGTCCGATTTTCTACCTTCACACACATCATATGCCGTGTACACTGCGCATATCGATGGAAACACACAAACGGCCGATTTTCTACCTTCACACACGCAGCCTATGCTGCCATAGGCCGTGTACATAGATTGAAACACCGAAACGCCCGATTTTATACCTTCACACACGCAGCCTATGCTGCCATAGGCCGTGTACATAGATGGAAACACCGAAACGGCCGATTTTCTACCTTCACACACGCAGCCTATGCTGCCATAGGCCGTGTACATAGATGGAAACACCGAAACGGCCGATTTTCTACCTTCACACACGCAGCCTATGCTGCCATAGGCCGTGTACATAGATGGAAACACCAAAACGGCTGATTTTCTACCTTCACACACGCAGCCTATGCTGCCATAGGCCGTGTACATAGATGGAAACACCGAAACGGCCGGTTTTCTACCTCGCCATCTGCTATACACGTGTGCATAGTCGGCCGTGTACAAAAACAGCCATATACGGGGTTCAAATAGGATTTTTGCCACGGTCGAAAACGCTGGTTGACGAGTTCTCCGTAATGTCAACGTTAACTGTGCGGGAACCAGTCAAACATACGTTTTGATATGGTGAGGTGCATAAAGTTGCTGAAGTTGAAAACAGCAAACGAAGGCCAACAAACTACTGTAGTTTGTCCAAGTTTCACAGGCATACAACAGAGAAGTCATGATACAGGTAAATAGACACGTACGTAGCTTTGTTTTCAAGCTTATTATGCCTCTAGAACTTCTATTCAACAGACGCCCACGAAATCTTCCAAATGCTGAGCTGGCTTTGGATATTCGGTGAGCGACTTCGTCCTCTATGTAGACCCTTACCCATGGAGGAATAAGAAGGCTTATTCCTCCATGGTAGACCTCTCTTGAAAGGGTGCTGCCCAAGTATTGTGAACTTGTCCACAGAATAAAGAGTGTGATCTCAAAATGGTGATGACTGGTGGAACATACGGCTTAATACGTGGAGCAGGTTGAAAGAAGAACACCTGTCTTTTTTAGACTGATTTCCTGGAAGCCCAAAGCGCGAGCAAGCTGTTGCAAAGCAGTTCATGATGAGTTGTAGGTCTTAAATAACTTTGTTTTCGCTTGAAGTCTTCGGAGATTGAAGAGTTTTCCATCAGTCCTGAATCTTAACTTTACGCCGACGTTGATGTCACGGAAAGCATCAAGAAGCATACTAGCAAACACGACACTGAAGACCGTTGGCGCAAGGACACAGGGTACAGGGAAGGCTGTTAAATATTCTCCTTTTTTTATAAAAAAAAACACGTAACGAAAAAGACGAAAACAGACACCAACAACGGTTGCCCAATTCAAGTATATGAATTATGTAATAAAAACTGCTAAATTCATGTTTTTGCTGCCGAAAAACAGTTTTTCCATTAACCAAAATTTTTGGCTTGATTCATCAAATTTCAGCCAATGTGCTGTCTGACTTTTTGTCTTCTTTTAAATTTCAGGCAGAGAAGAAGACATTTTTTAAATCTTCCGTGGATTTGTAGATTTGAATTGGTTTTCCTAATTTATTAAATTTAAACCAAGTTGGCTAAATTATTAAAATTGAACCAAAATTTAGATTTTCCCAAAATTTCGCCAACATTTATTTTGCAACCTTGTATTTATATAATTGTACCTTGAATACAATTTTCAAATTGTAAAGGGTTGTTGTTAGCCTTGCATTGTTATAAAAATTGGCTAAGATGTGAGTTTTGGGAAAAATTTAAAATTGTAAAAGCATTTTGATCAAAATTGGCCAAAATATGAGGGTTTTTTTTTAAATTCAATTTGTAAGGGGTTAGTTAGCCTTGCTTTTTTTTTTAATTTTTGAAAATTGACCTTTCTGATAAATTAAAAATAGTAAGGAGTATAGCCTTGCTTTTTTATCATAATAAGCTCAATTTTTTTGCAAAGTTTTAAATTGTAAGGGGTTAGTTACTAGTTAGCCTTGCACACTTTTCCAAAAAAGTCAAATATAGCCGATTTAAATAAAAATGTAAGGCTAAGAATTAGACAGAAATAATGACAGTTGTTACAATAGCAACGCTTCATTTTCATTACGAAAATTTTATTTGCATCCATTTGCCAATTGCAGTTAGCTCAGGAGGGAAAACAATTCTACAGAAATGAGTAACTAGCTTCAACATGCTGACATTCAGCTTCCCTACAGACATAATCCCAGGATGTAAGTGCTGTGCTCTAGCCAAATATAAGAACTGACAAATTAATCCCTACATTCCTTCATTTATTAAAGACAATAGATGTATTACCAACATATGAAGAGTTCAGGCAAAAACCCAGCTAAACGTCACTTCCATTAACAATTATTTTAACGATATTAGGTGAAAGCTCTAAGCGACTAGTATCCGATAATCAAATTATTTTTTTTGCTGGCGTTTAAGCAGCTTTTGCACCTCAACTCTTCATATATTTTGGGGAAAAAAGGAATTCAATTTGGCCTAGCACAAAACATGTTTGAAGAGTTTATTTTTGTAAATAAACTCAAAAGCAAGGAAACACATGTTGATGTAATGTTATTCAAACAACAATCCTTAAGTTTCTTGACCTATGACCTATATAATGACCAGTCTGTGACACTTAGGAATGTCTTTGAAATTATGAGAGAAATAATTTAAGTACTGAGGATCTTTTAAAATCTTGAAAATAAGGTTACTACAGTTCTGTTTATGATATCGAAATATGATGGTTATATCTAAATGTTCACAAATAACATTGAGTGTTGCAATGTTTTATTCCTTAAGATTTAACATTTCTAAGTGGATTTTGACAAGTTTCCATCACTGATCCAAAACAGGTCAGATATTTAATATTTTCTTCTTTGTTTGCAAGTAATTTGCAGGGGGGGGGGGGGGGGGGGGAGGGGGGGGCAATACTTTGCAGTTTCTCTTTGTGTTAGGCCAAACAAAAGAAATGGTGTGTTTATGGTGACTAGACTTATCTGAATTTTTGGCAGATTGCCGGTTTTTTTCTACTTTGCCACGAACATTAATCATTTTTTAAACTTGAAACTCGACTGAAATTTAAATTAAAACAACAAAATTATAACTATTTCCTACCTATCTACCTGGACCTTTTTCAAGCCGTTACCATGGGCACCATTTATTTAGTTTGGCCTTTTGTGTAGTCATTACTGTTGGCGGGGACAATGGTCAAGAATTTGTTGTTAAAACGTCATCCTATCATACAAAATTAGTCAGGGTTTTGGACAGAACGTTGCATCCTGACACCACTTTTTAAAAATATTATCTCAATAGGACTCAGTCAGTCACTACAAAATTGTTAAAAAGACGTGAATCTGGGCCTGATAAACATTGTCTATTTTGTTTAGAGAATGCTTTGAACTTTGAACCTAAGAAGTAGCGGCAGGATACCACATTCTCTCAAGGGTCTTCTTATTTTAACTTGAACAAAAACAACAAACTGGGCCATAATTGACCAACAGAGGGCCCCCTTTTATAAACACTCAACATAGAACTGAAATAAGAACATACACAAATGCTATTGAACTTCTTGTAAATGCTGGTGGGCCAAATGTACAGCTTTTTTTTGTCAGCGTCAAACCACAAGCAGCAAGACGTATTATCCACTTCTCTCTTTTTGTTTGGAATGCACTCTATTGCCGATTATTTACAATCACGAATCACGCTCTTAATAACTTTTTTGTTGCCAACAGATATTTAGGCACGTAATAAATATGTCAACATAGGTTAATCTTCCACACACCAATGTTAATCCGATCAGTGAATAATGATAATCCCTTATTAAAATGACCGGATAATCCGACAGCTTTTAACAAATACCTCAGATTAGCATTTTTCATATGTACTTACAGAGCATTCTGAAAAAACACAAATGATTAATATATTATTTACAAATCTTAAATCTTTACAGAAACCATTTTACAGTTAATCTTAAGCAACTGAATAACAAGTTAATTCATACAAATTTAAACCCTTACACCTGTCTTAAAAAACAAAACAGCCTCGTTATACTTACAGTAAAAATCACAGTTGATATGTAATTAATCCAAAACAATTTCATAAAAAAACACATTACCAACAGAAGATTTTAGAAATGCAAGACATGGTGTGCATATGGGCACACATACTAAGACAGAGTCTGAAACGAAATCTAGTTTTCTCCTGTGCAGTTGGTTTGAAAAGCCATTAGTGAAATCAAACATGGACTTATTGTTGGACTACTCTAGTTGACAAATACCAATTTTGTGATAACTTTTTTGACCAGCATTGCACAGGCTTGAGTTAGGTCACAAATCTACTGCTAGTTAGCGATTGGTTCGGACCAGTTCTGGCCGCTAGCGCAAGCTTGCACCAGAAGCTGAAACAATAATGATTTTGCAAGGGACATCCGACAAATGAAATTAATTATCAAAACTGTAACAAATTAAAGGCGTTTCAAAATTCTATAATTCTAGCAGGTAAGCGGAAACTGGGAATTATGATATCAAGGCTACATCAACCAAATAATGGTGATCAAGTTTATGTACATGTACAAACATGACCCAGTCTTCAGAGAGACCAATTTATGGGTCTCAGAATTAAAATTAATGTCAAGTGCAAATAAAAACTTCATTAGGTTGTCTATAGTAATAAACAAAAATCTAAAAAACTAGCTTAACAAAATCTTACTTTTTAAAAAAACTTTAAAGAAGACATGGCTTACATTAATTCTTAGCAGAAATATTCAAAAGCTAAACACACAAATTGTGATCACATTAGCTGGAAAACAAAGTACTGTTCAGAAGAAAGCAAGGATAGTGATGTATAAAAAGGTGCTTCTTCCCCATTTCTGGCTCTACAATATAAATGTGTATCTACAACTTCATGTTCTTAAGACAAACTAGAATGGATAAAACTGTGAAAAAAGGGACTTATAAAAAGAAACGACGCAAACAACTTGTGAAGCTTGGGTTTTGTGGTCAAGTGTAACATTTGGAAAGATGAGATGTAGTCCTCCCATTTGAAACAATGTGAAATTGAAAATAGTGATTTGCAAATAAAATAATGCTTTTAGTTTTACATGATTTTAAGTACAAAACAGGATTGTCTCAATCACACAGTTTAAAGACAGGAACATGTACGGTATCACAAAACGATCTTTACAGAGAAAACACGTCTTTTCAGTTTGATTAGTTTCTACGTAACATAAAGTATAACAATTCCCCCACCACCGTTAAAATCAAAACATCAAAATAATATAATCTGAACGTCTTTCTTTACATATTGATTGTCAGCTAGTAACTTTCTTAAATTCAGGTGTGTTTTTTTTCTTTCTTTTTTTCCAACTTTTTCTCTTAATTTTTTTTGTTTTTATAATTTTTTTTTTTTACAAAATAGCATTGGGCTGATAAAAGTCCAGGAAAAAATATGGAGTAAGTAACTTTTCTAATACACAAACGCGCAAGTGTTTGTAAAAAGAAATGTGTTTTTTGTCACATTGTTAGCTACAATTGCTAGATACAGGGGCAGTACTGAGCCATACTATTATACATCAAATTTATCACCTCAACATTTCTTCTTTTTTTTCCTCAAAAAAATGGCAGCAAATATTATCCATGTCTGGCTATGATTTTACAAAGTACATAATTACTGTATGTACCCTGACCATACTGCTTAAAATTTACATCATATTTACACCACACTGCACAAACAAAAACAAAAAAAACTTAAACCAACTGAAAAACAAAATTATACACTTTACCGTTTAACTGAACTTTCTTTCTTAAGTTAAACAGTTAAAAAAAATATTCATCTCAATTACAGAATAATACATCATCTTTTCGGCTTTTTTAGAAATACTCCAAAAACTTGACACACTTTTTGTAAATTTGTAAAAAACAAAAAAAAAAACCTTTCAAAACAAAGGTTTTTGTGATCAACTCTTTAACACGGAAGATTTGTGTCTTTCCATTTCACCTTTTTTATTTTACAGATACACAGCCAAGAATTATTCTGCTAATGGAGAATCTGTCAATGACCCAGAAATATTCTTGACCAAATATTGGTGCAACTAATGAAACTGCCCAACCTGACAATGTCCCAAGTGGATAAAAACCACCAATCAAAGAACGTGGGTTTGTCAAGGACAGAAATCTTAGGGGTGCGTTTTCGGCTACTCTACTCACGCATTGTACATATACATATTAGCTAATATTTAGTCATACAAATGCTGTTTTGTTGTACTGTGCAGGACTCAGCACCAAATCGACAGGCAAGCACCAGTATTTGTTTATTTTGCCGGCCAGCATTGCGGCCATTTAACTGGCAGCCATAATTTAGTGGCCACAATTTGGTGGCCATAATTTGGCAGCCTACTGAACCTGCTCACTACAGTCAGTGTTACGTACGGAGTCTGGTGCAAACTTGTAAAGATTGGTTATTTCTTGGGTTTTGTAGCCAGAAAGGCTGAGGCTGCTTGGGTATACGGGTGGCCGGTAAACATGGCCGGTAAAGATGGCCTACTTCTTGAACTGTGGCTGGGCTTCCTCGGTTACTCCAAATTGCAAATGCTAAGATTTGAATTTTGGAAAACTGCCGTTACTTGTTGGGAATCTTAGATTCACGTATCATTAAGAATCTTGGCCGGTAAGCAGGCAATGCTGTGAAATGTGAAGTCTGATAATTTACAGGCCCTTTCTAACAGTTTGTTGGCTTAGTAATTTTATGGCCAGTTGCTTTGTCTACTTGGCAGAAAAGCAGAGGAATTTCACAAGCCACAATGGCTTGCAGGTTTACCAGCCAGACAGCTTTAATCTGTACGCTCCACAGATGTAAACAATGGAACGACCATGAATTTGAAACTCTTAATTGTGGCTCGTTGAAACATCTGCTATCCTGGCACTGGCCACAGGCCACCAATACTGGCTTGCAATCTGGCCTTGGCTGTCAACAATAGCAACTCTCATAGAGTTTGTTACTTCTCGTTAACATAGATATCCTGTCTGTTGATGCAGATGTAGCGATAGATTATGGTGTATAAATAGGGCCCACATCAACCTGTGTACTTATACATCCAGAATCCAATACTTTAAAACCCAACCCATTTATACACGACAGTCTCTGTAACTTCTCAAGATTACACACACACAAAAGTCTCAACCTTTATTATAAACGGCTGCAGATGACACTAGTCTCCACACCCGACAGTAATACCCACATAGCTATCTACAGGCAGCTAGTTGCTCCTCCAGCCGTTTCTTATACTAGCGTTTCCTCTGCCTGCTCCAGATGGGAGCGGATAGACTGAATGCCCTTCATAATCTTCTTCTGGTGACCCACCAGATTCACGCCCAGTCTGGGTAGGTCAACCTGAGACAAGCGAGCGATGTCTTCAAGTCGAACATAGCCGGCTTGGGAGAAGGTATCCTTGTACCTTCCCATCTTGATGCTCTCCAACCAGTCTGTGACAGAGCGTATCTGACTCAGATCTGTGAAGCTGTTATTCATCTGGTTCACCCTACAAAAAAACAAAACACTCACTAAATGGAACTTTATTTGTATAAACTTGCCCCGACCTCATAAACCTGTGTTTGTTTCACGCGAAAGCGAATGTGTTATACGATATTGACATCACAAATCCCTCACTGCAAAAATTCGCCGAAGTTCAAATATGTTGCAAATTTGCAGTATGAAAACTCCCCGTTGCGTCTTAAATTCGATTTTGCTTTCACACCAAGAATGAACCTGGCTTTACTTTACAGTTTGTGTTTTTTGGTCTGCCAGTTTACAATTCCAGACTTGATATATTTTTGTGTGTGCAGTTCATTTGCTAGTTAAAATTCAGGTTTTAGCCTTGCATTTAACAATTTGAGTTCTTAAAGTGGTGAACGCCGTGCTATATTGAGTTTCTTCCTGAAATAAAGGAATTATTTTTCTAACAATAAATATTATTCTGCTACAGCGACATGAGCGCCTTATTTTAGGTGGATGTATTCATTATTATTATTATCCCACCTCATGAATCTAGTGTTGCACATCTCATTGCATTATTGCCTGCCATTTTCTTAATAGATCCTTAACTTACCCAGCCTTGGCCAGGGGTCGTAGGGCGTGTGGGTTCCTAGTCAGACGGTCCAGCGTAGAGACAATGGTACAGAAGGTAGGACGATGGTTACGATCCTTCTGCCAACAATCTAACATAAGCTGATGAAGAGCCTCGGGGCAGTCCATAGGGGGCGGCAGACGATAACCTTTATCCACGGCACGGATCACCTGATAAGATGCAACCAACATCTCAAAACGTCACTCAAGCAACAAGGCATTCTTAAGACTGTACTTAAGTACTTAAGGTAAAGCTGTGGTTGTGTTCTAGTGTATGTACTTGGAGTAGACCATTTCACTCAGATTCGGAATTTCCAGAAAACACACCCCTCTTTTTTACTGTTATAAAAATATTACCCATCTTTAACGTGCACTTATTTTTAAGATAAAAATCAGGCACTGTTACACTCGCTTCAGACAGTGAATCCTAAGTCCATCCAAAGTCTGACGTCTGAAACAATTAAGAGCAACAAGGTACGCAAGATAGCCAAAGATCGACTGCTGGAGTTGTAGGAGAAACTCAGGAATGACTTGATTTCAATTTGGTTCAGTGAGACTCAGGAATGCCTGTCTGAACCGAGGTAGAGTTCTTAGATTTGCTCTTGAGCTCAGAATACAAGGCTTTGCCAAGATTGACCCTCGCTACTCACATCTTGGTTGGGCCAGTTCCAGTAAGGTCTCTCTCCATAAGACATGACCTCCCACATGACAATGCCATAACTCCAGATGTCGCTAGCCGAGGTGAACTTCTTAAAAGCGATGGCCTCTGGGGCTGTCCATCTGATGGGGATCTTGCCTCCCTGCAAATCATACAAGAACCAAACAAAATCAAGAACTAAACCAAATCAAGAACCAAATAAAATCAAGAACCAAACAAAATCAAGAACCAAATAAAATCAAGGATTGATTTGACCTGAAATAATGGCAGTGACTGTCCTCTATCTTTCCCTTGAAGAAAGTTATAGGGTATAGTGGAAAACATTTTCCATTTTGTCCAAATTGTTTTAACAAAAGTGTGCCTTTTTTTATCTTGCGGTTCCAATGATTTTTTTAAAAAGAAATTTACCATCTATACAGTTAATTCTAGTCCCAACAGTTTATAAAAATAGACTGGCTCCAACATGAACTCGAAGAGACACAGAGTTTGGGAAGTTTTCTTTCAATTTATGCCATCCGCTCAACTTTTCAGGCGATTATTTCAGCGTTGTCTGACGTACCTTGGTTTCATAGGCTCCTTCGTGTTTTCTTCGAGACAGTCCAAAGTCGGCCACTTTGCAGACCAGAGTGCTGCTGACCAGAATGTTACGTGCAGCCAGGTCACGATGGACAAAGTTCATCTCTGAGAGGTAGCGCATGCCCGCTGCAATGCCACGCATCATGCAGATCAGCTGGGGCACTGAGAATTTACCGTCGTTCTCCTGAAAACACACAAGATAAGGCTAAACATTAATCCCTGGGAAGTACTCTACTCGTATCAAATTGGCAAACATTTGTAACTCTATGAAATGTTGCTGCAAATTCCATTCTTTTCTATCTTTATTTTGTTCTAAAAGTGAATTTCCTCCCCAATATATTCTACGATTGTTATAAATATATTTTGTTCGGTTTCATGGCTCTGAAGGAATAAACAAATTGAACTAAAGTCTGAGAACCATGCCCGATGTCAATGCATCTAGTTTGACGAACCTTGAGAAAAGTGTCTAGAGATCGGTTCTCCATGTACTCAGTGACAATCATGGCCGGTCTGGTGCGGGTCACGACCCCTAGCAGCTCAATGACATTGGGGTCATCAAACTGACCCATGATAGAGGCCTCCGATAGGAAATCAGCACGGTCTTTGTCTGAGGCGCCAGTCTTGAGGGTCTTAACGGCCACCTTGCGGGTAGACTTGTCAGGCATAAGCATCAGACCTGAGCAGACATCACCAAACTCGCCTGGGGGAAGACACAAAAACACCCCATCGAAAAATGGTCAAGTTTTGAAATAAAAATGCCAGCCCCTTAAAGCTGAATTCATACTTCCCATGAAAGCAAAAGTGAAACAAATTTCATGATGTCAACAACTGATGTGTCATTATGGCATTTGCTGTTGCCTTTATGAAGTCACTTCCCACAAAAATTTGCGAGAAGTATGAACCGCCCTTTTGGCTGTGTCTAAAATGAGACCTGCAAATTCTTTGAAGCCTGCACCTTATCTTCCTTGTAGTGTGTTCAATCTTTCTTCGTTACGCATAAATTGCGACTCACCTCCACCAATGACGTCCAGAATGCGGATACAGCTGGCGTCAATCTCCGTGGCAAACTCTCTCACGGCCTGGACCGGATCCTCGTACGTGAAAGGATCAATGTAGGTACGAGATTTGCCGATATGGGGTAGGATCACGGCTACAGATACAGAAGATGAAGTAAAAGAACTGAATTGATAAAGTTACTCTTTCAATTTCATGCTGATACATAAAATTGGAATTGTGTTTGAGATCAAAATTTAATCAGTTCGCGATGGGATTATTTTGACATTGACCAGGCCGAGGCACGGGATTGTTTTTCACAAACCTCGATCCGAGACGAGTTCAGACCAGCATCTTTGGGTAGCACACCCTGATTTTTCCGGCCTCGCTCGCTGTGAGCTAGTCGTCAACAGATATTTCCAGCCTTGCTCGTGATGTGCTTATCCATCATCCATTTTGAATTTCAGATTTCTTTTTAGTGTAAACACGTCATCAGATACAAACTGGTTAACACTCAACTGAGTTCTCAGAAAATATTGAGAAAACAGAAAACTGGAACTTGACTTTAAAAAAATGCTTTTTGACGTCAAATTTACATCGGATGAAACACATGTATCAACCACACTTTACTGTACCCCTGTAGCAGTTAACCACTTATACAAAAAAATTATAAAACCATCTGCACTTAAAAAACGGCATAAACATATTTATATCAAAAGAATGCTGGTTATCAGAGAACCAGGAAACATATCGTATTTTGTCCGTCAGTATTTCTCAAACCGCCAAAATACAACCGACGGCACAATACAGAACAACAAGTGCCTTACAGGGGTCTTTCAAAAGACTTCAATGGGTCAGTTTTGAATTCGGTATGCATTTCCTAGGAGTTGGCGCCCCCGGGTGATGACTGCGCAACCTATAGATGGTTGCTTCCGCAGAGAATACAAAAAAGTGATGCAGAAAAAATCCCTCTTCCTTACGACTGAAGGGAAAAAGGCACACCCGACAGCAAAAACGGGAGAAATAATGCAAACGGGGTTAAAATTCAAAGAGGGTTGTCAAGGAACAATCAACTTTGATCATTTCCCTGCTGTCTTTTAGCCCCGGAGCAAAGGACACAGATTCTATCGACTGGGCATTTCCAATCGGACAATGGAACAAACAAAATTGCAGGTGGTGCCTCTTTTGTCTGACGGAATATCCTCCTTGACAGCCAAACAAAAAAAGGAACCTTTCTCGTTCGTTTTCTCATGCCTCTGGCAACTGATCTTCTCCAAATGCAGAAATAACGGTGGATTTTTTTTTGTCAACTGCTTGATGTTGCTCTGGTTGTACAAAGACTAAAATTGACACCAAATCTTGTCTTGTGTTCCCTAATTTAGGGTTCACTTGTTTGTTAACACTTTCTGCCTAGGGGGATACACACAATTTCACAAACAAATCAAACGTAAAGTTGGATTCAAATAAACAATTCTAAATAAGACATTTTACCTTCTCCATTAGGGCCATTGGAATAAATCATTCCGTTTGCGATGGGGGGAACCTCCTTTTTCCTGTTGGAAGAACAATTTTCCAAATTTAGTTTTTATTCCATAACACATACTGTACTTGCTATAAAGTGAATTACAAAAATCAACACCTAATAAAAAGAAAAATGAATATTTTCATTAGTTCATTTCACCAAATGATTTCACACTGTTAAGAGAAGCGCACGATTGCCACACTAAAGCTTAAGCAAGATGCGCATTAAATATCTGAATTGATTTTTGCCATTTCTTAATATTTCAACTTAAGCACAAACTGTTCTAGAAACACAAAAAGGGGTTACGTTTTTTTTAGAGAATTAGCGTTTTGACTTATATTTGTCAAAAAGCAGTCACATGGGTTACATTTTTCAAAGGAATTGTTGAGAAAGCCAACCGTCATTAAAAGCAGTTAAGAAAATATCCACACGGTTTGAAGAAAAGTCTGCGCAATCACTTCCAACCAAACTGCATGAAGTGTTTTGGAAGTTTGCCATCTCTTAAAAAGCTAGCGGGCTTTTAGGAAAGTAAAGCATTCAATAATTGGAGTTACGGCAAGAAAACGCCCCAAAAACAACTAATAATTTGGACCAATTTTAAGGATTTTGTTTAATAGTGGTAATTTGGTCATTTTATTTAACCTGCCTTTTTCTAAATTCGCTTATCAACACAAAACGCTCAGTGTTTTAGCTTGTGTCTCAATATAAAAACCCTAGGTTATGAATGTAGATATTGTTTTTCCTTTAAAATAAGTACAACTTGCTCTGCTTGTTTTATTTCCAAAAGACTAACAGACATTCGAGTCATGTAAGACGTAAACAAATCTCAAGTATTTAGTAGCGAGTGTGTTATTCTTTGATACACCGTAGCAGGCTGACTTGAATTATCAGGAATGGTGGATGTAAAAAGTAAGATACACCATGTTAGTACGGGGAAACAAAAACTCGATGCAAAGAATGCAACAATTCCATTGCGGTTTTCCTGTTATCCTAATGGGAAAGACTAACGATTTATATGTAATTATGGGTTTGGCTTTTGAAGTTTCTTAAGCCTTTGACATGTACACATTTGCATACAATATTACTGCAATTGGTTGAAAGATGCCAAATTAATCAGTTAAGCAAAGTAAACAAATTAAAGGAATTGGACAAACCAAACCATTGATGATTACATATTCATGAAATTAACAGGAATGCAAAACCAATCATGAAAAACACACATTGTAGAAAATGAACTTATTGCACATTTGTATTCACTTTCTATGACTTTTTTTGGATGAACTTTTTGTCATCTTGGAGAAATTGGGTTCCTTACAAGAGCCCCAAAGGTTGTGACAAAGAGGCTTCGAGGGATATGACTATGGCTACTGTCAACAATTCCTTATGTAATTGTAATGGGTGAACATCTAGACATAGCCCTAGACAAGAGTTTCGGATGCGGCTTAATATTAAAAACATAGAAAACGGCTCAAGCAACAAAACGTTCAAATTGGGTGGAGTTAAATGAGGTCACAATAAATATGCACATATGCAAATTTTATGCATAAATACCATGAACAGACAAGCTTACAAATGCAAAATGAAAGCACTGAATTAGCTTCAACCAACAAATGCCCCCTGATGATGTAAACATAAAGATGTCATAAATGCTCCTGCACAGTGCAGTGACCAATGAAAAGCTGAGGCTGTAAATTGCCATAGCAATCATTTCCATGACGATTTTACAAGGAACACAAAATGTAAAAAGGTGCAAGTGCAAATCATCTTAGAAGAATTTTGTTCTCGTTCGATCCCATTTTACAAACTAAAATGTATATCCTTGAAAACCAAATGAATTGACATGTTTAGCTAAACAAATTTCTGATTCTCACACCATCGGGCTACAGGTACATGATCACAGAATGTTAAGTAAAGGTCATTTTAACCAACTAAGAATGATTGACATGGTGACAATGTTTACACCCAAAAACAAAACTGTTGAATTTGTTTTTACGACAAATGATGGGTAAGGGAAGAAATCAGTTAATGCTTAAAAATAAATCTGGACAATTTGACCACAAAAAACGTTTTGTTAGCGAGAGAAATCAGTTTTACCCGTTGTTAGGACAGGACGCAATCTTTAGATAAAGCTGGTTAGCCTTGCGCCTGTTACCATGACGATGAAGATGATGACGACGGTTGCCAAGGACGACGTCCATTTTATGTCATTAACGAGTCGGTAGTGAGTCAGTATAAAGAATGGGGAGCAAACCAGAGTGAGTGAGTGAGTAGTGAGTGAGTAACAAGCAATGAGTTAGGTGAAGGAAGGGAGGGAGGGGGAGTTATGGGGAGTTGGGGTAAGGTAAGTAATGATGAATATGATGGGAAAAGGGAAGAAATTAATTGCATGAGGTGTGTTGCATCTGGATTCTCAAAATTCTGAGTACAAATTCTTGCGTTGCAATAAAGTTGCCAATTTTTCTGAATAACAGTTTTGTTTTTTCTGTTAAGCCTAATATCCTTTAACATCGATTAAAATGGTCTGGCTAGCTTGCTCAGAATCTGGGAGAATTTCCCTTCTCAACTAGAGTGGCAAACATGTCAAGGATAAGATCCCATCACACTTCCAGCAAAATCATCAGACCCCTGGGACAGGTCAAAAGGTCAGAGTTCAAGGGTTACAGACTTGACATACAGGCAGGATAGGGGCAGCAAACGTGTTGAACAAAGTTCCAGCCAGAAAAATAAATCACAACAAAAATGTACACCACCATTACGATATGAGCTAGTATCATTTGCAAGACAAAGAGAACAAAATTACAAGCAGATTTGTTTTTAAGTTTGGATTACTAAACGCAAAGAAAGGAAATTGTTAACCCCATTTAACAGAAAATGTGATTACCGGAGTATTGAAAAATGATGAGTTTAGATTGGTCCAATGATCAATGAAATAAGTTGTCTAGTCACCCAATCATAGTAATCCTTTGAGGTGCATTTATTTAAATTACATTTTTGTTTTTCCTTTTTTTTTTTTTTTTGCTACTTAATATTTTAGAGTTTTGTACATTTTGCCGACATTTCAATTTTGAGTCAACAAATGATAAAAAAACACTATTTTATGAAAACCCACTTTTGTATTTTCTCAAATAAAAACATTGTAGCCATTGTTTTCAACATGACGTTTTGTCATCCTTTATATGAAGTGAATGACCCCATTTCCCCCCACTTTTTCCTGTAACCCTACTATTTTCTATTTATATTTCATTTATTTCAAGATTAGTTTTCGTATGTTGCAACCTCAGAGATTTACTCAATTACGGTATATGATGCAGCAAAGCGACCCAAATGAAATAAGTCTTCCAAAACCCCCAATTCTCTTCCAAGATGATCAAGGTACTCAAATGGGCTAGTCTATTCTACAAGAGGGTGTAAACACCTGTTTTGTGTTGAATGTAATGTGTGTTTTTTAATCTAGGAAGCTTTAATGTATTCACTTCTAATTCTGTTATCGTTTACTAGTTTAATTACCTAATGGAACTGTACTTAATGTCCACCATATCTCGCTGAAGGTTGTACATGAATCGCCTGAGCAATGAAACAAAGAAATACATACATGCAAGAAGGAAAAAAAACAGAAAAAGAAATAAGAATCACAACGGTTCAAACATAAAAGACGCTTGTTGGCGGACGGAGGGGCGAACCACAAAATCTCCAACCAAACTTTAGGAATTTAATTTGGAGTTTCACAAATTTGCACTGGTAGCCAGTAAAGCAACAGTTTGGATAACGATTCAAAATAATGGACGCAGCTTTTTTTCTAGAAATCAAGTTTCAAATTAATAATAACACGGACCCTAAATGGAGGGGAAAACTTAAATATGGGGCAATAAAATGGCTCCTTTCTGACTCTTTAAGAATGCTGAGGGAGGGGGTAGGAGGGAGGGTGGGGTAGGAGTTGTTTATTAGTAAGAGGAACATGTGTCAGTCAATGTGATGGGAGGGTGGGGTGGGGTGGGGTGGGGTGGGGAGCGATGGACTACAGAGGGCACTGTTTCCCTTTTGGTAGAGGAGAGTTAGGCCATGTCCGAATTGCTGGCTTTGGTTTGGACTTCGATTGTTGCTAAGCTGTTGCTATAGGCAGCTATTGTCTGCCCTTAGCAACAGCATAGCAACATGTGCGTTTCCTCGAGGATGTCACTCACACTTTTTCAAGTGTTTCGCAAAATATTGAGATAATAACAGCGCCCTCTATAGTTGGCCACACCCACCTCATCTACGTGGGTATGGTATAACAACGAGATAACGAAGATCATGCCCTAGACTAAATAAAGGCAGGGGAGGGTATGGATGTGGGGTACGGGGGTTATTTGGTTAAAAATTGAAACTTGACAAAAAGGTGGCCATATTTTTGTCAAAATTGACGTCGTTTTTGAAAATCTGTTTTTGTCAAGCCAGAAACTGTTAACCCTAACCCTCCTCAGTTAAGATTTCCGAATGAATGGCAAACATTTTCAGTTGATTTTGAAGGACGCAATGGGTAAAAAAATATGGCCACTTTTTTGCAATAAAATGTAGTAAAACTAACATTATTTAAGTACAATTGTCAATTCTTAAACAAACACGATAAACAACACTGTCTGTCCACACGCAAAAGTTACAAATTGTCACTCAGAAAGAGTGACACAGTGACAGAGAAAACATACACAATCCAATGTCGCAAATCTACCTTTCACAAACACATAAAATAGTGATCAAACTCAACTCAAAGTATAATTTTTAAAAAGTATATATATATTTTTTGTGTAAGATACTGGCAAGAAATTTGGCGTACCAGCATTAACTTGATATTTGCTTTGTAAATTGTGCTTAGCACAAAATTGTCTTGCTCGGTAAAAACAGGTTACCAGCCCAAACTCCATGTGATTTTCATGCTATGCAAAAAACAGCTGAATACCAGTCACAAACGATTTACATCACCTGAAAGTTTGTCTGTAACTCTGTTTTTGTCATGGAACAATGTTCATGCTAAGCAAATTTTGTTTGTGCTTAGCAGCTCCATGAAATTACCAGGAGAAAAACAGGAGTTGTAACATTCATGTTCCTATATTCTCACATATCACAACAATAGACGACAATGCGCTAAGCCTGAATGCTTTACTGTACCTTCTCCAGCATATAAGTAGAAAGATGACGATAGCCACTAGAACCATAATAATGAAGAATGCGGCTACTGCCCCGGCGATAATGGCGGTGTTGTAGACAGGAAAACTATTCCCACCTATTGCACATAACAAACAAAATCCAACATGCAGAAGTTGAACAGATCATCAAGACACAAAGCTGGACAAATCAGATTGTTATTTAAAAACAAAACCTCTTACTTTGCACTAAAACAAGCATTAAAAATCAGAGGAAGTCATTTGTCGGAATGGAAGAAAAGTGACAGTGTGAAAAGACACCACAATTTCCGACACAATATTGATAAGTCCTGTCATCCTCAAGGTTCACAATTGATTTGGACCTTTCCCCAGCAACTTACCACCAGTGCTCACAGTCAACGGCGTGCTGTACTCCCCTACTCCGTCTTCAGTGGTAGCTGCGATCTGTTAGAAAAGTTCACGGCAAATATTCCATTAATTCCATAATCTACGCAAAGCACAAGTTACCGGAAAACCTGTTACACAAAATATTGATTGATTGCTACAGATTTGAGCTTATGATCTGTTTATGCTAAGCAAATGACTGTTTTCTGTGACACTGGTCCAAGGTAATACTCAAAATAATTAACACAATTAGTGGTACTTTTTCAAAAAACAAACAACCCAAAACATCAAACCAACAGATTGTAAAAAAGCAAAAATGCTTCTTGATGAGCCACGAGAAGAACGAGAAAAGGCAGCAACAAGAATCCTAACTCACAGCAAAGACATAGTCCATCCCAGCCTTCAATCCCGTAATACTGGTACTCTGTGTCTCTCCAGGCCTGGCCTTCTGATAGTGGTATTTACTCTCGTCCGCTGTTTCTCCTGTAGTCCGGTACCGGATCTGATAGGTGGTAATCTGACCGTTGGGAAACATCGGAGGGTTCCACATCAGGGTGATGGAGGTTTCTGTCATGGTTTCTTCATCCACTGTGACAGCACGCACGGCTGACGGAACTAAAGAAAACAAGAGAGAATAAAGCGAAGAATGGAAGTTAGTTTTGAAGGTTTGATCCGACGACTTGTAGACTTGCAGAAGGAATTTTTCTTTGTCACAGTTCACTTGTATACATGTAACTTTTGACTTAACTTGAGACTTAACAAGTTGTGATTTGGGGCAATTTTTAAATTTGGAGTACAGAACAAAAATGAACTCGGCCAAGTATTAATTTTTAGCCAACGAAACGGATTCATAATTTTCATTAGGCAAGGATGAGGTCCTAATCATTATGCCGTTTAAATTGAGGTCACTTATAACATTTTCTTTCACAAGGTATGAGAGTATGTTCTGGAGTCTGTTTTGTTTTAAGGTGCAAGCATTCTTTACTTTTAGATCAAATCAAACTCGTCTTTATCATTTGCCTTTTCATTTTCATTCATTCCATGTTCACTTTTACACACATGTTGTTTGGTGATACAGCAGCTGTCCTTAGGAACATTCAGGTTTTTTGTATTATGATGAGAATGTTAATAGGGTGCTTTGCTGCATTTTATGAATCGATTTAAAGCACATGTGAACCTTGTTGGTGTTTGACTGCAACTGCTGTGAAGTCCTTGGGGAAGAGAGTGACTTTCCCATCAAAAGTAGAGAACTATTGAGTTTGCTGCAAGACTGACAGGGAGATTTTGGAAGGGATTTTTATGTTTTCTGGATGAAATCACTTTGTTTTTATGGAAAAAAGTCTGGAAAAAAAACCAACTAGTTAATATGAAGGACAAGGCAAATGGTATTTGTTTAAACACGTTTTAGACTCGGTTAACCATCTTGTTTACCAACAACTTGTTCTCTTTCTCCAAATGCTGGAAATGATTTAATTTGTGTTCTCATGTGTACAATGAGAGCAATGAAGAAAAAACTACTTATATAACAGCGCATTGGGGATGGAAACTGTAGACCATAATGGTGGCAATGGAAAAGTGCGAATGCCAAAAAATGAGCGCCAAAACGTGAGTGCCAAATGGCAAGCGCCAAATGCATTCTAAATACATTCATGTTTCAACTAAATATTTGTAAATTTCCACTGATTTCTTTTCCGCAATCCATGCAATTACTTTCAGCCCCCCCCCCCCCCCCCCCCCCCGACACTAAAACAGTATACTGCAGGGGAATGAGTGTAAAATGCACATCCTCGAATCAGGTGGCATCAAGCTAAAAGACAAAGCTCCACGTTTTCTGTGCCAAACTGAAAATCGACCAAATTATACCGAAGCAAATTATGAGGTTGGCAATGTGAGGTCTGCATGTTGGCAGTATTTTTTTTTAATATGACTTTTCCCGAGCCTCAACCTGTTTACATTCACCCAAGGAAAACGATTATGGCCAGCTATTGGGACCGGTTTAATGAGCGGAGAACCAGCTTTTGAGACGGGAAGAATGGTCGACTTGGCATGGACAAATAAATAATTGTAGGTTATTACCAGTCATGAAATCCACAACCTTTTGAATGAAACTGTTCCCTGGTTGTTATTTGTCTTTTCTTTTTTCATGTTTAAGGTGGGAAGCGAATTTTTTTGTTCCTCTCTAGATTACATTTTTATTGTTTTGTGGATGTGTGGCCACTGGAATTTATGAGAGTTCGACTTTTTTATGAGAGTCATGTTGTCAAAGTTTAAATTTTGAAACTAGAGCTAGGACTATCAATTTTTCATTTGTCTAAAATTAAAAACATGATGCCACCGCAAACAGTTGCCTTTTCACAATGAAAACTCTGAATTAATAACCAAAGAGGATAAGAGGAAATTTGTTGAGGTATTTTTTTGTCCTACGTTGAATCCCACTTTCCTGAATCAAAAAACTTCCTGATTTTTGTCATGAGACATTACAACTCGTCTACGATTCTTAGTCTTCTGTTTCATTCAAATTTCTGACTGAAGAATAAATAACGAATCCATCAACCATCTCTCTACCTCACTAATATACCTTTAATATTTTGCCTGTATCCATCCCCAAACACCTTTATCTATTCAAGTCAAGGCCCATGTTTGCCTCATCTGACTGAAACAAGTGGCATTAACATTTACGGACTCCGAGTGCTTGGCAATTTAATCACATGTAGCCGGGACAGCATTTCAACGCAAACAACTGTTCCCCCTCCTCTGTAAAAAAAAAAAGGAAGAAAAAAAAAGAGGGAACCTCGCCGCAAACACAGCAATTTATTTCATATTAAAACGGACTCCAACACCTCCGAAAAACAGAATTAGACTTCAATTTTGGCTGGCGAGGCCGTCAGCGTTCAGTGGGGTAACAAGATTATGACTGTTTTTTTTCCCTTTACTCCCGACCTAGTGTAGGTCAAATTGTGAGCCAAGTGTTGCATGCGTCTCTCCTTGTTTTGTAGGGGTTTGGGTGGAAGTAAGGAAAAAAGGTCCTGCATTTTCTATCTCTGAGGCTGTACTCACATTTAGTGTATGAGTTGCAACCTTCGTAGAGGCCCTTTATCACGTACAACTAAGGAATTTGATTTTCAGAGAGTTTATTTTTGCAGCTTTAGTTTGTTTTTTGTTCCTCTGCATATACTTGTCCCATCCCCGAGGACAAATTTGAATTGTTCCAACAAGCAATAAGGATAATATTTGCAAGTCGGAGTTCTGTGGGACAGGACAATTTATGAGTGGCTTTGTTTGGTGCAAACTGAAATATTTACACACTCTGACAAATGTATAAATAATTGGGAAAGAATTTTGCAAGTAATATTATAAATGCTACCAAATAGAATATTCCAATAAGTTAATCAAAGTTTTTTAATCAATCCAAATGCATCTTTCCAATATTTAAGGAAAGAGATGTTTCAAGTCTCACAAATTCAAGCTTTCCCAAAAAATGTAAAAGCCTTCCCACTTTACAATAAAACAAATTCAAGCTATAGGGGGGGGGGGGGGCATGTAGATGGCATACCGTCTTAAAATGCTCTCAAGACAAGACATTGTCGCGCCAGCGATTAGTGGATGTGTAAAAAGAAAACATCCCACTCTTCTGTCCTCTACCTAAACACCGGAGTGGATGCAACCCAGGTATGACAAATACAAAGAAGACAAGAACAAGATAAGACGTCAAATTTGGTGAGAAAGAATTTGTCCGGTGGTCGGAATGTTTGTTTTGGGGAGATCTGGCGTCCTCCAAGATGCCAGGAATGGCGCCAAGACAGAAATCGGAAGACAAGTCTGCCGTATCCACGGTGATACTTGAGATTCACGGCAGATTCATGCCTAGAATTTGACGAGTTGAACGAGTCTAAGGGGAAAGTCTTTAGTCTTTGTTCGTCAAGCTGCCGTATTCACAATTTCACAAAGTTTCCACAAAAAATGTAAACTTTCAAAAAGTAATTCCGGATGCTGGGTGCTTTATGGTAATTTGTTTCACGAGTGGCAGTATAAATCCCACATGTTTTACTACTATTTTGTTACTATTTTTACAAATCTAATTTTTAAATTCCGCACTGATATAGCTGAGGCTTGAGAGGTTAACTACACAAATTTAAAGTGTGCCCCCTTGTTTTGGAAAGCATGCCCTGTTTTTGGCAAGTATGCCAACAAATGTTTGGTTTAAAATTGATAACAAGAAATAGATTAGCTGCTCGAAAAAACAATGATAAAAAGTTGAGTCATTGTTTCAAGGTGAGCCTTGTGTGTGGTCTGAGAATAATAAAAGGAACAGGCATAGTCATGGATTGAACTGAAAACAGATCAGAAATCACTGAAGATTCTCAAGAACAGGGTTGAGGTTTTGGCCAAAATCAGACCACGGATTAATTTTTTGTTTTTAATCTTGTTTGAAAGTGAACTTAATATCCCCTTTTTTATAACAATTCAGCATAATCTCAAAATGTTATCTCTCAGTTTCCTGTTGAAGATAAAACATGGCTGAACCGTTAGCCAAATGTTTTGATATTGCGACCAACTCCTAGGGAAAGGCAACAGCCACAACAGCCTGTATACAAAGGCTTTGTCCTTTCATTCCCCCTCCTCAACAAATATTTGGACCGAATATATAAAAGAAAGCAGTTTGGGAGACGGCTGTCTGACAACAAGATGGTTAAAAAAAAACCACAATCACAGTTTGTTTCAAAACAATTACCCTGACCTTACCAGGCTCTGTTGTTTTGCTAGCTAGTACAGACAGTCTCTTGGAGGAGTTATAAATAAGAACATGCCTATTAGTGTTGAGATGCAGACTGGAAATCTTGAGATTTAAGTCTCATGTTAAACACTGGAGGTTTTTTCTCTTCAATACAGAAACCAGAAATGTATACAAATGAATTTCCCTGGAGATTTTTGTGTTTCTACTACAACCGGGGCATAAAACGATTGCTGCAGTAAATCTAAAATCCAGACAGAGATTGTAATGCTTTTTCTTTTTCATATTTAAGAACAACAGTCAACAGAAAGTCTAGAATTGTTGGCAAGGTGATTTGTGGCAGTGTGTGCAGAGTTCAGACTGAGTTAGTTTCAAGGTTTTAGGTTTTTAGTTTTTTTAATAAACTCATCTGCGTTTGCTCAACGAACAAAGGCTTACACAGGCTTCTCCAATTAAAATGGGAATCAAGTCCCAAAACAAAATCCAAAATATTGAATGGGACAAAGAAAAGAAGATCTAGGAAATGGCAGCAAATCCTTGTCTTTTTATGTAGATGTTGTAAATGTAGGAGGGGCTAAAGAAGGGGAGGGGCTAAAGGGGAAGGAAAGGGTTAAAGGGGAAGGAAAGGGTTAAAGGGGATGGAAAGGGTTAAAGGGGAAGGGAAGGGCTAAGGGGGATGGGAGAGGGGAATGGGAGGGGCTAATGGAAGGTGCTAAAGGGGAGGGGCTATAGGGGAGGGGAAGGACTAAGAGGGAGGGAAAAGGCTAAAGGGAAGGGGGCACTGAATAGATTTCACAACACTAAGAAGAGAGAGATTGACTGATAAAAATACAAATGGGGCAGAATGGGCTTGACATTTCAGGAACTCCCAAACCGCAAGGATTCTAGAAATCCAAAGGTCTTGGGTTCATATCCAAATGACGAACACAACAGACAGACAGCGAGGTTAATGCTTTCAGAGAAAGGTGAACCTACAATGTATTATTTGAATTGACAGCAGCAAGTTACAGTCACATCAACCAGTCATGGCAGCTATTATCCACCAACTTATCACCAATCATATTCAATTTGTCGGGTCCTCCAATCCTGCCAAACTCATAAACACTTTTTTTCATCTGGTCTTCTCAGCTTTAGCTTTTCTTTTCCCCAACGCCCCTGGCTTCGGAGTCTTCAGACTTCTGCTTTTGCTCTTTACTCGAGGGTCCTCAACTGTGGAACATTTTTGTCCTTCGTAAGATTAAGCCGACAAATCATCATTCAATTAAACTTGAATACCCAAGGAGTCTAGGTTTACAACCTGGTCCCATGAAGTAAACCGTAGTGACTAGCAGACCAGGTGTTCTTGTAGTTATTCATCCGTTGGTTATATGAGGCATAGGCTTGCGCTGAGCTCCGCCACATAACACTTGGGTTTCTCCTGCAGGATTTATTGCCATCCTTTCTGAGCAGATTTGTTTTCTACAAGTTTCACTTGATTTGTAGGTGTCGATGCAAACTTTACATATTTGGAGGGGCAACTTGAACTTGTTATGCTTTGGGGTACAGGAACATTTTCCAATAAAACATCATTTCATAACTACAAGTTCTGGCAAAAGACACTCTAAAAAGAGCTCAAGGAATTATGAATACAGAACAAAGACAATTATTCAGAAAAAATATTAAAACAAATATTATAGAACTCTTTATCTGTTTATCTTTCTTTAGGAAGGTTTCACTTTCACTTTGACCCAAATCTGAATACCAATTATGAACTTTCTCCCAACCCAACAAAATATTCCACAGGGTACCCCAGGCTACTTTGGGTTTTACTAGGCCAGAGATTGACATGGTATTTGCGTCCGATGACTATCAGATTGAGACTCGGTCTTCAGAGCTACTTGTAGTTTAGGGTAACATCAGGGGAACGTGCTGAACTTTTACCGAGACATTTTCCGTTGCCTGTCAGGCAGTAGAAAAACAGGTCAGGGGAATAAGACAAGAAGGTAAAAGATGACAACAATCTGGGTTTGGAGGTCTGCAACCGGCAGGTATTTGACAAGATCCTAATCGTAGGACTCCTCTATCAATGTCAGAAACGTTTAGAGTACAAGACAAGAAGTTAAATAATCAGTTACCTGAAGAAAAGGTTGTTGCATTGACCACAATGCTTTGTTGTGTAATGCCGGCCGCGATGCTCTGCTCTGACACGCCATTTCCAGCGTAGATGAGAAACTCGTAGGTCGTATGCGAGGCCAGACGACTGACGTTGACCTCTAGGCCGGGTAGGTCACGCTGACGGGGCGAGTATTCGGTGTCTGACGGACACAGTGGGCAATCTACCCAGTACTTGAGATCATTGCGGCCTCCGTTATTGGCCGGTGGCTGCCACGTTAGCGTGACCACCGAAGACTTGTTGTCCACCATGGACTGACCATCTCTTGGTGATGAGGGAGAACCTAGATTAATGAGATTAAACAAGATTAGGATTAGATCAACAGGGGATTGCAGAGGATAGAATTGCAGATGAATCAATTGTGAACAAACAAAATGCGTTTCTTTATATTACTTGTTATTTTGTTGTCAGGGAACACTATAACTTATGTTGTATTAACCAATGTGTACAAACATCACTTAAATAAAAGTTGTCAACCCCCAAAGTCTACAATATATTTTCTGGACTTCCAATCTAAGTTCCCACGCCACCATCTTCAATGAACCGCGGTACCGGTGTGTACCCAACTCAACTTTGTTTACCCTTGCTCTAATGTAGCTAGGAATCCTTGCACTACCGGGTACAGTTACAGGGATTGGTGTTGGGGTAGAAACTTGAGGTGTATTTGCTATTTGGGGGGAGGAAGGGGGGGCTTGGACGGGAGAGCGATGGAAATAGTTTCTTGTTGGCCCATGACAGGCTCACTCTGTAACTCTGGTAGTATGTTTCCTTAAAATGATTGTTTGGCCTCTGGACTTTTTTGCCAAAGGTGCCAAGATCTGTCATAAGGATAACTGGCTACTTATTAAAAAACCAGAAAATTCTACATCTTAATTGTTCTCACCTTATTTAGGTGATTAGGTACTGATTAGATATTGGGAAAATCTTTCAAGTTAATTGATTTTGTGCTTACAAATCTAGATTTCATGGCACTGTTGTATTTCAAACCTTTTTATGTTAACGAATGAGTGAACATTTAATATTCACTTAAACAAAAACGATCATCCAACCATTATATTTATTGCAAAGAATTTAAAACTTGAATTACAAATTTAAAAAAATAATTCCTAACTCTGAAACAGATGAATTTGTTTTGTTCGTTGACACCATATTCATGAAAAGCATGTCAACTAACCATCTTACTTGTATCCGTGCCGTGCAGATATTGATCGCCATAAAAACATGAATATATCAAAGAGGCCCATCTTGAAGTAATGGGTTATTTCAGCAAATATCCTCTATGACCTGAATGAAAACAACAAACCTAGTTGTAGCATTTGATAGGCAGCTGACTGCCACATATAGATCCATTATCAATATACTTAGTTCGTTTCTCGGTGTGTGCACCCCAAACCGGTACCCTGTTTCCCCGGTAATGCAAGGCAAACAGAGAGAGAGCCCGAGTAGTGGGTAAAGTGATGTGACTGTGTTGAAGTTGAAGAACCTCCCAAAATAGCAGCACTTTTTTTAATGGGGGGGGGGGGGTTAACTGTGAAATTCAATAGAAGGAAATGTTGGGTGGGAAGTGTTTCAGTAAACAATTGTGTTCAAAGTTAAAACGTAACAAGACTAACAATAAATACAAAATGCAAATCGAAATCCTATCATATGAACACAAATAACAGGGAACCACACTTAAGGGAACCAAAATTAAATAAAAATAAAAAGCATATCTTTCATGAATTTAGACAGACAATTGGCTCAAGGTTTGGAAAACAATAAAATCTGGATTAATAGCATTAATCGCTGCTACCCCCCCCCCCCCCCCCCCCCCCCCCTCCGGAAAAAAACTGAACAAGCGTTCAGATATTTCCTCTGTCAGCCAGTTTTTCACACCATTTTTGTCCATTTCATGAGAATCTGTGCGTTGTCATATATTGAAGTTATTTTAAATTCCAAGGAGATTAATCAGATATTAAAGTTGGATGAGAAAAGATTCTGACAAGACAGCAAACCTTTTGAATCAGAAAATGTAGAGAATGTATTTGGCGTATTCTGAATGTAAAAATGGCTAGGAATCTTTCAGGTTTTCTGCAACTTGGTGGGTGAAAGAATGTTAGGATTGTCAGCTGACTATCTGATCCATTCTTTTATTTGATTTTATTGAGCTCACTCATAGTAAGTGATATTTAGTATTTGAGCAATTCAGCAAGTCAAGTTTATTATTTACGACTATGCCACCTGAACGTGTCACGGTTTATCAAAATTTCAGTTTTTTACGAGGATCTCCAGATAATTAAATTACATCCAAATTAAATTAACACCCTGGACAATAAAACAAAAATGATTATGTAGAGTCAACACATTTCTCTCCACATCTCAATTTTCAATTGCTTGCCGCTCGGCCATTTTTGGTTATAATTCAATTTTGGACAGGTTTCGCCAAACCTATGAACCTGCATTCCCATTGGCATCCAAGTCCCTGCCTAAAATAAAAACATGGCCTGCACAACATCACAAACAGCCTGGCTAAATTTCTCCAGAGTCAAGGACTAAAAACAAAACTATAAGACATTGAACTTGGGGGTTCTTCTCATAAACAGGGCGAAGATGAAGGGGCCTACCTTGCCATTATTAATCCCTAGGGCGGAACAAAAACTGACACCTCGGTTCCCATGATTTAGAATCAACCGGTACTCTTTCTCAACTGAAATGATGTGGGTAACTGTCTGGCAATTTCGTTTGATTACCAGTTATTTTTTTTAGTAGTTTTTTATCTTTTCTTTGTTTTCTGCCTCCCACAAATTGAAACCAGCTGTGCAGCCATAAATTTTCTGAGGCCAGGAGTTTATGAAATCGTTGTCCCAAGATGAACTATTTACAGACAGAGAAGTTGGCTAATAATCTGTCACAAATTGCACTAAACAGATACTAGTACCTGGGTGTTTGTGAGGACAGCCCCACCACAAGCAAGTAGTGATGGGATTCAAATGAAGACTTCTCATCAACAAGATGGTATTCAATCTTCACCCCATAAAAGTCACAGGATTCTTTCAATCTTTATATGCTTTTTGTTTTAGGTAATCTATCCATCGCCTCAAACTAAACAGTTTTCCCTTTATGTGTTTTTTACACAAACGTTTTGGCAAAGGGAAAATATTTTCAAAGGGGTTATAGTGGTGAATCTGTAAACCTCCATCTAACTGAAGGTTTTCACTAAATGAAATCCCCCCCCCCCCCATTCCCTCTTTAAGGTACAGTCAGTATGCAAGGCACGTCATCGTGCCATTAGGGGTCCCCACTCTAAGTCTGCTACCCAAGAGGAGAATAAATGTTTGCCAAGAGATCTCCGGTGGTCACCGACTAGAGCAGGGTTATTTTTCTTTTCCCGCATCCGTTGAAACAGGTGGGACTTAGAGATGCCATTCTTTCTGTTCCAGAAATAAATTCCTACCCCATTTCCCTACTTTGGTTTAAAATCTGTTGTTTTTGTTTTAATTTATCTTTCAGAACCTCCAAATGGGGACAATATATCCAATGTTTGCCATTACTTGGATTGGATGTATTTGCAACAACATAATAATCATGAAAAATAACATAAAATAGCTGTTGACAACTCTGTATCAGTACTTTTATGTTTTAAAACCTTTGAAACTTTTGTTGTTGAAAAGGTTTTGGCAAAGTTGACTTTTTCTATGTTTACCAAGTATTTTTATTTGTAAAATTTGCACAAATGATTTGATCACAACCTAATTACAAAAACTTTGCACAATTTCTATTTTTTCTTTTACACTTCTTTGTTTATTTTCTGTTTTTTTATAATCTTCTTTTCTAAACTTCTTCATGAAATTCCTTCTCCAATTTAACCTTTGGTCTCTTTATTTCTCTTACCCAATGCCCGTACAAAATACTACTTGAGTAAACTGCAGTACTCTTAGTCTTACTACACTGGCCTATGAGGACTGAGTAGTATTTTGTACTACATGTACTACTGTACCCCACATTAATGCCTAGGACATAAGGGTAATCCCAATAATTGCTTCTGACATGACTGCATTTCCTGCCTTTGTGACACCAACCTGGAGGGTGCTTTGTAAGAATTGACCCCTGACCCAATGTCAACCCGGGTCACGAGAGGTCAACCTGGGTCACCAGTACACCTGCCTGGCCCATCTGTCAGCAGGCTATTAAGAGGTATCCCAAAGGTGCATTTTTGAGGGCAGAAACCCTTTGGGCAATTGATTGCATGTATACACAGTATAGACATAATGCATGTTCAACTTTCAGACCATTGGTTCATATTTGAAGTTCTCAAAAACTTAGAGACAACAATTTGTGTGAATATCTTAACACTGTTTATCACTGTGACTCCTGTGAGATGTTTGACAAAGTAGTTTTTTAAGGAAATCAACACAATGTGTATTGTCTTTACCAAAACAGATCTACAAGTTGACACTAAGCCCATCTCTATAGATCACCAGTATTCTAGACCATTCATTTCACTTCCTCCTTACTCTCAATCTGAAACCTCGCCCCTCTTATTGGTTGAGGATACCTACCGGTGCAAGCAACCTCTGGTCCCTCCTCAGACAAACGGTAAAAGTTAGGTATACAGGTGCACTGCCTGGTGGAGTTGTGATCTGCGTGGCTCTTAGCTGGGCATGGACTGCAGCGATTGGGTCCAACGCCAGCCTTGTACGTACCCACGATGCATGCTGTCAACAAAAACACAAAAACACAAAAACACAAATTGAGAATTGGGTCTAAATATAAGATCATTTCAATATTCTACTAATTGTGAATAGCACCCTCTGTTGTCAGCTTTCATCCAGTCTTTTAGGATTCCTCATCGCAAGCTAGTATACTGAGGGTTCGTAAAACATGAACAAATCCAAACACATTCTACGACTAACAAAAATCAAAGATAATAGGGCAAACTTTGGGTAAAGGTCATTAATAAATATAAAACAATCTGCAGAAGTTCTTGGTTTCACAAATTTGCTTTGTTTTACATCAGGTATTTTCAAAAAAATTCCCTGTCAGGTGCTAAATTATTATATTTATCCAGAATGGCACCCTTCTTTTTTGTATCGATTTATTGTACCACACAGACTTCTGCAGAAGAGTTCTAACTAATAACTTCACTAGATGGATGGCCTATGTCTAACACACACTCTGCAGTGCTGCATAACTGCACGCAAACATCATCAGGTAAGCTCATAAAAACAAGGGTTCTGCAACACTAGTCACACAATGCCGCATAATCTCATGGCAATTACAACAAAAACAAGGCAGTTGTAATAACTAAACTGCATAATCTGCGCTCCCTTGAACTTTTGTATCTATCTTACAAACTCATTAACATGTTTTTCCGTAAATTCATCAACTACTAGAATTATATTAATACAGTTAACATAATGAGTTGAGCATTAAAATGTGAATTTGAAGTTTTAAAAGCTGCTAAAAAGTCAGAGCATCGATATTTCTGTGTCAACATCAAACAATGTTAACTCGCCTGGGTAGCTAATGCCAACACAATATCTGTTTAATTACTCTTTTTTTAATTTCAAATTTATTATTATTCACGCATTCTCTACAGATAATAATATATATTAACAAAATGACTATGACAGGCTTTTAGTGTAACGATGCATGTAAATATTTCTCTTAGATAAAGTTAATATAATGCAAGGCGGAAAGGAAAAAATCAAACCTAATTTGATATAGATTCAGGGGGAAGAGCTTCTTTGGGAACATGATCACTTCAGAGTTGCAGAAATTTTGAAATATCGAGTGTTCTTGAGAGTTGGTCTTACAGGGAAAATGAAAATATGTAGAGAAAGGAGACAGAGAATATATATTTGGCGAGTATCACTCGATTGAATTTAAGGACTTGTCTGCATGTTTTTTTTAAAGGAGGAGGAGGGGAGGGGGGGGGGGGTGTTACAGGGGAAAGGGGGAAGTGTCATTCATTGCTCGTTCAGTCACCTCCCTTGATGTGATAAGATGTGATAAGATCTGACAAGAACTCAAATTGAAGGTGGGGGGTGGGGGTGGGGGGGGGGGGGGGGGGGGGGGGGGTTAAACGTGTGCTTGGCAATGTTTATCTTTCACTGAACATTCAGCTCAATGATTCGTAGATGACAGTTGACGATGTTCCTCGTTTTGAAAGCAGCTGCCGACGACGCTCATGCAGGAAACTGAGAAAATACCTGCACATGTTAGACATATACCGCACTCCTTATTATAATAGACTTTGAAGTACCCCAATGATCCCGTTGGTAATCTTTAGGATAGATGACAAACCCTGGCAAAGGAAAGCAGATTTATCAGGAAAACAAAACAGGAATTGGAATTCAACTCGCAACCCTTTTCAAAAAATAATCGTTGTAATAAGACTATCATAAATTTTCTGAGCTGGTCAAAGTATGAAAACCATCTGGCGAGGGATCGGCTTATAATTGCCTTTTGGGGAAACAGATAATAACTATTGACATCTGCAGGTAATCAGGTTTATTAAGCACGTCTGCATTTGTGATCGTGAAAAAGATAATTAAATTTGTTGGTTTATTTACATTTTTTCTCCTAGTTTAATTTTAAAGCAAACATAATTGGTTTATTTGACTAAATGAACAAACAAATGTATCTGCTTTTTGAAGATTCACAAAAGTAACAAAACTAAATTGTAAATGACTATTATAATCGTTGTTAATTTTGTCACTTATTTTCACATTCACTTTGTTATGTAATTTTCTTCTAAAAAAAAAAGGGAAAACAAGCGTTTGTTATCACTTCCCACACAATTCTGCAATTCTTTGTTCCTTTTCTGTGGAACCTTTAACAAAAATGACCCAAGACTCCACGCTTTGTTCAAGTTACAAAGATTTCGACTAAGACCAGGTCAGTATCCAGTTAAGAATACCTTCTTGTTATATTTTCTCCGTCTCTTCAAACGAAATAAATGCACACAATCTGAAGAGCAAACTGCGTGGGTATAAAGCTATGAATACAAATCTTGGGATTATCAAGGAGCCTGTATCCACACCAGGGCATTTGTTCTTTTTGAGACGAGAGTTTTCTCACTTGGGGAGCATCCATTTACGTCATCAAGGGACTCATCTGTTGACTTTTCAGATGGGGTTACCTCCCAATCAAATGTTTTTGTCTTGGTTTTCAGATTTTTGTTCCAGTTATTTTCGTCCAACCTGTCATTCAAGAAATCTTACTCCAACAGTTACAAACCAATGAAGTCTGTCAAAGAAAACTTTAAGAAAAGGATACCTGGTCTTATTGAGCCTGTTTTTACTTTCTTGATGAGCTCATCTTAAGATTTAATTTACCCGCCATTCTTGTTGACACAACTCGGTATATATTCTAAGCAAAACTTGTTGGATAGAACTTGGCTTCATATCCTGTGACGTTTCTTCCTTCCTAAGGTAGCAAGCTTTTCTTTCAAGAAATTAGGAGCCAAAGACGGTAATGTCAGCAGCCTTATACTTCCTTGCACTTATGAGGTTCTCATCAAAAGTAATTACTTCATGATGACCCACTCACGTGGGAGAAATTCCTCCAGACTTCATGACAATTCCATTATGTCCACGTCTCTCATTAGCGTTCAACCTTAAAGAAACATCATTTGTACCCGTAAGTCATTTCGGCTACAATTTCGTTTTGAAGATATAACCAATCACGTCCGACTTCTGAAGAGAGGGCTCAATGTTGTTATGAGATGGCAAAACAATCCACAATGTTGTCTTCCAACATCCTATTGAATATCACCTGTGTTGGTCCAGTCACAGCATTGAGTTCTTATTTCAACTGTATTCACATGTGCCTAAGATGGCAATGGTAATGCATTAGGTACAAAACCTTAAATAAATAGTCATTTAGAAGTCATTTCGGTTTCAGCTTCACTTCAAAGAGGGAATTGCTCATTACAAACCTGTAGCTGATGAGAAATAAATTGATAAAACAAATTGTTGGTCTCTCTTGCCCATTCGTTTGATGGTTGTAAGACAGGTCTGATCACTCCCATGTTTGTCTTCAACAAATTCCACCCACAATGTCCATTTAAAGACGTAATCACTCATTTTCTTTTCTGTTGATGGGAAACTTAGAAGAACCCTCCTTGACAAGTTGAGTAGATTGCCATCTGACAATAAACTCTAGTTGATTCCCTACCTACTCCTTTCCTGCTAAGGTGCTCTTTACACAACTCTGAACTCTGAGAACCTAGCTACAAATACACCTGCTAATTAATAAGACTTTTCCCAATTGAACCAAAACCAACACCAATTTGGAGAATAACTACATACTGAGTAAGATCAATCCTAGAAAGATTAACTCCTCCTAACTCGCATTGGATCTATTACAAGTTAGGATGAGTTACTTTTCCTTCCTAAGATTGATCTAAGCATTGGTGAAAACGGCCCCAGGTTTAAAAAAAATAAATAAAAAATGCTACAATATTAACCAGGACTTTTCAGAAGAGAAACAAAATGAAACGATAATAATGTGTATCTACACATGTACGCCCCTAAACTGAAAATCAACAACTCCCAGCATGGATTCTTGGTCTTAAGACAAGAGATGCATATTTCATGAGGCGGGGAGAGAAGAAAACACAACATGAAAGGATGGTGATAATCTGTGCTTCAGGCTGACAAGACAAAATCCCTAGTCTGACAATGGGCAGGGGGACAAATTGACCATCTGGGGGTACAAAAGGGGTGCTGGTTGGTGCCTGTAATCCTCTGCCTGGTGATTTTTGGAGGTGGGGAGGGGAGGGTGGGTAATGAGGCGAGTTGTCAAAATTTAGGTAGGACTATAGAGAAATGGTAGGACTTTAGGGGATTTTAGTATCGAAGGACAGGCTTGGGGTAAATATTAGACAGTGCAATTACAGTTTTAAGTTATCAGCAGTTTTGTTGTTGACAACCAATAAACTGACCATCTCTCAATAGATCAAGGAGATGACCTATTATCTGTCCTACCTCCAAACTGACCTATTATCTGTCCTACTGACACATTATCTGTCCAGGCAAACAACTTGTTTCTACTCAGCTGATGACTGCTGAACAATGGACAGAAAATGTCTAAGCTGTTACTGACCAATCATCCTGTACAATAGACAACATGTAGAACCTCATGGCTCTGAGAAATTGCTGATTGGCCTTCCAGTAGGATAACGGGACAATACAAGGCTGATCCACCTAACAACATGGGAGGGAGGCTTTACAAATAACATTGATTTGGAGTCAGGGCACTAGATAACAGGCACCCCCAGACTGAAAACGGTCAATACTGTTGTGTGGAGGTTTTAGAAATCAAAAGATGACATTTCTACAGGTGGTCAGACAAAGGGATAAAGGCGCAAACCCTAGAATATCACAGTGATAACAAGGGTCTGGCCTGAAAAAAGAGAGTTGATTTTAGAAGAATGATATTCCACACAGCATTGCAGATAATCGTGCAACCGCAAGAAAAACTTGTGCAAATACGGTACCTCTAAGTCAATTTAGCAGTCTGAAAACATTCTAAAGAGTAACAATCTAGATACTAAAAAAAAAGCGAGATTAATTCTCCCCTCCTTTTTCCCCCCCAAAGTAATAGATGTTTATTTTGACTTAAAAGGCACTCCAAAGGGACGTTGGCAAGATGGGTAATTCTACACCAGTCTGGCGATGTATTCAATCCAGTCATGTATCCACTACATGAACATTGTCAAAGGGATTTCTAGCAAAATTCTGAAGGGATGGGGCACTTCTCTGGGTGAATGACCGAACGAACGGAAGATTTGTTCTCCAAAAAAATCTGTTTGGGGACAGCTTCACACTGTTGTTGAAGATGTTGCGGGTTCGAGTCCCATCAAAGTTGGTGGCTGGTTTGTTATTTTTTTCTTGATTCTCAGAAAGCACTCTCAGAAAGCATGTACAAGGGTTAAAAGATGTAAGCATAGGACCAAATCCCTTATAGAGAAATATTATTAAACAAATTAAAAAGTCAAGGAAATTGAAGGAAGAAGAGGAATAAAGACTACATCTTTGCTTTCACAATGACTTCATGGCGAGGAGTTTTGACTCTCAGTTGGTACTCCGCATCGTAAGGACTGTTTAAAGCGTACAATTCGCACCTCTACAGCAACAACAGAGGTCGGTGACCAACTATGGTGGTTCAGCACACCAGAAGGGGAACTTGACACCACAAAAGAAACTGGACACTGGAAGGATGAGGCAAAGAAGAAGAGGTAAGAAGACAGAGGAGACAGAAAGAGATGGGATGGGATGGGATGAATCGTGCTACAGATGAGGTAACTACCATCCCGGACAGCTACAGCCATTGTCATGCTAATTCAACTCATTTTGTATGACTATCGACTGTATGAGTCAGATACAAGGGCAGTAAGCGCGCCAAAGTATTCTTATTTTTTTTATTCCGTTTTTATATATTGTTTTAAGATCAGGTGAACGTACATGCATGAGCTGTGTTTTGGGAGGATGCGTTGCTATTATTTTAATGCAGACTCTCGAGACATATCGCAATGCGTGTCAAGCCAGAGAAGGGAATTTTTTTTAAGAATGTCTTTTTCAAAATGGTTTTTACTCGCACTCCATCAAGTCACGGTTGAGTTGCATCTGAAGACGTTATACTGTGGACAGATTAAACTTCTTTTTTATCCGAGGAGGGTGTAAAATTGTCATTGGACTGCTCATGAATATGCAAATTAGTATGCATGACTCAGCCACTGATTTGCATGTCTCGGTTGTTCGTCCTTGTCTAAGTATATAGGTTCACGGTTGAGTTGAGTTTTGATGGGGTAGCGCACGGCGCCAGCTCTCACCCGGTATGAAATTTCGGCAAAAGTTATAAATATTTAGGACATTGATTAACTTGTGAGTAAGGCTTTTTTTTCTAAGGGATCAGATTGTTCTCAATGGTCGAGAATTTTAAACTGGTCTTTGCGTGAAATACAAGACAATCATTATTTTTATTTAACTTTGTTTGGGCTGTTTAATACAACAAACAAATTTAAAAAGGTAATATTTGACTTAAGAGATGATCTAATTTAGTGGAGTGTTTAGATTTACAAAAATAACAGTTTCGTAATATGTAAATTCAGTGCCAATTAAATTGTTTATTAAAAGGTTAAACTTTTTAGATTAATTTTAACAAAATATCCCAAATCACAATCACAGTCACTGGGTATAAAATGGAAGAATAAAAGTTAATTATATAGTGACTGAATAAATCCCCATCATCTGATTGCATGGTGGGTCGTTAAACTATTAAACTATTCATTCAACTATTCATACCGATGCACGGTGCAGCCGCACAGCAAAAACAGAACTTCCATTGCACACTTTTAGTGGCTCTGACCAATCAGATGACAATGATTTTGGAGAGAATATTTTTGTTCAGTGACAGATGCAATGTTCCATCCCACTCGGCCTCGTCTGGTGAAATGGAGCATTCCATCTGTCATCTCATGAAATTATTCTTATCATTGCACTCATATTAGTTGGATAATGCAAGAGAACGTTAACGCCTCGACTAGTGTATTAGTAATATTGAGACAGGGATGTAGTCGAGTCCATCACAAGTCCCTGCAAGTCCCTGCAAGTCCCTGTAAGTCCCTGCAAGTCCCTGCAAGTCCCTGCAAGTCCATCACAAGTCCTTTAGTTCCAATTCAAATCACAAGCTATTCAAATCAGCTTTGACAAAAGCATTCCTTTGTCATTGTTCATCCAGTTACTTGTGACTGCCTTTATGAAGGGACTTGTGGCTGGCTTCACGAAAGGACTTGTGAACGGACTTGCAGGGACTCGACTACAACCCTGCATTGAGATGATATACATCAGCTTGCCAGTACCGGTGGATGCAATATCCAATGCCTGTATGAGCCTAGGATACATGTACAGGCAGATTAACGTTGCAATAGATGGACGGCATTTCCTGATATTCTTGCCATTTTGATAAATGAATGTCTTCTGGCAATATCTCATATTACTAATAGTTCCTGTACAGTTTCCTCAAAAAGACACTTTGTTTAACACCGAGCCAAAAATCCTTGTTGTATTTAATCCTGAGGACTACCACTGCTGAGCAGAGGTAGATTGAACAGAAGGTTTTTCATTCGATGCCGAGACGAATTAGTTTTGCATTGTCCTCTGCGGTAATTCTGATCTCAGACGCTTCTATAGTGCAAATTCTTTTCCTTTTTTTCCCTTCGTTTAACCAGTGGGTTCAGGTTACCCAATCAGGACTCTCGAGCGTGATTGGATGACTGGATTGGCCGAATGTTCGCCGCGATGATGCCCACCGACCGAGAGCCTTAGTCATGAATTGATGGTTCGTCATCGCATCGGGGGAAACATTGCAGCGATCTTTGTGCAACTGAACCGTGCCACAGTGACTTCTCTCCACTTCTCTACCGCGATGGGAAGCATTGTAAGTAGTGAACCATCTACCCTCTCCTCCAACCGAATCACACACCGGTTCCCTCCCTAGACTGGTAACCCGACACCACTCCATCCCTCCGTAAAAAAAAAATCTGCGCTGGACTTTCCTCTCCCAGGTTTACCAAAACCCCTAGTGGCTCAACGACCACCACTGCACCGCTGGCCCATCGGTGAGGCTTGCAACACAATGCCCAACAGGAACTATTTTCATACGAGTCCATTGTTCGATGGGAGCTGGAAGCAAACAGGAGCCGGCTCGGCTTACCGTCCCGGCGTGAAACCCGAACCTAGCCTGGCAACCCTCCAGCCTCTACGCTTTGTTGCCTAGTGTCCATTAGTAGTTGGGCTCCATTGTTCTCTTCCTCCAACCAAAAAGAAAACCAACAAAAAAATATAAAAAGACGAGGAACCAACGATAATAATAAAAACCCAGCGAAGAGTAGAACGTGATCGGGGCTCTCAGCCGGCCTCAATCCGTGGTGGTAGGGGATACAATTTCCTGGGCCCAGCCTGGCAATTTCATAAAAGCGACAATATTTGGTTGAGGGCTCCCATTACCGGTCATGAACCGAGGGCTATTGAGACCTGGTGGGACTGTCTTAATTCCCCAAGGCTGTAAGGCTGTTGGCTGGCTGGCATGGGGAAGGATTTGCCGATGCTTCAGGGTGCAAACGTACTTTCCCTCTGTCCTGTATGGCCCCCGAGAAATAAAGAACTAGCTAGCTTCCTCTAGTGCCCTAAAGAATATGCACGAGCCTTACATAAGCAGTCACCGGCCTAGATTCTCATAAAATGCTCTTTACAACCAATGTACAACATTCCTGTGAACGTCTAAATCGCGATCTTTGCAGTTTCGGTAAATTAGACAAGTTTCCCTTTTTTGAATCACATGTTCGACCAATGTGAAACAAAATGGCAACAGATAACTGTGCGATGCAATCTCACTTGATTTTTATTCTGAATAAAATTAGAAGCAAATTTACCCAACAGGATCTGAACCTGCAACATTCTAAATGCACTACCTGCTCCACCATTTAGTACTAAAGTCAAAGGTTTGAATCACAGCAATGCACTTCAGATTTTGTTTCCACAGACTCTTGAGCATTAAAGAATTCAGGCTTGGGTTAATTATGTTTAGACACATAATACAAACTTCCCCATGTCCAACTGATAGCAAATCTTAGCTCATCTTTATCAAGATAGCTTTGCTAAAAGAGGGCCGTGTCTTTCACCGGGTCCCCGAGTCGGAGATATCAGCTATTCCAAGTATTAAGAAGCCACAATCTGACATAAATAAATTATTTTCCCTCTTCCCAGATCAAAAAAAGAGCATTCCAACACATCCAAGGGACAGGTCTTGATAAATAAGTAAAAAGCACAGATCCCTGAAATAAAAAGGGGAGGGATGTAACATAATCGGCCGGAGTTGGATTCACCGGCCTCAGGAGGCACATTGCAGGCTGTAGCTTGCTGACGACTCGCGTCCACACCTGGCTCTGAAACTGACATGAGCTAGACAGGAGAACCAATGAGGTTGCTTCCCTTGAGGTTCTCCAAAAAAAAAAACAAGAGCAAGAGATGGTGAACAAAAAATCTAAACAAGAACAGTGCCCAGACCAAGGCACAATAATTCAGTTTTTTTTTTGCAAGCGCAACCAAGAACTGTTTCAGGCATTGGTCATTGGTTCAGTGTTTTGATGACCTCGGTTGTGCTCTGATGGCGTGACTGATCAGACCAAAGTTGAACCCAGCATCAGAGCTGGTTGGGGCTTGAAATTAAAGATGGCTGAATAGAAAACATGTGGCCAAAAAAAAATTTCTCTGGTTGAGTTGTATATGAAAATATAAATGTTTAAAGATTAAAGCAGTACGGAGAAAATAGTGAAAATGTTAAAAGTCGTTGAAACTGAAAATAGAATTCTGTCCTCTGCTGAGTGTGTCCGGAGAGATTAAGGCAAAAATTGAGCGTTGCACATTTGCAGACAGAGAAAGAGAAAGGGGGGGGGGGGGGAATTCTCTTCACTTGTGATTTGCATCTATCAATGACTGGGCAAGTGGCCCTGGACTTACGATACCCTAACTGATAGACAAGTTCTTAAGTAGTTTTACAGAGAAACTCAATACATTATACATATACATTCCCACCTTAAGCAGTAAACACAGGTATTAGATATTATCAAGAAGTAAGGGACCAGGGATAAATTCCTGTCTGTCTGTAAAATTAAAGAAACATTGCAAATATTTGTACACTTAAGCAATGTCAATATGACATTTAAAGGTTTGCATGCGAAAAGGCAATAAGATAAGTAATTTGTGGTAATACTACGGTAATACTCTTTTAGTGAGATGTCGACCTGATGCCCAACTCATCATAACCAATTGTTCGTTTTCCACATTATGCTTTTTCTCCATTCCCAATTCGCAGAGATTGACAATTCGCTTAAGAAGACTGAAAATTAACTCTGTTTGATTGTTACTTGAGACAAGAGGGTGAAAACTCATTCAATCAAACAGATCGGGTTTTCACCCACATTTCCAATGTTTTGTAAGTAATTTAATCTAGAATTTGAATAATTCTACCAACGTCTGGTGTTAAACTGTCTATGGAAATATGAGAGTAGCGAAGAAAAAAATCTAAAATCTAAATTCACAAATGAACCACAAGGGAAACTGACTATATAATTATAAATTAATATATTTGCCTTTGGCAAAGATTCTGTTTAGGATCAAAATGTTAGGCCATCTGCCTTAAAAAAAAAAGTGAAATGTATTTACACTTTATATTATTTAACTAGTTCCCATCAGGATTATTTTGACATTGACCAAGCCAAGACGTAGGATTGTTTTTCACAAACCTTGATCCGAGACAAGTTCAGACCAGCATCTGTGGGTAGCACACCCTGATATTTCTGGCCTTGCTCCCTGCGAGCTTGTCGATGACAGATAATTCTGGCCTTGCTGGTGACTTGTTTATATGTCGTCCCTTTGAATTGTAGAATTTGTTTTGCATAGATACACAGCATCAGACGCAAATTGGTTGAGAGTATCCGAGGATAAAGCAGTTTTACTGCTGTACTTGCTGACATTTTCTGACAACCCTTTAACGGCTCTACTTTTTGAGTTCAACAGTTGACAATCAGAGCCAAACGAAATGCTTCATCTCACCTCTGGGTGCAGTGTGGGGTACTAATAGGTCACCCTTCATCAATATTTCCAACATTGGCCCAATTCCCCCGGAAGAAGGAAACAAAAAAGAGATGGCCTTTTTTAGCCTCTGTGCACTTTGTCCAAGCGACTGAGCCTTCCCAGTAGAATGCTTTAAAAAAACGCTGTATAAAACATTGAAGCTTTAAAAATTCCTCAGAGAATTCTCTCTTGTTTCTTAAATGAACAGGCAAGAAAGGGCAGCAGAGTTATGAGACATCATTGGAGTAAAAACCCAAATACAGACAAACGCTGTCCGTGTCCATATGTCATTCGTTCTGTGACCCAGTTTGCGATGACACTGAAATTTATCAATGAGTGGGCTTAACTTCCCAGAGGCAAAGTTACCTTTAAACAGATGACCGAGTAACCACCAAAATTTTAAATGCTAATTGTATGTGACCCTGAGCACCAACCAATCAGAGTTGATAAAGCTGCTGATTGGTCAACCTTTCTGCTGTGCTTTTGTAACATAGCAACAGTAATGGAAGACGTAATTGTTGTGATAGATGGCACCTGTTGAATGTACAGAATCTTGAGGTCAAGGGACAGCCTTTTTCTGCATAATTAATCGCCAAATCTGCTCGGATATCATAGAATCTATATTTTGCTTCGAGGTAATTTTCTTCATCCTTCCACAATATTTGAACTTGGGCATTCCTTTACAGTCATCACGCCGCCATTACCTCAATCACTTTCACAATGCTGTTGTGGAATGTTTCCCTTCGGCCAAATCAGCCCAATCTTTCCATGACAGAGCAGGTGGCTTGTAATCTACCATCACTTAACACTTCCTAGACACAACATCAGGGGTTCAAACACATTAACTCCACCGACTTCTCTTTCAAAACTTTTCCATTTCCGCTATGTAATAGGCCTACAGGTATTACAACAAGGCAGGAAAAATCAAGCATAAACAAACCTTCATGTGCTGGCTAGCTTTATTACAATTTTCAATTTTAAAGCCCATTTGTTGTTGTTTTTTATTAATATCCAGGACCTAAAACTAACAAACACTGTTTATGCAATAAGCAAGAAAATACCGGAACCTGTCTATAGGTAATTATGATACATTTTTGGTGTTTTAAGTTTGTAAAACTGTTGCTCCAAGTAAAGCAAATAAGTAGCAGTATCATATCAACATATGTTCCACCATCACTATGGCAACCATCAATTCGTTGGAAATATCAGACACAACCCTCCTCCCAATCTGACCTTTTAAATGAGGTCAAATGAGAGGCTAGACTTGTCAAGTCCTCCGGCTAGGGAATCAACCCTCTTTAATACTGAATTGTGGGACTTTTTTTTGGGGGGGGGGAGGAGGGGGGGGGGGGGGGGGGACAGGTGCCTAAAGGGTCTCGTTTCTGAGACTAACTCACCGACTATAAATAATACACAGGGTCTAAATGCCTAGTGACCAAAGTTATGGGGAGCCCTTAAGAGTCCACTACGACAACGGATTTGTCTGCCAGAAATTATGGATTATATGAGTGCTTCCTTTCTAAACACACTTTAGAGCTATTTTTCATAGAGAATTTGTTTTTTTCTCTTCCGTTTTGTTAACATGTACTGCCAGTAAGACTGGTCAAATCGAAGCAACTAGAAAAAGTAGAAGTTATTTTTTAAGAGGCGCCACCAACATTTTTTTTAAAAGACAGAGGAAAAAAACACTCTTCTCACAAGTTACAAGTAGTGTAAGCTGATGCAAGCACAACATTTCAAACCTAACTTCTAGAGTGTTTTCAAGTCTGTAAAATTTCATAAATAAACCTGCGAATTTTTTTGTATCCCCCAGACTAAACCTAATGGTGGTGGGCTAATGTAAATAACCCTAACAGGCCAGTTCAGAATCTAGAAGCAAGAGTTATAGCTTTGGAGTGTTTTTGTACACAGACCCTGCTTAAGTGTCAGATTAAATTACGTCCCTGTCTTGAAGACTTGCTTGTGATAAATCCAAGGTCTGATCAGCAGCTCTGTACATATTGTGACAGGCAACTTCAAGTTTATGGAGCATGGCAGTGGTGGGATGTTATTCCATCTAAGAAAGTGTTTTGATGGGGGGAAGAGGGGCAAAATGGTGTGAGCCCATTTTAGAAACTGATAATTTTTAATTACAGTTTTGAATTTCATCACCAGACCAATTCTGAAAGTGGGAACTGGTAGCTATTTTGTTTGTGCCCCACTACTGGAGCAGTGACATTGAAGAGAATTTCATTGGCATCATGAATGTACCAGTACAAGTACATGGCAATATTTTGAAATGTGTCTAAACTTGAAGCAACATTCCTTTAAAACAGTCTCCCTCTGTTGCATGGAATTTAGACACCTGAACAAACTTATCAGGAAAATCAAAGTAGGCATTACAAAAAAGACTGAGTGAACCTGCCCCACCTGATCACTACCTCCCCCTGTTCCGTGGATTCTACAGATCACACAAATTACAAAGGAGATTATTGAGCTATAGTACGGACCCAGACAGAACTGATCCTGGTTCACAGGTGGACAAATCCCCAATCACGACCTTTTAGACCTGACAAATAAATAACATCCTATCCAGTAAAAGCATATGTTATTCCAATCCATATTTCGGAACATTGGGTGATTGCCCCCTTCTATTTTAGATCCCTAAGGAAATGGTTGTTAAAAGGGGATTAGGACTGACCCCCCTGGGGGTCAGTGAGTGACCCATTGGGGTCATCACAGGGCCACAGCTGTTTCTAGTCAGCTGATGCCATTTTGTTTGGGTGCTGGGATTATGAATAGGGTGCACGAGTGGCACATCATCGCTGGTTGCTGTGCTGCTTCATGAAAGTAGCAACTCAGAGAAGATTGTCGCAATATAGCCCCCCCCCCCCCCCCCCCCCCCAACTAGATTGCCATAGATTGACATATAAACACATATTGCTTATTATGGCTGGTTCTCAATAACAATTGCAGAAGGTGTTTTTTTTGAGTTGGTGGTCATCCTCAGAATTCTCAATGTGTAGCCAAAGCCAAAGCAACTCAGACAGCTTGCTGGAGTAATGCTACCCTACTGAGTGTGAGAGCTTACTGGTAACAATATATTGACAAGTCAGGGTCCCACACCAAATGTCTCTGGTAAGCCCAAGGGTACGACCCCGTCAGAATCGGTCCAAAGTGCCTTGATCCTTCATTCCCATCAGGCACACAAATGCAGGCCAAATCAGAACCAGATAGTGAATGGCTATCAAGAAGAGGGCAGTTATTGGTAGGGATTAGACTAATCCCTAATAAATCCCAGTCCTGGGATTTTAACCATTTGTGAGGCAATGTGTCAACATACTGGGACTTTTGATACAACCGTCCCAATTAATTCCAATTATTAACTACCAAAAATGAAAGGGCGATTTTACAGTATTCATAATTTGGAAAGCTTAATACAATTTTTCTTCTTCGTTTCTCCTTCTTTCAGATAGAATTCAGGATGATTTGGGCTGGATTACAGTTGCTGAAAACGTTTTGAGTCATGCGATTGGGCTGCCAATGAGCAGTTAGTAATGCGATGATGACATGTGGGCCGTAGTGAATGAGTAATGACTAATAAAACACAAAGTGAAGAAAGATATAAAAATGTATCCCACATCAATTGTGTAATGGAAACTAGATACGTCTAATATTAGATGTTGGCCCTTCACTGGCATGTATTCACACTGTATACTCAGTGCATGTGTTGTCCCGAGAGATTCTTTCGGGGGAAATTAGACTTGGGTGGGACTCGAATCCATGACCTCCTGCTTGCTAGTGAAGGTATCCTACCCAATCTCTCGGTGCAAACTAGTCATTTAGCACCAATTACAGATTATAATTGTATTTTTCTAAACCAAGTAAGGATTCTCACATCTTGTTTCCAGCTGAATTATTAAGAGCTCAGAGTTTGGAATAATTACACACACTGCCCCTAAAGCTATTTGAGAAAAGAAAACCAGGAGTAAGAAGAGAATAATGTTGGCTTTGAATAGCCTTACATAGCTAGCTGTGAAGCTATTATTACCATGCAACAGGTAAGATAGTTTACTGTAGACATACTCTAGTCAAAAAGATGAACCTCTACAATCACCTCCCACTCACAGTAAACCACGCCCATGCCCCTTTCACAACTGCTCATCCATTGTGCACATCATTTCGACCAGACTGCGGTCACCGGCTGTAAAAGTACCAGGCAGGCACAATACAGTGACACTCAATACTTCACTTGATTGTAGTAATACATATTATGTACCCCTCTTTAACAAATTGGTACCTATTACTATAATCTCTTTTGTTACTTTTTTAAAAGGGGCTTTTTTTGTTCGATAGTGGGATTTGCGGAGGAAATGGGACAAATAGCCCCGGAGTATGGATACTTCAGCCAAATTAATCCTAGAAGCTAATGCAGTTGTAAAAAATGAGTGTAATTTCAGGCAATTTGTTAAAGTGGATAATCAGGAGACATGATTGCAGACATGGCCCCGGAACATGTGTATTTTCCCCCGTTTTTTTCTGCCATGGGTTTTTGGTCTGACAAAAAGCTTTTAGGAAATTGCCCCCCCCCCCCCCCCCCAACAAAAGTTTTCTCTGAATAATTGCAAATAAAAAACAACTTTACAGACAAGTGCCTTTAACACTGTTCAAGCCTTGAATTAATACGGCATTTGCTTGCCACTAAATAATTTGTAAAGAGGGGAAAAGAATAAAGAGACTTTGAAGTCTGCGATGTCATGTTGGTTGGGACACTTTGGCAAAAGTGTACCTTTTAGCAAATTCACCTGAATTTCATATTCAGGTCTGAAAATACCATCTTGTCATCTACGCTCCAACAATGCTGGAACCAACTACATGTACATCCAAGGCTGCAATTATATTCACCACAAAAGAAAATAGGAGTGAACCAATACCTCCTTACAATGGTGGTCTTTATGAACACAATCTGTCACCCAAGAAGCTGCAGAGAACAAACTACAGGGGGGGAGGGGGGTTCAAATGTCTTGGCTTCCTTCTCTGACCATGCCAGAGGGTAATCCTCAATGGATGGCTGAAATAATGAGGGATGAAACCTAACATCCTATGAGTTGATGTAAGGGGGAGGGGGATGACAACATTATATTATTAGCTATTCTGTAAAATGAAAAAAATAGGATAGGTCAAAATACCTTTGGGTTTTAGGTATGGGTCCTTGAGGACTGAGGCATGGCAAATGACAGATAATTGTGTCTGGTTAAAATAATTCCTTCAGATTCCTCAGTCTGGTGTAAGGTGTAATTCTTGGTGTAAGGTTGAAGAGTAAAACCTATTGAGTTTAATGGTATGGAACAAAATGATAAACAACCTTATCTGTCGGACATGAAATCACAACTTTGATACAAATATTTGTACAACAAGATTCCTGAAAAAAAAGGAAAAAAAATCTTATTGTAGTCCAGAGAGTTCTATCAACAGTAACAGGCATTGTGAATAACAAAATAGGCTGGTGCCACTCAGAAGTCCATATGCAAGAAATTGGCCTTGCCTTACATGAACAAGACCAAGATGGCCGACACAACAGACACAGTGATGAAGACAGGAAACCATTTCCCATTGCCATGCCGTGATCATCACTCCACACAGGCCAAAAAAAAGTCATCTTACCCCCTCAAGACTTTTGCACCAAACTCCAAAATTGCTCCCAAGAATAAAACAAAAATGACATATTTTTTGCACTGCCTCCGGGCAACCTTGTTGGATGTGTTACCGCTCTCGGGGAGATTTCCTTCAACGAGATACCGATTTCTGTTCCTGATTTGTCGGGAGTGGTAATTTGGCTGTCACTGTGCATTGCGGCATGCCAGCTCTGGCGATCGGCCATCCGTGAACTGAACGGCCCGTATTGGAATGCAGACCGTTAGTGATGTAGGCCTGTAGAAATCCACATAGCTTAAAGGTGGTATACACCATTGGTAATTGCTTAAATTATCATGAATGGCTAGATTTGGGGGGGGGTTGTATTTCATAGTAAATATCGTTTGACTGACTTTTCCGAAGTTTAACAACCATGGATGCCGAGAAAAGCACGAAAAACAGCGTTTGTTTTCAACCGGCGTCGAGCAGTTATTCTTATGTTATCTTTGTTTTTTCGCGATCGCCGTCCGGTGATCTTTATAAAATTCAATTTTTCTGAATAATTACAGGATATCTAGCGCAATCCTTTTGCTGAATGACTAGAATCATTATTTACTTTCAATTGAGTAAGATATTTCTTAATAATTTGGTAGTAAATATTTTTGATATCTGCAAATGGTGTATCCTACCTTTAACAAGACGAACCATATATAAATTACATGAACACATGGGAAGGACAACTAAAGGAAAACATGTTTGGTACTACAAGTAAACCAACAATACCATTCTGATCTGAAACACTTCTGGTTTTAATAGGCCGTATTAGCTACGGTCATATCCTGTTGCGAGTTAAATTTACCGTGGGCCCAATGTCATGGCTCTGCTAATCACATAATGATGTGCTTATGATCACCGTTTTGTGCTAACCCTGTAAGCACAGAATCAATCGTTACAGGATGTATGCTTGTGCAGAAGCCAAAATTCCCCGCTAACCTGTCAAATACACTTACCGTAAGCACACAATGTTATGCTACAGTAAGCCGGAATTTTTCGCTAACGGTAAGCATGCGGAGCCATGAAATTGGGTCTTTCTTGTTTATTAACTCCATCCCTATTTCATCTAGACTGGACAAGAAATCTAGACTGGACATTTCTTTTCCTGGGATCTTGTAAAAAGATTGAATGTTGTTTTCTAATGTTAGATTTCTAGCACCAGATGCGATTTCTCCATAACTGCAGGCGAGCAACATAGTATAAAAACAAGAGGTATTTAGATATCATTTAGACGCAGTGCTAAACTGGCTTAATACCCTTTAATATCGAGAAGGTATCAGCCACAAGGCTACGAAACAAAACGAGAAGGGCTAGGAAATATAACGACCTACAAAAGTATACCGTATCATTTCCCCAAAGTGCAATAGACGTCGTGCGTATAACGTGTGTGTGTGTGCTAGGTACCTGATGCTCATTAAGTTATCGCAACCGGGTCAGGCGATGGGAAATGCAGTAACGCGACGCCGGTTTTCGGGGGGTACTGGAATTGCCTCCAAAAAGAAGGCGAGATTGGACTCTGGCCGCGGGAACGCAATCCAGTCCATCTGTAGTTTGATGAAGATATCCGTGGACATGTTGCGGGATTGGTAACCCATCTTGGTCCTGTTTTAGACGTGGGAGTGTGGCACGATACAAAGCAAAGAGTGGAGGGAGTAAATTGTCAGAACGATCGCAGGGCACAAACAAAACTAAACGTCCCAGTGTTGGAATCGATTCTACAGGCATGTACTTTTCATTGCCGTTATTAAAGGCAAGAGTTAACAAATCACTCTATGGTTACTTTCATTTTGCAAGTCATGTGGATTTGTTTGTTCAATCTGAAGTTTACATAAAGTGAATATCTGGAAGAAGAGAACATTTTGAAGGTAATAATTTTCGATATTGAAGTCTCCACAGTTTAAATATTTTCCTTGCTTCCAAAAAACTCCAAACTCCAAACTCTAAATTGTAGCCCCCAACCACAAATTAATGTCCAGATATTCCGGTCCCGCAGTGCCAGCCTCCTTTGAGCATGAAGAGAACAGCCATTTATGCATTTTTCCTGAGACAAAAAATTATGCGGAATCGGCAAGAAAACTGGCCAGGGTATAGGGTCAGAGAAGTCTGAGGGATGGAGAGTGGCAATTTGTGCATGATGTAAAATAGAGAGATCTAACGACTTGTGTCCAAAGGGAACGAGGGGATGTCAATCAGAAATGCATTCGCACAATCGGCATGCCCCGCAGAGCCGATGTGTTTTTCAGTTCCTGTTTTTTATTTTGAGCGAGTCTTTTTCTTGGGTATTTTCTTTTTCTTTTTCGTCAGGTCAGTCATCCAGGGCTCTAGGAAATGAGGGATGATACCAAGTCGAGCAAATGAAGACTGAGAGAGAGGGAAGGAGCGATAGCTAGAGAGAGGAACTAGGCACAAGAAGATCAGTGTTGCTTGTAGCTTGGAGGCGGTGAATAGAACCACCAAGTATCGATTTACCGAGTATACATGCACAGGACGATCGCAGCTTTCGGGGCTTGTGTGTTTTGTTGCAGAGAAGGGAAGTTGGGAGAGAGGCTATTTTTTTTATTCTTGTTAGGAAGAGTGTAGGTTTTTTAAATTTTACATCATAGTAATTCTTCAAAAGGTTATTTGTAAATGGGGTTATGGAGGGTCAATGTTCGTTATGAAACAAAAAAAGGCTGAATATTTTTTTTTTTGGCTAAGCAGGAATGTTGAAAGGGCTGTTTGTTTAACATGGTTTCAAAGGACAGGGTGAAATCCAGGTGTCTGATGGAAGTATTGAAACAACACTAACAAATTCTCTAGCAGGCGCTTGATGTTTTGGCTGGAGCACTAGACAGTTTAGCAGACAGGGCTGAGGAATGGAAAGGAATTATATTTTAGATTCTAATCTGTTTAGGGGGTTTTGTAAGATAAGTCAGAAAAAAAGTACAACCATGTGTGAGTGAACCCTTGACAAGGCAGAAAAACAAGAAAAGAAAAGCAGGTCTTACAAATCTCATTTCTGTAAAAGCGAACACGAGAGAGTCGTGTTGAATATGTACTTATGATTCATAGCAGTATCGAGTCTTATGAGGTTTGTGCCCAAGCATCCAATATTTCATTTTGCAGCCCCCACTAGGGAAATGTTCCCAGCAAGAAAAACACTCAGTCCAAGGGAAAAAAAGGAAAAGGAAATCACAAAAAGTTGCAGAGGTTCCCGGAGGAATACTACTTACGAGTCCTGCAGCTTTTTTCTTTTCCTTTCTCCTCTTCAACAAAACTAATGAAAATAAACTGTATTTTTGTGTACACATTTTGTTCCAGCAATTTATGAAGAGCGTTGTGTGTACTCCCAAGATCCCGGACTAAAGAATTGAACATCAACAGTTCCCAAAATGGCCGCCATTCTTGGGTGGTGACCCCGGGTGACCTGCGTACTCATCATGATGACCCTATTTGCTGTAACAGAAGCTGCTTGTTGCGAGACTATGGTTTTCTACTTCCTAGGTTCTCTAGAGCAATCTAGTGGGTCGGTAACTAGATCTGCCATGCAATGCCAGGACAAACGAACAGAAAGCAGTAATCATTCGGGACAAAAATTCCATGGACAGGGGAATGCAAAAACCTGGAGAAATCAGTCAAAGATTTTAAAAGTTGTCCCCTGACCAATTTCCATAAAGGTCTAATTTCCAGGCAAATCTTGGAAAGGACGCTTCTCAAGTCACAGGAGAAAAAAACTTCTGAGCTGCTGCAAACAAGTTTGTATCCAGAACAAGTTTGTATCCAGTAAAAGTTGTAGAAATATTGAAGTCGAGAAAAAATGTAAAAAGTAATGAAAGGTCAAAGCTATGAAAGCCCGTCCAAAAGTGGAACAGAACAAAGTAATATTCCAACATCTACTTTTGTTTCCTTTCTCTTTTAAACTGGGCAAGATGTATTAGTGAAAAATGTAATATTTTACACCACAAAATGACAAGTATTGACTTACCTGAATGTCCAAGATTAACAGATGAGAAGAAATACACATGAAAAGAAAGAGAAAAGAAAACACAAATTTTAATTTAAAAAAGAGTATTTATCTCAAATTATATTTCTCTCATCAAAGCAACATGCACAGTTTTTGAGCCATTACATATTCAGTTTGTCAAATCCATTACCTTGTTTTTTTTTGTTTTTTTAAGTATGTCTATTTTTAGGTGTAAGAAAATTGTAAAATGGTGGACAATGTCAAAATTTAAACTTGTGTAGTTACTAATCCAAACTCTCAATACACCGTGTCACCATAACATCTCTCTAGAATTGAGTTGAATAGCTGGATGTATATATATCCTGTCAACTTAAAACCAAGCTATCTCGTCTTAACTCTTAGACAGAAACCTAGAGCCTGGTCTTGGCTTCCCCTAGACCTATCGCCACATGACAATAAGCAGCACAGGTTACCTCATCTTCAAGACATCATCAGTGGCGCTGCTGATCTGGGGCTCAGTAAGAGGAAACTAATTTGACTAAAGCCTGCTCCTTCTATTCAATTCAGTTATGATGATGATGACAACTGCATTTTGTGGATATAATCCCGCAACTGGGGCCACACACACACACTGAGAGAATGGTCGTGAGGGACTGGGGGTTACAAATCTCCCTTTCAAAGCCTTCCCAACTACAGCATCTTAGAAAGCCGAGGAAAGACTCTGATATGTCGACCTTCTTGGGCAATTCTTACAATAGACAAAAACCACAACCACAACCACAACAACAAAACAAGTTCATGTGTATCGCTACTTTCAACCTCATTGCAATGTTTTCCACAGAAAACGCAGTTCAGCAACGTTTCATTTTAAAATTATGAGTCTGAGTAAACTCATTTAAAAAAAGGGGGGAGGGGAGGGGGTTCACGGCATCCCACCCACTTGAAATCCTGCATACAGGCTTGCTTAGTTTCCAACACCAAGTCACAAAGTGTTCAATTATTTTAAGAGGGGGAAGGTCAACTGTATTTAAACCTAGAGCTCTTTTCTCCCTAAAAGTGCATCCAGTACAAAATTCCTTGGGTTTTTTTCTGGGTTTTTTTCGTGACCATGACACTCGTGAAAAGAAAAAGGCAATTTTGCCATGAAATATTAATCACCGTCATCAACAGTCTCAGCTAACGGCCCTCCAATCAAACCTAGCCATCTGAATCCATGGAGACCTCATCGACCTAGTCACGTTAAGTGCAGTCGTTAAAATAGGGGGGGGGGGGGGGGAGATAAACTTTTAATTGCGGCAACCTTGAAACAAATTGTCATCAGCTTGCTACTAATGAAGACATTAGGCAAATGTACATGTAGCTGGGGTGCATTTGTAATTTATCGCCTGTGCCCAAGTTCAATCATCCGCGGTTATGAATAATGGATAAGCCGTAAGAAATATACAAAAAAATAAACGTCATTTTCTTTTTCTTTTTTTACAAAATGTGACTCATGATGCAGTAGTCATCTTCTGTTGCACTTCGTTACGAGAGGAATATTTTGTACTCGTCTGGAAATTAATGACAGGAAAGTTTACATGTAACTGTATAAAGAAGTAGAACACTTCTACTGGGATGATAACTAATGAGTTGGGTAAAAAGGAGGGTAATGATTCAATTTGGAGGAGTTGGGGAAGAGAAAAAAAAGTAATGACAAGTGGTGAACTCATTCCCAAACGCTAATGATCGTAAATGATGAAGAGATGGTGGATTGTAGTGGGTGAAGTATCGGGCTGTGCAATGGAACCAGGGATCCGACCACTGATGTCAGGAAGTTAAGAAATACAGGAACTGACTATAGGATCAAGTATACGTAACCAACTTTACAAATCAAGTCATACATCGCTGTATGACTATCTCTTCACTTTCAATGTTTTGCAACCACCATGACGAGCAAGCTACAGCATCATCCAAAATTTACGACTCACACGAAGAGAAAATGCAAGAATAAAAATACATTCTCAGGAACTTGAGGACAGGCCGAGCCAGGCCAGGCCAGTCAGAATGGAAGATGAGAAATGATTGTCAGTCGGCCCGCTTGACGATTAATTCACTGTCGGAGAGGAACTCGCGAGGACGCGGACAGAAAGAAAAATAGCGAGCACCACTTCGCCCCGGACTAGTGGCATTCGTGTCGGGACATTTTAGTCTGCAGAGCACCTGTGTCTCGCATGCATAATTGATAGGGTAACCACCGGTAACCATCTTTGTGGGCCAGATCAGCTCAAAAGCTTGTTCTAGGTATTTACATAAGCTGAAATTTGTTTTTTGGGGGTGATTTTATTGGGGGAGGGGGTTAGGGTTAGTAAATTAAAAATTCTGTTACAGTTATAGACAAAATAAGAACTAGCATTTTAAAACTATTTTTATACTTTAATTGTAGGACCCCCTGCCATAAAACAGACTTTTTCCCTCGCAAGTCCAACAAATATTCTGGCAAAGTGCTCCAGTGATTATGCACCAGCAAGTCCATTTAGGGGTTCTGGGTTGTTTTTAGACATTAATTCAGTGATGTTTTGAGACGGAAGTTCCGCTCAAGACCTGGCACCAGATTCTTGGTTAAAAAGGGAAGAATTCAGAGCTAAAAACACAACCAACACTGTGGATTAAAAAAGGAAAGTGGGAAAATGGCTGGATTGTGCTTAAATGTAATTTTGAAAGATCACACTTCATTTACTGGACATTTACGCTGAATCAATACCATTTTGCTCTCAATTATTTATTCTACCAAATGGGATTAGGGTGAACATTAAATGATCAAAGCCAGGTAATTACTATAACGCATATTATGCATAGCCATTTAAATATTAATAGGTTTTGCAATGATTTTCAGTACATTTTTGGGCCAGGGATAATGACATAGCCGCGCGTCATTAGTATTAGCTGTGCATGTACTGTTGTATATGACCAGACAACGTACGCAATCAGGCATTCCATAAAACATTAAGGCGTGTTTAATTACACATTATACATTTTTCATCAGGGACGACTGTTATTAATATGTAATTAACTTTTGATCATTGCTTTCATTTCTATCCGCAAGTTCCCCAAAGTTTCAGATTTTACCTCACTGTCAATTAAACATGAGCGACTAGTGAATATAGCCCATGACCCAACACTGTACGCAATCTGGCATTCCATGAATGTATCAATGCGACCGTTTGAGATTCAGCTGTCTGACAGCGTTCACTATTACCAGCGTCAATTATTAAGTCCTTTGCAACAATTACGTCTCAACGAGCGAGTTTTCTCCTTCTTCTTTTCATTCAAAGCAAATCTGTCTTTCATACATGTTTTTTTTATTGTGGTGCCAGTAAAGATAAAGTCTGTACAGACTCAGCCAGACAAACTGTCTGTTATCCGACTCCTTCTCTCGTAATACCTGCAAATTTTATCAGACTTGCGTCGTCGGCAGAGAGAACAAAACGGTATTTCCTCGGAATTCTAAAAGAAGAAAGAAAGAAATCTCCACCGAGAAACAATTAAGACGAGTCGATCGTTTTTTCTCTTCTTGCTCGTAACTACGTTGATCGTTTTACATCATGTTCATTTGTGACGCCGGGGATGATCATTATGTTTGGGGGAAAGGGGGGGGGGGGACCATCCTGAACTGCCTGGGGCTAAGCTCAGAAATAACGAGTAATATTTCCTCTCTGGAAGGGGGGGGGGGGGGGGGGGGGGGGGGAGAGAGAGCCGTTTTTATGTTAGTACAGCGAGTGATCCTAGTTTATATGGCATACTAGGCAAGGAAACGCAAGGAGTTATTGTTGTGGCAGACACAGAAGTTGATAATGAAAACAAAATTGGCATAAAGAAACTGCGACCAACAAACAAACCACAAATAGACCAACAAATAAACCTGAATTGATAACCAACTCGCAGCCATGCAAATAACAAACAAATCAAGACATTTTCCAAAGAAACTAAATTCCACCGTTTTTCACCTGCACCCCACATTAAGACCTATGTAGCTCCACCCACCCCTCCCACTGACTCATCTGATACATTATTTAATACCCATACCAATGAAACCAATGCACGTCCCAATCGTCAACGGCAAATTGCCGGATGTTCCGCTTCGGTCGGCACGGAAACTACGGTATTCTGTCCTGATGGAGGAATGCCGCACGACCGCTTCTCAAAATACTGAATATTTCAATATTTCACGATGTGACTTTTAAACTACATCCTAAACACACACTCACACAAGTGTGTAAAGGCCTTCGATCGTGGACGGGGTATTGTCCGACCGTCTTCCCTCTTTTGTTTATACTCTAACGTTTTTTGATGATCGCCATAGGATTTGTACACGGGAAAAGATCGTGGACGTTTTGTCAATCGTGGACCCATTGTTTGACTCCCAATTCTTTTGTCCGACGACCACGATTGCCGGTCAATACAAACGCAATTGTCCCCCCCCCCCAAAAAAAAAAAAACATATATAAAAAAATCAACTACTCCGGTTTTGATTACAAGAGAATTTATTAAAACAACAAAAAGTACATGTATGCTTAGCATTCAAGAGAACTTCTTAAAGATTTATTTCCTACAAGATCTGTGGACGGTGTGGGTATCAAATATACTTGATATTGAAAGGCTGAAAGTTGATATGACATGAAGAGGTTTTTTTTTTTGGGGGGGGGGGGGGGGGGGGGGGATTTTATAAGCAGAACGCACAGGTATCACGAACAGCACAGATTCAAAGCTGAAGTATATTACTGTGGGTTTTGCACATTGCTTAGATAAACATCCAATATTCTAAATCCATTTGGCAGGTATGTAATGCACACCTGTCTATTATCAAGATATAAACACAGAATTTGCCTCTCCAATCTCACTAGAAATAATCAGCATTCAAGTAAATTGCAACCATGTCTATTTTTATTTTCCTATCCAAATATTATGACAAGCATGACTTCAGCCCAACCATGATATTTTAACCTGATCATGTACCTCAAGACTTGTATAATCTTAACATGTTTCCTAATGTTTTCCTTTTAAATGACTTGCAGCATACAACAATTATTTACGTTGATTCTAAAAAGTTACCTATCTAATTATTATATAAAACCTCAATTAATCTTAAACAGTAGTTAATATTTGACTAGAGTGGAACTTGAACCAGCAACCTCTGGACTGCCATTCCAGTGCTCGACCAACCGTGTCCTGTCCAATTCAACTCTGGTGAATTTCACAAGTAATGTTTCTAGACGCCATATTCACTTCTAGTTGACATTATGAAGGTTGGACTGGCCTTTTTATATTCTAACCACTTGTCACGTCCGTAGACCGATTCCCACCATCACATATACCACGCACACTGAGCGCAAAACAACAACACTCCCTCATCTGTATTCTGGGCCGAGTCGCAACAAAAGACATCTTCCTTCACTTTGGATCCCCCTACTCCAAGAAGCAATTTAGAGGTATCAAATAACGCCCGCTCAGGTGAGGGGCCGTCCCTCCAAAAACAAGAACTTCCATTTGCTCCCAAACCTGGGCTGCATACACAAATACCCTCTAAGTAGCTATTCTGGTTATATTCTCTCACTCATATGTATTTTTTTCTAGATATTCGCGGTCATTTTGTTATCAGCGTGATGGATAAGGTGGTTCTGGTTGTGGCCTGGTTCTTTCCGAAGCCCAATTAAGCTCTTCAAAAGTTTGAGTTTTTCACTGCTCTTGGAAGCCAGTGACAATGACTGAATGAGTCATTTGCCTAATGATCCGAGACCAATACCTATAACCTCACTACCGACAAAATGATGCTGGGGAAAGGAGAGTAGAGTTCTTTGGGGGAAATGGGAAACTCTGAATTCATACATGAAATTAAAAAGTGGTTTATTTTTTTCAATTGAAGAGGGGTGACAATATGTGACATGGGGCATGACTCAGGAAGAAATTTGGCTTCACAAAACACCTACTGATTTTGAATTATACCAAATCATTTCAATTAAATTGAAAGGATAGTTCATTTAGTGAAATTTACTTGAGACTATTTGCTACTCAAATGTGGAAAATCAAGTAGGAAATTTGGTGGAAACAGTTCAGAAAAGTAAAGAAACTTTTTAGACGAATTGAGAATCCCGTTAAATTGACACTGACGTATTTATTTTTGATTTTGGCAAAAAAAGAAACAATCTTCCATTAACATCACAATTCAGGGTTATTGTTCCATCAATTTTCAAAGGTGAGTTAATAAAATGACAACTTTAATTTGCTTGTCAAGAGATGAGAAATAAAAATGTGACTTAAAAAAAAAGAAAAATTAAGTCCCACTCATGTTGCTTCCGTGATCATGAGTTTCATACAGGATGAATAAAAAGTGACACCTGAACTCACCGCGGTGTGGGGAGAGAGAAACATGGAAAGGCAAATAGAAGGGGGTGGGGTACATGTAGGTAACAGAGATATAACGAGATTGTATCGTTGGTTAATAATAAACATGTAAGTCTTGCATGCACCCTCAGGGCGCCCTCAGACATTGACAGGCTTGTTCATATAAAAAAAAGAAGAAAAAAAAGCAAGGGGCCCGATGTGAGAATGTGCTGCAACAATAACTATGAAATAAGAGGAACACTAAACAAATTTTTTTACACTGACAAATTATGAGCAAACAATAGTGCATCGCAAATTATATGGACATATATATATGCTTTAATAGTAGAAATTAGCGGGGAACCAATTGTGATCAATACACATACTATGACAATTCAGCCGGTGACCAGTTTTTGCTACCAAATTCTGCTTGCCTTATACATGTAACTAAAAAACTTTGAGTCAACAAACAATGAAAATGAGCAATTTAAATTAGCTATGATGGCAGACACTTTGTGTGACTTGGCTCCAAATTGTCAAAAAGGTGGGGGGGGGGGGGGGGGAGAACAAAGAGAAAATAAAGGGGCTGCAAATTGAGTTAGCCATCACACTATACCTCGACTCGGTTACCCGGGCAATCGTTGACTCTTCATGTTTCATTAGCAAATTTAATTAGCTCTCGTCTCTCTTCTTTCCCCTCAGATCGCTTGGCCCGATCAGTTGGTCGCCAATTCTTTCAAAAACAACGCGGTTCAGTAACAAACCGTTTGTCTGGTTGGTGATGCATTTCTTCCGCCTTTCCTACATTTTGTTCTTCCTTACTGCCCCCCCCCCCCCCCCCTCCCTCCCAATCACCAGAAGCTAAAAGCCTTGTGCAGCAATTACGACCTGCATAATTGTTGTGGCTTCGATGCTAATGCAATCACTAGCTGTTCAGAGAACGGTGGTCTCCCACCACCCCTTACACCCAAATACAGCAGCCTTGGTTCACGAGGGGGAATCAATTTATCAGTCTGTAACCAAAGAGAATGCAAACACCTTTTATTCCTTCTTCCTACTCTGTTTTTTAACCCAAGATGTACGCTATTCTCTCACTTTATTCCCGTATGCCACACAAAAACAAAAAACACATGTACTGTACCTGCACTTTTGATTGCTGAGGAGCCACAAATTGGATTGTAATGTTGTACCGCTATTTTAGTTCAATGCAAATCATATATTTCTACCTTGTGGGGTCATCTATAACTACCAAGTGACATTTGCTAAATACTGTCCATTTAAAAACCTTTCTCCATCTTCTATATTGACGCAGAGCAATGCACTGTATGACGCTCACTGAAAATCATCCTCAACATTCAGGGATACTTTGCAACTTTGAAAAATATATTCCATTAATAATTAATGCTTGATGAACCTAAGCTCATACACACTGTAAAAAATACCTCTCTAGATAATGACATTTTTTAAGCTATCTGGTTTACACTAATAAATCCAAATCTGTCTTTTACACAAGATATAAAAGACGAACACCAGAAATTTAAATATTCTCATGATATAGACACAATAGCAGTGGTTTAAAGTCAATAAATATGTAACAAATTTGGCTTTTGTTTGCCACAGAGTTATGTCCCCCAAAAATATAAATAAAAACCTATTTGTATTCAGAACAATTTTTGGATTTCAAGATGCAACAAAGTGCACTGAATGGTAACAACTGAACATTCTTCAACGACACGAAGAGAACCCAAGGCTATATGCAACTACAAGTACTCTGATGGCTAATCCACGCACGCAAGCTACTTCAGTACAGACCTACATGTAGTTATGTACGAGGCGTTAAAAGGGGACAAGCTTTCTACGGTATTGTTTTCGAGGATTTTGTTGAGGGAAGAAGCGTGGAGGATTTGAGATTTCGAGAGAGATGGAGGGAAATAAAGAGGAGAGGTAACAGGGTGCAAGTGGTTTGAGGGAGAAGGCGTGGGGTACCGGGTTTGTAACCCAAGATGTGAATGGGTCTGTGCAGCTGGAGTGTGGTGAAGCTCCGCGCAACAAATTGGTTTACCATTGATCCGAACCGCGCGGGCCTGGGACGACTTAGGTTACGCCAAATGTGCGCTCAAGAAGGATACGTAAGATGACGAGGAGGACAAGTTAGAAAGAAGGAGGGAAAAGGAGAAGAAGAAAAAAAGAAGGAAAAGGAAAAAGAAAATGAACGGAAAGTTGTATAACGAGAGGAGTTGTGCGTCGGAAACAAAATGGCACATTTACCCTGCATCGATCCGATTGAGGATTGCATGCTGGGATATCACAAGGGACGGGCGTGCGTAACTCGGCACAGACCCCTTCTGTTTATCGGGCCCCACTGTGACAATAGTCCAGCCCTCATTGTCCATAAAAGATATATTTGGTTTGAGTGGCCTGTAAATTCTCAAAATTTATGATCAGACACACTCCGACAGAAAGCAATAATACATTGGAGCCAACCAAATTGGGTTTTACTTTTTGTGTCGGGCAAATCTCTCCTGCTGGTTTTTTTATTTTGTTCCCAGCACACAGCCAAAATTATTAATTCCCCCCCCCCCCCCCCCCCCCCAAAAAAAAAATAAAAAATTGGGGACACTGAAATGCATATATATCCAGAAAGAGAACAAAAATTGCACTCATTAAATTAGTGAAACCCATGAGAATTGAGACGAGTTGGGCATTTACACAACTGTTATACTTTTTATACTTGTCAAATTCTGAATGAAGATTTCCTTTTTCGAGGCCTCTTTAAGCCCCCGGCCTTACATTTGTTCTTCTCTATTTGCTCATCACCACCAGCATTCAGGAAAGACGGAAGACTTAAGGTCACGGACGTGCGAAAAAATTAACCAAATTTGCATAGCCCTGAAGGTACCGATCAACCAACTGGGCCCAGGCCAGTTCCTTACGAGACGCTGGACTATGTGCATGAATATGCAACTGTGAGGCTGGTTTTGTAAAGCCAAACTGGGGGGTGAGACCTCGCCTCAGGGAAGAGGGAGGAAAGAAAGGGGAGGGGGGGGGGGGGCACAATCTAATTGTTCAATTGTTTGACAGCGGTATCAAGATCTGAAATGTGGCATGCATCTTAGCATTTTTGAAGAGGAAGCACGGTACATAAATGCGACTTGATTCTTCTTAACGTCTCTCCACCTTCCACCACAGGCCAGCTCCCACCCACCCCCCACTCCCCCCCCCCCCCCCCCCCCCCCCCCCACCCCCCCCCCCCCCTCCCCCATTTTGTGACCTGACAGAAATCAAACGGAAGGGTCCGGGCGGCAATTGCCAAAGTCCTGATCTATAAAACATGAGACTGAGTGTCTCCCTGCCACGTCCAAGCTGCCTGATGGTCGAGTCTGAGTCGTCTTATAAAGAGGACACCAAGGATGCGGTTGCTATACCAAGACAAGAATGATGGAAGGGGAATGGGGACGTTTACCTTAGGGGGTGAAGAAGATAACATAGTGGTACAGGGGATACGGGGGAGGGGGGTGTCTGGTACAAGGACGGCTCTGGCTTTGATAGGGTCAAGGAATCTCGTGCATTGTGGGACAATGGCTCAAGTTGACGAACGAGGTACCAGACTGTCTGTCTACTATGCTCTGGGCAAGAAGATTAAATTTTGTAAACGAAATCAAAAGAAATACGAGTCCAGCTTTGAGGCATGTGCCCCCGTGCCATTATTTAGTAACTTGAAACTCAACCCGGAGATTTCCTGAATTGAGATATCTGAATATTCTAGTCTCAATTTCCTTATCACAGGAAAGTGAAAAAAGTATATATTCTCAATTTAAAATGTAGGCCTACATGTTTCTTTTGATATCTGAAATATGAAAAAATATTTTAAGGCACTCTATTTGTAAACATCCATTCTACAAATAGAATAAGTTTTCACACCAAGCTGTCCCCCTAATAAGAACAATGCTTCTCCCAAACTAAATTCACATCATGTCTTTTACAAAAATTGGCAAAAAAGTCAAGCCAGTTTAGTTCATTGACGTCGGATGGAAAATTTGCCCCCGAGCCAAACACTACCCTAACCTTTGCAGGGCCCTCGCATCACATCGGCAAGAATGTGTGAAAATGTGAGCGAATACCAACACAGTGCACCGGTAATCAGCCAGGACAGACCATTTCTATTCACACATACTTATTATGCCTTATATACAGCTATCAATCACAGCGTCGTCGAGCATGGGACTCAGCACATCGCAGGGAGAAGAGAAGAAAGACAAAAAACCTACGTAATCACTGCCGGGATAATGGGAATCCGTACGCACGACTATTCACGTGATTACATCATATAACTTGACCATCATGGTAATACACAATTTTATACGTGGTTATGATTCCAGTCATTCAATTATTACCGAAAATATACATGATGTAGGTCACTTGTAGAGTATCAAAAAGCCTACCTGTACAATTTATTTTCCAATCTTAAGCGACTTTACCATGGACTATATCACACGATTGTAACGACAAATTATTTACAATTTGTAATTACAAGGGCTCTCGTAATACAGTCAACATTTCTTCTCCAAAATAAAATGCTTATTTTTTTACATCTTCTGACATTAAAATTATATATTTCGTCAACATTTAGATTTCTTTTCAAGATGAATTCCTATTGAATCCAAAATAGTTATTGAATAAACTGATTAGTATTGAAGTATTAAGATTCCAAGATCCATCTCAAATATTTTTCCTGACATTTCCAGCTTTCGGAGGCGATTTGTGGCAGCCGCACCAGATGGAACTGACATCTTGAAACAAGTTGGGAGGCCGGACGCATATTTTTTTATCAACATGCCAGAATCAGAGCTATCAAAAATGCGGCAATACTCGTCATGCAGATGGGGTGGGCCAGCCTGGGCTGCGTACCCCCTTTTAGAATACACAGGGGAGGGTGTTATGCACTGTAGCACAAACTGCGCGTTGCCGGCACTGTCGCATCATGCTCAATCTACTGTTCATTGGGCGGATGTCGGTCCACTGTTTTCCCCTTAAGCAACAGTTATTTATGATTTTGAAGAAGAAAAAAAGCAAAGCAAAGAGGAAGACGAGGAAAGAGAAGAAAAAACAGTAGTGGTACGGAGATCTTTCTCTAGCCTGGCGAAGAAACGGAATTGACATTATAAGATATGCTTTGGGGTACGATCAGGGAAAAGTGCAGACAAACATGCGAGAAGTTAGCGAAGAGAGTCAAGGAACTTTAAAGGAGAACCCAGGGAGAAAACAACACTGACATGCTTGAGTGTCAACAAGGACCCGCGTCTCTCCAACTCTCTAAGTCTCTCTGGAAATCTAGTCACCCCCCAAAAAGCTTGGCCAGGCTTGAGGGAAAAACACCCTTTGTGATTTCATTTCTATTGAAGTGAGAAGTGTAGAGGCAGTATTTTGTTTGTTGTGAATGAAGAGATGAGATGCGATGCTTCAAAACAGTCTCACCCTCGCAGGAAAAGAAAATTGCGATAGATATTTTTGGGACAGTGTAGAGAAACCAGATATTATGCTTACTCAAATCTTATTTAAAGATGAAGGGAATATCAAGAAATGATGGGTCGCTACAAACATCAACGCTGCAATTGTATCTCTTGCATCTTCTGCAACTATTCATCCGTCCATCGTCAATATTACCGTGGTAACCCAATCTTGACTGACACTTTAAAATTAATTAAACTGACAATATTTTCTCACCAAAATGCCTTACTTAGGATTGAACTCATCATATGCTTCTTTAATAACAAACGTATCTCTCGTGTTTTTTTTCCCTTCTTTCGTTTTCTCTATTTTCGTTCCTTTACCTCGCCCCGGGGATGAAAGTTAAGAACGGGAAGTTTTAACTTCTCGTGTTACTCTGTTTTGTCGTATTTGGCAACTGTATACACTTGAAGATAGCCTCTTCAAATTTCCATTTTGACTTTCATGTATTTTTTTTCTTTTTATTTTCCGTTTTCTGTTTATTTTTTTCTCTTCTTTTTTTTCTCCACGGTTTGAAAAACTAATAACAGATGCCGTGGAGAATTTTACACTCCAGGCTACGAGTGAAACGCCTCTACAAGACTTTGGAACCAACTGCAATGCGGGAGATTAAATATCATTTGCCGCAGAATTAGGTACAATTAAGTGGTATCGGATTCGGTTTGAAAATGTCTGGTTTTTAAAGCAAATCTTTTTCCAAACGAGTCTTTTGTTTTTCTGCTCTCCTTAACTCCGTACCTCTGTAAATTGGCAATGATAGAGGATTGGGATAAAGTCGTAAATTTGATTTGAAAAAAAGGAGGGGGTTTTATTATGTCGCAAGGCTTTCTGACATTGGATCGTTCAGTGCAATCATGTCGAGGTCATGTTATTTGACGAGATATCATGCATCAGAATTGAATTGAAATCAAATCAAATCAATTCAAATCAAATTAATTCAAATTTGAATTTCTCTACCAACTGACTATTTCAGCAACTTTTGCAATTTCTGTGCTGTGAACTTGTGCTAAAATAATTTGTTGCCAGCATGTGAACCATAATATGCCATATATCAACAATATATATATCAAGGAATCCTTGCAATTCAGCAAATGTGATCTTGATTAATTCTTAATATTACAAAAGTCCACGCAGATGTGGGCAACGAAACAAATCCTAAAAAGCTCCCTTGAGCTCAGACTACTGAACATTGGTACCCATGACACTGGTAACCTATTACTGTTTCCCTCATTTATATTGACATACAATATACATCCCCTTGTCTACAAAGTAATAACATAACTTAATTATTTAAACCGCATCCCCTCCCCCTCCCCCATTTTTTTTTATTACAAGTCTGAAGCATCGTCACGTTACTGCCTCATCATTGCCTGAATGTCTGGACAGTTGGTCTACGATCAAGGTTTTATCACCTCAGGAATATTTGATTCGTTTCAAACCACTGGGCTCAGATTTTCCCAAAATTAGACTTTTTCTCAGCTAGCTGCCAAATGCCAGCACAAAATATGTGCAATGCTACAAGGAAATGCTCCCCTTTTCTGACAGACCTTATATATTTTTTTGACAAGTCGAAATAACAATTTGACATACCTGAATCATGAAGATTGATCGATGAGAAGATGAAGAATTCGCATGGAATAAAAGAGAAAAGGAAGAGAACAAAAATACAAACATTAATTTCAGAAGAATTTTCGCGTATTATTCATTCATTCATTCATTCATTCATTCGTCATAGATTTATATCCATATTGCTGGTACAAATTTACAAACATTTAAATGAGAAATAAAATATGAAATAAAATAATAAACAAATGGAATAAATAGAATACATTTTTAATGAAGCATGCAAGTCTAAATAGTCAATATGAATTGTATTAATCTAATAATTGGTGTTTTTTTATAATAATAAGTTAACAAAGTAGCAATAACCGCGTGGCCATTCGCCGAATTGTTTGGTGCTGGCTCAAATATATTGCTTTTTATCCAGGTTCAAATTTGCATATTCCATGCTGATAAACAGGCTCAGTTACACAATTTCTTTAATTCTGTCTTAATAATATACAATAACAAATGGCAACGAATTAATTTCCTTTATCCAGCAAGAGAACATGGTGACCAAACATTGAAAGAGACCATTTGGAATTAATGTCAAAGTCAATGTCACGCATTCCAATTTAATTAATCTGAGTATATAATTTAATCAACATATAGAACACCGCCGATATGGCTCATAAAACAATGTTGATGATTCCCGTGGCGAGCCCGACCGCCGCGATAGATAGATGCGTTTCCTGGTTTTACTAATTGACCAAGTCGGCACGCAGGGATTTGGCACGAAGGGAGTTGGCACGGAAGGAGACTTGACGTCCCCAGAACGGTGGGGATGTAATGTGTCATATCACAGTAACATGGAGAGAGGGAGGGAAGATTACACCGGTTCCGATGCTTGCTAATGCACGACTTTGCTTAGAGCGTCGTACCAGTTGCCTCATCTTCAATTTTATGGAGACTAGACGACCAAATCACAAAAAGATGAATCTTGTGCCCGAAATGGGGATGAACACATAAAGAGTAATAAAAACTACATTTGAAAGTGACATCTGACCCTGTGTCAAATATTGGTGGCTAATTGGGAAATACAGTCAAGAATAAAAGGAACTACTGGGAAATGAAACGGGGCATTGTGGACAAATTAAAGATTCAGTGCGTAGGTAAAAATTGCATGTATGAGAGTTTTGTTTATTCTCCATCAAACACAGTGACACATTCACACTGTAAAGCTATGATGGCTAAGATAAAGTTAAAGACTTTGACAATGGCTGCGTAGGATTTGCGGTTGATGGTCTCAAAATTAGTTATTATTCATTGAGAAAAACATGAGCTTTTGAAACCTATAGACTTGTTCTCACACTGCAGCTAAAACCACAAGCATTCCTGTTGTATGACCACATGAATACTGTATCATTTTAATATATATATTCTCTACCAAGATTGCACTCAAACACAAAGTCTGGACAAGATGATATATTTAGAAGTGTTGGGAAGTTTTCTGTGGTTTTTGATTTGGTTTTGGTCATAAAATGTACCCTCCACAGAAAGAGAAATATGCAGGACAGGTTTCGACGCAAACACATAAATAATGTCAGCGAAAAATAAATTTATTGCAAGCCTTTTTTTATATATTTAATTTCAATGATCCTCTCATATTTTTAACCAATTTTCTACAATATTTACTCACACAATGAAATTTAATTTCAGTAGGCCATTTTAGTTTAATATTCCAATAAAACAAAAGCCAAGAAAGGGAGACCACATGGTAACCTATTTACCCTGCATTGCTCTAGATGGTTATTTAAAGTGCTCATTTAATTTCGTCAGTATCTAGTTTCCTACACCTGGCCAACTGATTAGAAGCAATAACGTGATACTATTGTTTAGATAGTACAGTTCACCATCTTTGTTACTCATTTAGATGTCATAGGTCAACTCAGAAAGCCCTTGTTTATTGTAAACTATACAAGCGATGATGAGCAAGTCCTGATGGAAGAGGAACCTTTAAAAAATGAATTCTGATGTGGGCAAGTCACTGACATTTCCCCCAGGCGTCGTTGCCTATAAATGAACAAATAGTAAACGGGCCGAGTAGTTTGCCTTATGAAGAAAACAAAATGGGCCCCAAGAGAAATAAGTTGCAGAGCCGTTGGCCTGTGTCTTCGGGCGACAGCATTTCCCAATGCATCTAATTTTGTTTCCTTAGGTATAGCCTTCTTGTTTCAACGACTCCGGAATTTCCGTCGATGATACTAGCGGCTGGAAGATGGTACAAAGACCCGACGCAAGAAGTAGAGCAGGGAGTGGTGCAGGCATGCGACAGAAATGAAACTACACGCAAGAACTTGAAGCAGTTATGGAATCCCATTGCTAGATGATCGTATATGGAGACTTCTCGGTCTGTTACCTGCACGACTGAATTAGAACGGTCATTGATCTGCAAAGCAGTTATCATAATAACAGTAAGGGTGTTTCTTATTCAGTGCAGGGGCAACTTTACTTTCCAAAGTATATAAATATTAAGTGGCAAATTGTAGTACGCTAAAATTCTTAGTGACTCTATCAAAAGAGCAAAAACTAACAGCTGAAGAAATGAAGTCAATAGAAATCTCAATTCTTTAAGAAAAGTGTAAACAGTTTATTTTGAAAGTTCCCCACAAGGTAGCAATCAGCAGCTATTTAGAGAAAGTTGCTCAACATTAACACGTTTGTAATTTAAGCTAAACCTCAACTATTAACAAGCAATACAAATCACACGACAATCTGAATAGAAACCTATATATGTTTTTTGCAAAGCAACTTTTCTACACTTAAAATAACTCAATACTTAGCGATTCAATAAAAACTGACTGACTCCAGGTCAAACTCATCATTTCAGAAGCCAACCAAAATTTGTGCCGATGTCAGGCCCAGTTATGCCGCTATTCTTCAGTCTTCCTAAATTGGGACAGATCAAGACTGAGCTTTCCAAACTGGGTTCCAAACGTTCGGTCACTTTCGTTTACCCCCCCCCCCCTTTTCTTTATTGCAACAATCTCATCAACCAGTTCTCATCAGGTAGAAGAATCCTAATTACATTATTTTACGGCCAAGTCTGGTCCAAAACAATATCCTGATCAGGGCAAGATGCAGATACTAATCTTGCCAACAATCAGCCAAAAACCAAGTGCATCTTTTATGATGACTTCTCCTAAGGTCAAACCCTTTAAGTACCCTGTTTTATCACATATCCATATCCAGGTCACGACAGAAACTTGAAGGGGAAAGTTTGGAGCAGGGTGCTGATGACGGATGAATGGTCATAGGCCTAATGACCATTGGGCACCAGATGGCCATTAAAGCTAATCTATGAATAGTAATGAGACTCTGTCAGCTTCCTTAGTGGTTCATAAACTTGTGTATCTGAGTTGATGACCAACTTGGGCTTTCACTTCCACAAGAAAAAAACCTGCTTAATTACTTCGTCCATCATCTATTTCCAGAAAGTCTCCCCAAGTCATTTTTATTCATGAGACTTGATACATCGCCATCAAACCTTAGGCAAACGCTGCTTTCCTAAAAGCACAATAACCATCAGGTTTTCATTAAAATAAGACAACATTATTATTTTTATGAAAACATCTCTCGATTCAACCGAGGCATTTTTGGTAAACACTTCAGGTCATTCTTTTAAATCATCAAATCAAATAAATTAAAAGGGCCTGATAGTTTTATTTTAACCAGTTCGCGCTGGAGGACGTATATAACTAGGTATTCTGTAATTGTTCTAAACAAATCGTGGACAAAAATAAGAACTACCCAACGCCCAACTACCCAAACGAAGGTCGTATTTCTTGTTTTTTTTTTCGGCATCCATAATTGTAAAATTTGGGAAAAGGTCAGTTAAACGATATTTACTATAAAATACAACCCCCAAAATTCACACCAATGGTGTATCCTACATTACCCTGGTATTTTGGAAGAAACGACTCAAAAAGGGTCAAATACAAATACATGAAAGGAGGCAACATGGAAACTACAGTACCATGGCAACAGCTGTGACCTAGGTTGACCCCTTGACCTAGGTTGACCTCTTGACCTTCATTACCCTCCAGACCAAAAATCAGCAATGTTTGCTACAGATGGCCAGCTCAACTGGCAGGATCATTTTTCTCTTTTGGACAATGGAAATAGTTTAACCAGAGTAATGATTTTCCAGAGGCCCCCAGGATAAAAGGGCAAGAAAACAATTTACCAGAAGAGAAAAATAAGGAAAACAAATAAAACTTGGTAAGAGTTGTTTTGAAAAGGAGGCCAGACTTTTGCTAGCTGTTGATGGGTAAGTGAGAGGTTTGGTCATGGTTGGGTAATGTGGAATGAGAAAAAGAGGTGGGTGGTGGTAAGGGGGAGTTGTCAATGTTGTGGCTTTTAAGCATGGTAGGTTACTTATCTGGAGTTTGTTACTTCTTTTTTTGTGTGTTGAAGGTTTGTCAACTCTACATTACCATACATGGGAAAAACGTCTGTCAACAAGTTACCATAATGCAAACAAACCTCAAAAATTACTTGTCTCTTTGAATATGTGAATTACAAAGAAAAAATCCACTACAAAAAAAGGTAATCCTGGTATTTACGTCTAGATCCACACAACAAAAGAATATAAACCGCAGATTTTTAATTTAAAAATGTGTTTTTGTGCAATCAATCACACTACACAGTCATTACAGTGACACATTGTCCATAAACGAGAGCGACTTTAAAACCAGTACAATATTTCAATATCTGCAAATGGTGTATCCTACAATGTACTTTAAACAGAGTGCAAACAAAGTCTTAGAGTAGACTCATCAATCATGGAATGGTTAACAATGAAGCTTAGAGGTTAACAAAAGATTGGAATGAATAAAAACCGAAATAAAAAGAAAAAATATAATAATGGAACTGGTGTACCTAGAACACGGAGATTGTTCTGTTTGAGAACAAACAACTTTGGAATTTTTTTATTCGGTGCAACGATGGATCAAAGGAATCAAACACTGCTAAACCTTGGAACGCAAAAATTACTCCTTTTTTGGGGGCTGCCAATAAGTTTCCTTGTACCAAAAGACAGTTAGAAGTGCATAAAAAAGACAGTGGTTTGACATCATCAATCACCGTCTGGAATACAATTCAGAAAGCCAAAAAAAGCACACCAACATTTGATCCCCATGTTTTTTCCCTAAACTGTAAACCAAGTCATGTGCAATATATATGTATGTGGCTCGTCTTATTGGACCGTAACCAATAATGCTAACTCATTTTCAGTAACATACAACAAAAATGAAAAATTTCATAACAGTGGGTTTGTCAGACGCAGAACAATTAGGTTAATAACTGAGACTTGTAGACATAATGGAATATCAAGTTACTAAAAACATAACTATCGGTTGTCAATTTCAAACCGGATCGTGTGCTTTGCGGTTTGGGCTAAAATTACATGGTATTATTTTACCTGAAAAACATTCTGTTCTCGGAAAAACAGAAACAGCAGTTTGAACCATGTAGGCAAATCCATGAGAAGTAAGGCATGGCGGAAAAATGGAACATTAACAAACAACAGAACAAGCCTCACAACAACAACAACAAGTAAAGGTTCTAAAATAAAGTACATGTATCTTTCATTTATTTAGATTTGGAATCAAGTATATTGATGGTCTTAAAACTAATCTCCCCCCCCAAAAAAAAATTAAAAAAAATAAATAAATAATAATAATAAATAAATTAATTAAAAATATAAAAACAATTATATAATTATATATAAAATAAAAAATACGCACCCTTAAAACAAACAAATTTGCCATTCATGAGAATAAGAACCGAAAGATGTTTACATTGACATTTTTTTGTTTTCTGTTTCAATTTAAAGAGTTCTTGTCTTGTGTAAACAAATACATCAACTGATGTTTTTGATAATATAACACGCATACAAAATGATTACAATTATCACATCATTTAAATAATTTTGTTTCAAACTAGCTTAAAATATTGTTAGCTCCTTCCATAATGTAATATCTGTGCTGGCTGAACTGTACATGTACATGTACATGTACATGTACATGTACATAGCATGGAAATCAGGTTAAAACTGTACATGTATATTACAATGGACCGATCCGGATTTGACCATAAGCCCCGCCCACCTTAGCAACGGCATGGCGACGCCATTACCTCGGTCAAGTTGCACACACGTACATGTACATGTACGTGTAGGCTAGGCGTAGAACACGTACAACGAAAATGTTGATTTAAACTTTTAGGCGGGGACAAAATTACTATCAGTAAGCTAGCGGGCGAACTAAAAGGATGACCATTATTTTAAGGAACGGTATGAACAGTACATGGAGGATGGTTAAGTTGCAGTTGGGGGAAATGAAGCATGCATGCATGTCAATTTGTATGGACGGTGTATATCCGCATGCAAGTGTTGCTTGGTAAGTCACTACCGGTACTGGAATAAATCGCGTATTTTGTCACAACAGGATTAAACCATAGCCTAATTAATAGACTGCTATACATGTAGAGCATTACATCCTACCTTAGACTGCACTGTCCTTGACCTTGATGTTCTTGACATTCCCGCCGTTCACGTCACACGAGTTCAACGGTAATTCTCATTTTCGAGATTTGTTTTGGTATTTAACGGAAAAAAATGATGTCGTAATCCGAGTACCAGCGTGTTATTTACATATTTCATGACCATTCATGCATATTTTTGACAATTTTTAAAACTCCATAAAGCCGTATTTTGATTGTCAAATACGGTGCTTTTTCGTACCGAAGCCATTTGTTTGTGTACACGTTTCTAACCACATGTGATAGTTTGACCGAGCTAATGGCGGACCACGCCTGTAGCAACCGTTGCTAAGTTGCCTGAACAAAACTCGTAATCTTATTGGTCAATGCGCGCGTAGTGATTGACAGGCCGGATCGGTCCATTGTCCAACTGGGTTAATGGTGATCAGAGAGCACTTTATATCTCAGAGAATTTACGACCATAGTGCTAGTTATCCATTTTCTGAAGAGAGAAAAAGAAGGGGGGGGGGGGGATATAAGAAAAAAGAAGCATAGACTACAGGTATTTAACCGTGGCAAATTGAAACAGGTATTTCTTCATTGAATACCTCAAGAAACAACCAAGCGGCGTTTTTTGTTTTAATTGGAGCAAGCCGGCTTGCCAGTAATCTCCAGCATCATTGATGTCCTTAGATTGTTTGCCCTCAGCAGTGGAATGCGACTTTAACTTGAATAGGAGTAAGGAGATACTTAGGGTCCCTCGCGTGAGCTGTTGATGGGCACGAACAGGTGCTCCTCATGTGGAACACACCTTCTTGTAACCGCGGTAACTCGGGATGCTTACTTTTGTTTCTCATCAAAAACGCCACTGACTGAACAGTAAATGTGTGCGCGCACTTTGCAAAAATGTGCAAATACGTTGAAAGGTTGTGTAGAATATTATTGGCGAGACTTAAAGAGCAGCAAAATGAACCCGTTTTAAACAGTTAAACTGTTTTTCTTCAATATCTCACCAAGTTTGTCTGCTGTTAATTCTCAATTAGCAAATGTAAGTTGGAATCATGAAGGCTTTCACACATTGTACTTTGTCAGCTACACAAATAGATGTAAACAGGAGATTAGAGTACAGAACACAGAACAACTCGTGTCCATCCTCGGTAGATCAAGGAAATTATTTTTCACGTTGGTATTGTTAGGAGTCTTTTGTTGAGCCTGGCCCAGATCGGCGGATAAATGATGGCCGTCACCATGCCGTTTCCGCAAATGTTGGAACTACGATTCTTTTTTTTTCCTTCAATTTCCGCTGATGCAGATGGGGATTGGGGAGTAATAGCCAAAATGTGTTGAAAATAAAAAGTGTAGGAGGATATTTGATGTCCAACCAGAAGGCAGTGCGAATAGACAAAATGTAAAACCTAACTCACCGACATCACGTTGGGAAATACAATTAAGGAAATGAAATAGAATCTGTGAGTATTAACTAAACTGTGGTCTTGTTTGGGCTTCAGCTTGAAGAGAATTTAGGCCCTTGAGATGATACAGTATTTCCATTCAGAGTTAATGCTCAGTAGGGAGTCAGAATTTCAAAATAAATGTGTTAAATATCAGCATAACTGACTATGTACTTGAAATCATTTTGTGTAAGAGTCTACAAAGAACAATTAACTTCATCAAGGAATGAATTGGAGTGGGATTTGAACCTGCAGCCTCTGGATTGCCGTTCTGGTCTTCTACTGAATGAGCTATTTCACTCTATGTTGGTGATCCCCGATTTGTCAATGACTTTGTTTAAGATGCGAGTCAGAAACCAGGCAAACCTGGTGAAAAGATTCTGGGGTTTATTGAAGAATTGTTCAGAGAGTGACAACTTTCGTCATGGTTTCAACAAGAATGCAAGAACCAGTATTTTAAGCTGGTTAAGGTCCGCCCCATAGTGGTTTTCAACCACGAAACCAGGCTCCGTTTTTATTCATAGTGTCCGAGGGTGTTGACACAGCCTTGTCTATGGCACCTGGAATCAGCAGGGTTTATAAACCCGCCTAAATACTCATGTATTCCTTGTGTAACATGATGTCCAGTTGATATCTTATTAGTTGAGTGTCATGTCAAATTTAAGGTTTTCTTCTTCTTTTTGTTGGGGGGTGGGGGGGGGGGGGGGGTATTCAGCATTCGCAACTTGTCAATGTCAGAATAATAGCTGGGTGACGGATTTTGTTTCAGAGAGACTATCTTTAGATTTTTGAATACACAATGAAGCTTGCAGAATTCAGCTCTGCCATTTTCAAGTATGTCAACCTTAACAGAAGCATCTATATAGTATTTTATAAATATTCTATTTGCTTGATAAGTTGACACTTAACAAGGCATTTACATAATAACGAAAAATATTCTATTTCCTGTGAAGGATCTCCTCATCAAGGCCTGGAACATTGTCTGAGCTAAAAGAGAAAATTGTGACATCTGAGTGCCACGGATACGAGAGGAAAAGAAAAGACACGATATCCCCCTTTGGAAAGACTACGGATCATTAGGTAGAAGCTGGGAAACAAATTACATGTCTGGTTTCCGGACTGCAGCCAGCCAGAGTGAATGGGGATCCCATCTGGTTTAAAGGAGCCGCACTATAGCTGTTCTGTATTTCTAGGTCGTTTACAAGCAACCAGTTATGCAAATCGGTCTCTATAGCGGGGAGAAACAGTATGCTCGGTTTTATTACGCGGAAGGGTTTTTGCACTTTTCAAAGTAGATTTTCCCACATGTTGCTTTGCATTTTTTCAGCCGGTATTTTTGTTTATCAAATTTCTGTCAAATGATATTAAGATTGTTTGAGCACAGTCTGGGCAACATTAACCGGCCTCAATGGGATTACGATTCAACAGAGTTTTCACTGATGAGCGATTGAGCATAACTCTTTCTCTGACACAAACAAAAATTAACAGGTATTTAGTATGTGAACTTGACAGATGTCTGTTCTTCAGTGTGGCATGGTGTTTTTTTATAGCTATCTTTTGATTTTCTCCGGTTCACATCTTAGAAAGAGAACAAATTCGAATTTGTGATGTCACTGGGAGTTTTCGCACCACAAATTCGCAAAAGTTGAATATATTTCAACTGCGGACAATTTTGGCAGGGAATTCTTCGTGACGTCAAATTCGCATCGCATTCGTTTTTGCGTGAAGTATGAAGCGACCTTTAGGCTGATTTTATTTATTGTGTGACAGGCTTATCCAACAGATCAAAATATTCTCCTTTCCAGTATTGAAAAGGTTAGTCAACCCCATGATACTGACCTCTCATAACACAAACCGTTGGCTAAAACAACCGACGATACGCCTCCAAGAAGAAACAAAAAACAGCGATAGAGGGCTCCATTCTACATGAACAGTCTAAAATCAGTCACACGGAAAGTACCGGATAACCTCTTTAAGTCCGTCAGCATCGGTAAAGCAAATCAGGCGAAGAACGGGGTCTAAAGACCCCAAACGAAAGGGACACGGGAGCCTTAAAAGCACCGTTAGAGATTTGGAGAGATCAGGGGAGCAGTGTCAAGATTTGCAAGACGGGATTTACCGGGGAGCCCCTGTGTTTGTGCTGTAGTAATCCTTCAGTGATGAGTTATGAAAGGATTGTGGGTTAAATTATCGGTCTGCGATTGGACTACCAGATGTTTGGGAGTTTGCTGCTCTACATGTAGGTTGTAGAGGGAGTGTCTGGAAGATCTCTTCCAATAAGGAGATGACGGTAATGAAATATTTGAGGTTTGTGAAGTATAACCGCAGTCTCTTCGAGTGCAGATTATGTTTGATCACAAGTTTTTCTGATCAGGCTTACGGATCTTTTTTAGAAGTAGTGGAGTTAGGGCCAAATTCGAAACAGCTATTCAGAACCTCAAACACAATTCCAATTTTATACAGATCTCCATCAGATGAAAAAACACGACTGCATTCTTAAAACATGGAGTCACCGCAAAGAGCCGTGAATAACTCAATTTGATTCAGGATTTCTGGCCGTCGGATCAAACCATGCCTGACAAATTTAACTGACTTCTACAGAATAGCCAACCAACTGAGAGGGGGACAGAAGTGGGTTCACCTCGGTGAGGCAACAAACCCACAATCAAGAGGCTTTCTAGTTGTTCTTTTGTTCGACCTAGCCCACCAGCGCCAGGTCTATTTTATAAGCTGCGATTACGAGGATTAAGTTCAAAGAAAGTCAGCAGCCGAGGATTGTACTGTACCGTGTTCCTTCCTGAAGAATCGGTGGACTAAAGCCCACGCTGTCAGCAGTGAATAGAGCGACATGTCATCTTATGTAGCTATGACAATTTGTAACATGTTGCTAGATCGTAATCGAGGTGAAACTCAATGGAAAAGCAACTGTGATACACTAAGAGCTGATGGCCTGAAGGTGGTTTTGGCGAAGTGGCATTAACCAAAAAATGGAGGCTGGATTAGAAGTACGATAAAACGGCACTGGCTATTGTATTTATTATTATTGGGGGTTTTCTCTTTTTTTGAGACCTGGAAAGTGTATCAATGCTTCTAGTAAACGAAGCTAAAATACATAGTAAAATGTACAAAGTCAGTGTACATTGTGTACCATCCTTTTTCAATCTTTATGTATATGTTTGAAAATATTTTACAACTTTTGGGGGAACGCTGCATGAGACACACACTGGTTACTGGCCAAGTTTGTTACAAACATGTTTTTGAGTTGGTACATGTAGATGGAAGGCAATCATGATGAAATTATCGCTAGATATGGGAAATTTACTGACCATTTACAATGTTCCTCGGGACAAAGTTTTGCAGTTTTAACAAGTTTTCGCCGAAGGATGTGTATACACAAACAAAATTCTGAAAATCAAAATGGATGACTGATAAACAAGCCACGAGCAACTCAGAGCGAGGCCGAAAATATCTATCAGCGACTAGCTCGCAGCTTGCATGTGTGGGTGTGCTGCTCAGGAACTGTCAGCCTGGGCCTAGCTGGTTCGTAACAAAATAATCACGCGCCTGATTCTAGTAAAAAATATTTTAAAAAAAAACAGACGCGAACTGGTTCGCAATACATAAGTTCATGTGGCTGTTAAAAATGTCTGCGTTTGGTTGTTTTATTTCTGAGCATTTCTCTGAAAGATATCACAATTTAGCATAATAAATACACAGTCTCCATAGCATTATATAGTAGCATACCTTTAAGACTACTGTATATAATAAGAGGATGCCCTGTCTCAATGGGCAATCTTCAAGATCATTGTGTCATTTGAAAACCTTAAGATTATCCTCCAATCTATTCCTACTTTATACCCTTAAAAAGATCAGGATTTTGCACCATTCTGTCCCCCTAGGCAACCCTACAGGATTCCGTAATGAAACATTTATTTACTTTTGATTTAATGACACCCGGATTGAAAGTGAATGGGAAAAAGAAATAAACCCAACTCTGACTTTTGATCATTCCATCAAATCTTTGACAGCTGCCCAAAAGGCAAGAGATTTAGAATAAAATTGCGGAGGGGGATATTAAAAAATGGCTATAGGATATAGACACACGAGAAGCGGTGATTTGATGTAATCTTTTCAGTGAAATTGTTTGCAAATCTTGAGGGTCAATAAGACAAAGAAATTGAGAAGATTATCAGCGATGGAAATCCAGCCCAGGGTGAGGGGAATTCATATTAAACTTCTTTTGTCACTTGGAGTTTCTCCTCTTTTAGATTTCTCAGCTTAAGGGTTTTGAGCTGCATGTAAACTGGCTCTATATGGTAAACATGGGTCGAAATTTGAGATTTAAATGTCTTATTTAATCAACAATTCCATATTATTTTATATGTAACACCTTTTTTTTTGTATATTAATCTTGATTGGTATAATGATTTATGTTTTCTATTAACTGTTGAAAATTGTCTAAATATGCATTTAGTGGAAATCCATCCATATATAAGTAACTTTTGTGGATAATAAATTAATGTTATAGTGTGGAGTTGTGAATATTTAAGAATGATTATGGGAGACCATTCCACGTCTACTTCCTGTGGCTTAATCTTATCCTGTGTCTTTCAGATGGGACGTAAAATCCACATAAAACACCCCAGACACTTATCGTAAAAGAGAAGGGGCTTGCCTTGGTGTTTCTGGATCAGCTGTTTAATGCCCCCTCTCTGAGCATGTTTGGAGTATAGGTAATGTGATGCACATTGGGTCATATTCATGTGGAATTTGCTCAAAATAGTTATTATCAACTTGTATTAGTTGTGCCTAGTAAACAGGGGGGATGGGTGGCTAGTGCTACAATAGACAATGTGCTTGAACGATCTGTAGTAAGCATATTACAAAGGTGGCCTTATAAACCAGGTTACCTTTATACATGTAGTATGTTTTTCTTTGTATTGTGCACAGTTACAGCCTTTTAACCTATACACACACACACAGCTGAAAAAGCAGCGTTCCAAATCCAAAGGGACTTTCCGAACAAATAAATAAAAGAAGCCCCATCATCTTGAATGGCAATTATTCCTGCCTGCCCTGCAACTCCCCATGGAAAGCCAAGACCCAATCAAAAACCCAGCCAGAGTTTCTTTTGTATCTTCCTATGACTCTTGAAACCCCTGGCCGACCAATCTAAACAGGGCTACAAGCAACGGGGGAGTAAGGCTCCTCTATTTCAGTTTCTCAGCAACGTTCCCTCCACAAGCGAAAAGAAAGAAAAATAAAGATCATAAAAGAGCAGTCAAATATTTCCCTTCTCCATCTGTAAGGCCAAATCAAATTTACACAAAGGGGGCAGGAAATCTGGCCAACGTTTGGTTTCTTCTCATACCACCGTGGAAAACACCAGATGCCCAAGTCCCTTCACCAAATTGGAAATCCTGATGAGAATTTGTCTCTAGTCTTCTCACGAGACACTCTAGGAATCAGTAGATTTGTAATATATTGACGCCAGGAGATGAACTACAGGGAGGAGGGGGCTGGAAGCACAGAAAGAGTGTCTTGTTTTCCCCTCCCCAGTTGATTCTGTGTACATTGAATAGTTTGGAATCATCAGTGTCTACTGAAAGTCAATACTTCTGCTGGCCAATATTTGCCCAATGCTGTTTTTCACGCCTCGACAAGTTAATAGGAAAGTGTAAATATAATTTAAAACGCAGTCCATTGGGCAGTAACTGTGTATGTCCACAATGTAAGCAACTTGTGAAACACCTTAAATTAGGTTTTACATGTGAGAGATAGTCACGGATAATAACCCCGATACCAAATTTGTTTCCCCTAAATTTTCCACACCTTTTCTTCTGTTTATGCCTAAAATCAACATCTTGCTATATCATTTCTGAATGCTGTTGGTCAATTGAAAATCCTACATTTGCCCGTTTTTTCCTACATCTTCCTGTTTTTCCCTACATTTTCCCATTTTTCCCTACATTTTCCCCTACATCTTTTACCAGTACATCCATGTATTCCATGACCACTGACTAGGGCTCACATCATGTGCCTTTATTGGATATCTGGCTTGCCTCTGCAAATACTTGTCTGATATAAATGTTCATTAAGGCACCCAATCATGCGCAAACAATTTTAATAACAGCCATGTGATGTTGTCTCAAGTCCGGGAAAGTGCACAATTAAGATGGGAGCCATACAAGACCTACATGTAGGTCACATGAATATTTGTGTAGCTAAATAAGCTTCTTTTCTTTGTAATCATTCCTTTCTTTAATAAGCAACGAACAGGATTAATAAAACGTCTTGCAATCCAGGCAGAACAAATTTGTGTAAAGTCAGGAAATCCCTGTGCACCAGAGGTTAATTTGGTCATGTTTGATTTACGTGGATTACTGTAACTGGGCCTCTTGAGACCAACAGTAAAACGAGCCATGTTTACTTAATGTGATGAGACAATAGTTCCCCTGGAAATAGAAAAGCCAATTTGATGCATCCTTGTGAGAGTAACTGGGTATTAATTCTAAAGATGCAGTTTATATGGGAGAGCACATTATAGCATGTGATTTAAGGTGCAATTCGTTGTATTTGATTTGATTTGTATAATCACGGACAGCATATTTTTTATTTTATTTTATTTAGACAAGAACTTGAAGGATTTGTTTACATTCTGGCTTTAAAGACAACATCCCCCCCCCCCCCCCCCCCCCCCTTTTTAGTATTACCTAACTTTCTTTGGATCTACATTAAAAATTTGATAATTGTTAAAAATGTACATGCCAAATAATATGTTTGAATCGAAAGACGATTGTGAAGTACTTTACTTATCATTTCTTGTGTAGTGCCATTTTTAATTTAAGATACACTTCTTTAAAACGGAAAAAAACTGCATCCATTTCCACATATTTACTTATATTCTCAGTCCAATGACCTCCAAGCCTTTTCAGGCTCATCAAAAATTGTACCTGCCGAAGCACACACACAGAAACATGCTAAATTAATCCGAGGTTGGAAATGGCACGTCCGTTGCACAAATGCTCCAGGTGCATTGGTTCGCGCTACACAGACGCAGACGAACAAACAGCCTAATTAATCGTTTACGGCTAGCAATTAAGGATATCCGACGGGCCCACCCAAGTCGTACCGCGACCAAAATGAACCCCTAAAATAGAGAAGGGCATTTGTTCGTTGACAACCTTGAGGCAGGATACAACATGCACTTGTTTGAGTTGGATCCGTCAGAGAAGAGGCAAAATAGATACGTGCCGGATTTGCAAGAAAGAAGGAAGAAAGATTCCTGCAATTTTTCCCCCTTTGACTTTGATCCTGCAAACCAGCTTTCCATCACACCATCTTTTTAACAACACCGAATTGTAAGTGACCTAATTTGAAAGCTTCTACTGTTATAGTGTTTGCAATTACATGATAACAGTGCTGGCTTAGTTTCTGTTAACACTATTAAAGCAGTTTTTAATGAACAAATCAACTGCAACATTTAGAGCAATCTGTCTTGTAGGACTTTCACAACAGGTGTGCAGTAATTCTCAAGCCAATTTTCAAGAAGGAAATGATCATGTCTTCTGAATGGCTGTGGCTATTGGGTCAGATAGATGACAGATATAATATGCCCAAGTCAAGGAATGCCAGGGGTAAAGCACTTTTCTCTGATATGATGAAGGAGGACAGGACACTAGGCCTGTATCCAAGGCAGGACACTAGGCCTGTATCCAAGGCCAAACACACACACATATACATTCACATAGTATATTGACAAATGACCATAAGTGGTCTCAGTGACCATGGATGGAGTCAGGTGTAGGGAGCTAGTACAGCGCTGAGAGAAGATAGGATGGATTGCTATGTCCATTCTGATTGGCCGGTGTCAGGTTAAAGAGGAGATCTAGTCTGAGATTAATTGGAGGCTACTCTTAGACTTGATTCCAATCTGAAGAGTTTGGCATGGACAGTGGGGAACTGTAGACTTGATTCAAGCCTGAAAACTTGCCCTCGGATTCAATGACCAAACTAGTAATAGTTTTGGATCATTTCTCTGAATAATTAATTCGATATCATGGTTAATTTGCTGTGTCGAACATTATGCTTTAACACAGGAATTGTCCAAATACTGTATTTTAAAGAAGAACGAATAATACCTCAGATATTTGTGTTGTTTCTGATACTTCCCAATGACATAATATTCCAATTATTATTACATACATCAGCAACTCTTTTATAAAAATTGTCTCCGGAAAGAAAATGAAACCGGCCGGAATAATTAAAATGCCTGTAATTAAAAAACGAGTCTGCGTGGCCGGCGTGACCTTGCGACAACCTCGAATCCTTTATTGATGATTTCAGATTTGTTAATTAAGCTACGGGTCTTAATTACAATGACAATGTGGGCCAAGGGAGGGGCAATCTGCCGTTATATCCCCCAGCATAGTTAATTCAAGGGGAGTGGGCAGGGAGGGAGACTGTTTGTTATTTTTAACAAGTTTCTATATTTGCATTGCAGTGATGATCCAAGTGCACAGGCACTTTAACATACTTCCGAAATATTCTGATTAAATTAACAGTGGTTATTGCTGGTTTAGTAAATTTATGGATCTGTTATTTTTTTGTCAAAGCAGTGTTTGTATAATAACGTGTTGGTATTAAATAAAGCTATGAAAGAGAGATACTACATTATATCAGAAATGATTTGATTTTGTTTTGCACAGCAGACAGAAGGAATGACAGAATTGAGTGGGGAAGCATTTATAGAGATGGTTGTCATAAATTCAATATTATTTGTTGGCCCTTTACTGACGTATTTACACTGTAAACTCCGTCTAATAATATTCAAAGTATATCTCCCAACGCAAATTCCATCTTATGAAATATTGGCTTCCATAGACTTTCATCAGTCCCACATCAAAAACAATATCACAACTCTAGTTAGATTTCACTGAGCTGTTTAGCAAAACGTAACGCTCAGGACATTTTCTGTGTTATTTTCTAGTGAGATGTGTGGTTCTGGTTCTTAATAGAACCGGAGTTCCCTCCGGTTCTTTTCAGAACCAAATACACTTGTATATTCCTCTGTGTATGTCTATACTCATAGTGCATCTCTTATGCATCTGCAGATTGTTTCCCCCATTGAATGATTTACATCGATAGGGACAGGAAACCACCGTACATGGCCATCCAGGGTTTAACTGCCTGAGTAGATTTGTCGGGAGTTATTTTCATTTTCAGAATTCGATACTAATCTTGCTGCAGCGGATATTACCTATTGATTCACATTACGTGTTTTTGCCTCCGCGTTCGTAGGCTCTTGTTTTGACACTACTATTTTTTTTATTGCATTTTCTCATGCGTGAATTATATACCGAGCACGGCCAATCGCAAAGAGGGAGAAATTGATCAGGTAAGTAAAATGAAGAACCGCTTTGGAAATATGATGTGCTGGTCAATAATACAGTGCTTGTGGGTTCACCGAATGAATACAAGACAGTATGTAAATATACATTACAGACTCAAATATTATATTCAATTAAAGTCAATAGAATGGATTTGTTTTCATTTTGGTCATGACCAAAATACAACCAGAGTATGAATTTATTCATTTAAAGTAGGATACACCATTTGCAGATATCGCACATTTTTCACTACCAAATTATTTACAAATATCTTACTTATTTGAAAGTAAATAATGATTGTTAACATCCAGCAAAATGATTGTGCTAGATATCCTGTAATTGTTCTGAGAACAACATAAGAAACATTGCCCGACGCCGGTTGAAAACGAATGCCGTTTTTCTTGCTTTTCACAGCATTCATGATTGTAAAACTTCGGACAGGTCAGTTAAATGATATTTACTATAAAATACAACCCCCCAAATCCACCCACTCATGATAATTCAAGCAATTACCAATGGTGTATCCTACTTTTAAATCACACTGTTTTGCATTGATATAGCCTGTTCAGCACAACATCACAGATCCCTAATACTATTTTCATCACTACAATTTGACTTTTCCCAGCTATCCAAATTAATCACTTTCTCTGCAAATATTCACACAATCGCAATCTATCCTGTTCATGCCTTGTAACCAATTTGACGATATTGCCAGGGATTTTTTCATCTCTTCTCATTTCGTTTATACTTCTCTTCTTTTTCTTCTTACAATCTTCAACCCTCGCTTGTTAACCCCAGGGCCATTTCATTCTCTTAATGCGAGAGCCTGACTTTTCTCTCTCCCTCGCACGGCAAATCTACCGGGAAATTGTCTTGTTGCGCGGGCTGCCGGTCGCTGCGGGGCTTAACTCATGATCACGTGCAAAATTTGCCACCAGTAAAATTCCCGTCTTTCCCACACTCTCTCCCTCTCGCCTTCAATAAAGAAAAACACAAACAAAATCTGATGGGAAAAAAACCCGCAACCTGTTTGCACGCGCAGCTCGACAATCTGCAACAATGCAACAAACACATCAAATCTTTGGGGAAATTTGCCGCAGATTTCAATTTCTGCAATTTATCCTTTTCCTCCGATGCTATCTGACTTTCTTTTTTTAGTTTTGTCTCATTTTTTTTTTACTGCCTCCAACAAAAACCCATGTAGTTGTTGTTTCCTTCTCTTTCTCACTACACACCTTTGGGGGGGGGGGGGGGGGGGGGGGGCTTTTGCATTTCTACAAATCTTCTACTTGTTGGATTGGCCACTCAAAAAAAAACTACGGTAAAAGCTCTCTGACCAAATCTTTGGGGAGATGTGCAAAGCATTAGGATATTAGATGTTGCTAAGTTACTCGGACGAACATAACTGGATAACTGGATAGGAAGAAGCTTTCTATAAATACAGACATCAATAACAAATACACCCACAAACAAGTGGACTAGTCCATTATTAAGATGGGTTCAAATTGAACAATGTGGAAACAAGCAACACAAGAATAGAAGAGCTAAGCTGTAATTTATTGAGTTGAAATGCTTTACTAGATGGCGGTAAGTGAGTTATTTTAGGTTCTTATTCACTACCGAAAGAGGTTTCTTTTTTATAATTAACATTGGTAGGACTGTAGAGGGCAGTCTTGTGAAGACGCACACAAAGACATGAAGCCACAAGTGCAAGACTCTCTGAAATACAAAGGAGTGGTCTCTAAGGAATTCAGTCAAGTGGATGAATCACAGAGCAAATAACTTCTCTCCTTCAAAATATCGTCGATGATTGGCGGAGGAAGACATCAAATGATGAGATGGGGTGTTCGTGTGAACGATACTGAGTAGATACCGCAAATAAGATATTGGTACAATGATCAACTGGGCCACTTAAAGCAGGCCATTGGCCCTGTAATATGGTTAACCGCAAAATTCCCGCATCTACATTGTACAAGCCATGTGAATAGCCAATTGGCCACTAGTCATAAGACCGTACAACAAGTATACATGTTTAGGGGCCACAATTAGGGCACTAGTCATAAAAATTATGGATCCTGATAATAATCCTGATATGTTGTTGTGGATATTAATGTTTTTGAGGCGTTTTTAAGATTAGGACAAATTTTGGATGTTGTTTGATGTACATGTTTGCTTGGTGATTGTATCTTATTGACTAGTGGGGTTTGGTGTAAGGGAGAGGGGAGGGCAGGCTTGGGGAATGAGAGGAATAAGCCTAGTTTTGGATATGTACAAGGGTGCAATGGGTCCTCCTGCAGGGGCGAGCAATGGGGGGGGGGGGGGGGGGGGGGGGCAGTTGGGCTCCATGGGGTTGCTGTGAATTAAGTGGGGCTTGTAAGAGTAGGCTAATTCCTGTAAATTGTTTGAGTCGAGTTTGAGGAGGGGACCATTGTTCCAAGGCACCCCCCAACAAAAATAATAATAATAATAACTTAAAATATGCCTATATGATACTCTGTGTCTTGGGGTTTCTAGAGTTCTTCAAGAAGTTGAGGAGGTCTTTAAGAAGACCATGCCAGTGATCATCTTTCTCTCCTCAATCCTGACAGAGATGCCACAGTCTCAGTCTCTTTCAGAGCTCACTATATTCCCTAGTTAGTGGTGTACCTGCTATGACCACAGGCAATTAAAGTGATTAATTTGTTTCTTGTTGTCACCCTAAATGGAAGCAAATTGGCCTCCTGAGGTGTCTGAATCTTGGACTAAAATTGGAAGTAAGTAGCAGCAGCTAGGGGTATATGCAACTAAAGAGAACATTTGGAGAAAAACTACCCATCCCAAACTGTCTCTGTGAAACCTTTAAAGTTCACTTTTGAGATATGAGATAATTCCCAACTGCCACCAAGAATACCTACCACAATGCCAAAAAGAAGGGAAACAAACCTAGAACTCAAGAAAAAAAATCTGGTCAATATTGCCAGATCTTCTGAATTAATTCTCCCAGGAATGCTGGGCGCCAAGCTCCATGCAAACAGCAAAGTTCTTACAAAGTCCAGACCAACAGATTTGTATTCCAACAGACCCAGGAAATTATTAAGCTGTAAGAGTTTTTTGTGGTGAAGTTGGGGTTAGTATGACAGATATTAATGGGCTGACAGAAAGCTTAAGAGCTTGCATTAATCTTCACCTCCAACAGTGGTGGTGGCGGATAATCATAGCACAGAAGTTGTTAGGGTCATACAATAGGGCACTGACTGGAATCTGGTAACGGCTTTAAGAGACTGTCTTAACTATCTTGCTCCAAAGTGAGCCCTCTTGTGGCATCATTCTAATCACTGTCTCATAGTTCTGCAATTAGTTCTACACAAACTTGTTTAAGAACAACATAAGAACAACATAAGAACCACTGCCCGACGCCGGTTGATAACGAATGCCGGTTTTCCTTGCCTTTTTCAGCATCCATGATTGTAAAACTTTAGACAGGTCAGTTAAACGATATTTACTATAGAGTACAACAACCCCCAAAATCCAGCCATTCCTGATATGATAATTCAAGCAATTACAATTGGTGTATCCTACCTTTAATGCAGAGTGCACTACTGTACCTGCAACAGTACACCAACCTTTCACAAACTAATGGCCTTGTCACATTTCATTTTTTTTCCTGGCCAAATTCCAAAGAACTGAGTTTTGCAGATCAAAAAGAACTCTTGCTGTACCGCTGTGACAGAACAATTTAGCCCACAAAACTACTGTTAAACTTTTTCCCTTGTTGTATTAGCTTTTAACACACTGCAAACTATCGGCCGTTTTTCCCCTTTTCTATTGTTGTTGTACTTTAGCAACTGGTGTTGGTGGTATCACAACGTGTATGTGGGTTTAAAAGGCCATTTAAAGGTAGGATACATCATAGATAATTGCTTGAGTTGCCAGGAATGGGGGAGGGGGGTGTATTTTATAGTAAATATTGTTTAAAGGTAGTATACACCATTGGTAATTGCTTTAATGATCATGAATGGGTAGATTTGGGGGGTTGTATTTAATGGTAAATATCGTTTAACTGACTTTTCCGAAGTTTTACAATCATGGATGCCGAGAAAAGCACGAAAAACAGCGTTTGTTTTCAACCGGGGTCGAGCAGTTATTCTTATGTTATCTTTGTTTTTTCGCTCTCGCCGTCCGGCGAGAGCGAATTTTTCTTTATAAAATTCATTTTTTTGGGAATAATTACAGGATATCTAGCGCAATCCTTTTGCTGAATGCCTAGAATCATTATTTACTTTCAATTGAGTAAGGTATTTCTTAATAATTCAGTAGTAAATATTTTCGATATCTGCAAATGGTGTATACTACCTTTAACTGACCTGTTTAGTATCCTCCTAAAGGCATTGATGCTGGATACATTTTTGAATTTGTAAACTCAAGTGATTAGAGATATTTTCAGCAGAAAATAGTGGTTTTGTTTTCAACACAGGTCTGGAATCGTCTAGTTTATCATTAAAACTTTCACAGTTAGTGGTTAATTTTTGCGTCATTTTGTCTGTTAGTAATACCAATTTTAAAATTACTTTGGTAAAATGAGGTCATTCCAGTTAAAAGTGGAACAATGATATGCCAATCAACTTGAAAATATACTTTTGGTGAAGCTAGGCCAGCTCAGGTAACTAATTGACAGGTGTAATCTTTGACAATACTGAATTTCTTAAACTTGAATCCTAAAAGAGGCAACTCTTAGGTGTGGGACATCTAATGAAAAAAAGCCAGAACAAATTTTGCGGGTTGAGGTTTAAGGAGACAGAACCAAAAGGCCAACTTTGTTTGATTGTTTGTCCGTTCAACTGGCTCTGCACGGAGTGTGCATTATTCTATAGAAACTAATTTCTATTCTGTTTCTGTGATAATAGCACTAAATGACTGACAGACCTGTGGTTTGTGTGTAGAAAAAGAAATGCGTTTGGGAAAAATGTGTCCTTTTCATAAGGTTTTGGCGTAAAATAACTGTGGTGGGAATCCGATCTTGTCTTGGAATGGTCAACTTTAACTTGCGGTCAGCCACTAAAAAAGAGGCATTGACTTTAACCTTTGTTAAGAAACGACAGGTTTGTAAGCACAAAATAAGTACCATCAAGTTTACTTCAAAGTTCATTTTGAACAGCAAAAACGTGACAGTGTCCCCACTTTCATAAAAAATCCAATTGTTGGAGTTATCAGACACGGTAAAATGGGAAACTGTGCCCATAAACTCTTAATGTGCCATTACAAAATCCACAAATGTCAGGGCGAAAATGGCAAATGCATTCCTCTCTAAACTTTCCTCTGGGACTGAAATTCAAGTCAACATCTTCTCTATTTTTTTCTCTCAATCTTTCTTTTTGATTGCAAGCCCTCCCTGGCATAAAGTAAGTCTAATCCGTCTGATCAACAAGTATGAACATGTAGAAACTAGACAGAAATGTAAAAAGGAAAAATAAGACTGTTGTTTGTGACTTCGTCAGTAGGTAAACCACTCCAGGGCCCATTATGGCAAAACAAAAGCCCACACAGGCTTTCTTATTCTTTTTTTGTCCATCTAACGTGATTGGCAGACGCTTTTGAAACTGCCTTATTTTCTCGCGCTTGTAATCGCTCTCGGCAAGATTTTCCCATGGCTATTATATTTCAACTTGCGTTGGCGAGCAACGGCGCACCTTTGCCACGTTACTTACCAATTGATGTTTGGAAGATACTTTTTTTGTTTCTCCCTTGGGAACATGGCTTCTTTTACAAAACCCCCCGTACCTACCTCACCAAACCTTTACCCAGGTCCGCGTCACGTTTTAATGAATCAAAAACTTGAAGCGAAAAAGAGGAAAAGTATTAGAAATTGCAAATTCGTAAGAAGGCGCAAACAAGCATCTCGAGTATCCTGGATCTCAAGCTCAACGTGGATCCTTTTTCCCCCTAGCAACCTCATAGCAACTGTTCCTCCATTAAAAAAATAAGGGAGAGAGAGAAAGTGATGACAGGCATAATTCAGCGACTCCAGTCAGCGTCTTTTCTTTCACAACAAACTGCCAAGTCGGTCACTTTACCAAACCAGCTCTTTTTTTAAATTAATATTTTGGACGATTTCTCACACCACCGCTTAAGTCTTTCAAATCCTAGACTACGGAAACTGAACACCCTTCGAGACTAAAGACGTTTCTGGGAGATTTGTTAAAGCACGTGAATCTTCAAAATCATCCAATTTCCCGATTACTTTTATTATTTCAATTTAGTGGGCACAAAGCTTTGGGATGAGAGAAATAAACTACAAATTGGATCTTATTTCCTTGATAATGAAACACGATATTACAACTCGTGTAAATGATTTCCAAAATGCTTCCAAATGTTTTGAAATAAACTTGTTCAATCTCAATTGGTATCAAATTGCTTCTTTTTTCCCCCTTAAAAATCTGACTCTTAAAGAAAGAGCCATGACTGGAATGCTTCCTAGTGGCCAAACTCTTGAAGCAAGTGCGTCAGAGCAAACGGGACTAGCATCGCCATGGTAACTTGCTGCATTTCACTTTCCTGTCCGTTTTTTTTGGGACAGGATAAGGCCAGAAACCATGGCAACACTATCCTCCATCTCACAGTACCGTATCAACTTCAGATCTTCATAAGTAGAGTCAGGCCTGCTTTCAATTGCGTTTTAGTGTGGAGGACTTTATAGTGATATTCTCATGCAAATTTGTAATTTGAATATTTGTTTTGGTTCATGCTACTTTTTTTGTTTAACAACCAGCTTAGCATTGCTTACTGCTCGCATGTGTCGCAACATTATGCAAAAGTTTTCTACCGTTAGATAAATTCCCATTAAGGTGCAGCAACGATTGTATGTCGCCACAATTATTGAACAAGTCAACAAGTTTTGTTTGATTTCATGCTAATACACTGATTTCATATTGCTCACAATTTTTCAACTCGGCATCCATGATTGTAAAACTTCGAACAGGTCAGTTAAACAATATTTACTATAAAATACAACCCCCCAAAAAAAATCAACCTATTCATGATAATTTAATTAATTACCAATGGTGTATCCTACCTTAGCTTAAAAAAAAATCCAAACTTTCTTGAAAACTTGCATGTTGACTGCTTGTCTTAATTTTCTTGCATCCTTTTAAATCATTCAAGCACCACTGCATGCACATTTGAATACTTGCTTCAATGCTTTTTTGCAAGATGTCGTACGTTGTTCGCAGTCTGGCTGGCATGCCTTGTTGCATACTTATATAAGCGTAAAGCTTGCGCTAGCTACCAGAGTCTAACTCCACAAATCATTGACGTCGGAAGTGCAAACTACAGTTTTTCTGCAACTTTGCCGTGTTTTGTTTGTCTGTACATTTCTCTCTACAAAGTCTTGATCTCTTTGTTTTCTCACTTGTTTTTTGTTTCCTCGCCGTGTTCCCCTGTCACGGGGTACTGATGTCAGCTGGGGCCTGAGGGAGTGCTTATCGTACACGTTGTACGGGCTCTGAGTGCTAAATACAGAAACATGTCCAGGCATTGCTGATGAGATGGGCAACACGCACCGAGGGATATATCGGCAGGAGGTTAATGGGGTACCGAGCTGTTTGCCAAATTAGAAAACAGGGAGATTATTCTCCGCACTAGTGTAGCATGTCGGGGCAGCGGATGTTCTATTTTCTTCGCATTTCCGTGCAAGTTTTAACACGAACCGACCTAATCGGTGCTTACGTGTGACAACCTTTTACGTGTTGACGTCGTGCATTGTTGTTGCAATTACTCCTACCAAACTGGTATTGAGGACGTAAATGAATAAGAAAACAGGGAGAAAACAGGGAAGAAAGAGAAATATATGTTCTCACTCAATAATATTTGTTGACAAACTTCGGAATGTTTCTTTTGTTTCACTTTTCTTATTAGAGATAACTAATAAAAACCTGTAGAATTTAATTTATTACACACTGTTCTGGTAATCCCATCTTTCATGATTTTCTGAAATCCTGCTCGCCAGGCCCTATATTCAGTGTTTCATTACAACCTGTGCACTTCATCAATGGGGTAAACAAAGTGCTGAATAGTGTGGCAGTTTTCAAATTTATGCATGGGATTTCACGGCTGAGACAATCAAAAATTGAACGTCTTCCATCAATGGTGAGATTCTCATCTACATGTACATGTAGGAGATGGTAATCATGGGAATTATGAGCCAAGTTTACTGTCAAAAGTTTGGTGATAAGCAGCCTCAGTGCAACGGAGAAGTATCTCGTCAAGTCTAAAAAGGAGAGAAGTAATTTTCTCCTATCTAACAAACAAGATAAATTAAGCTCTGCTCTTTCACTGCAGCATTTTAACAATCTGATATTCTTTTTTTATGATTTAGAACTGAGGTACCCTTGTTTTTTGGGGGGGTAAGGGTTTTTATGTGTGCAATTAAGCGTCCCCTGCAAGTTCAAAACTACTTCCAACCCACAACCTTAATCTTTAATGCATTAAATCTTCACTCGTGTATTAGGCAACCTGTTAAACCGTGCAGGAAATAAATGGTTCCCTTTTTAAACTTTCTCTCTCTACCTTCGTTGTGCCACTTCTCAAATCCCAAACATGCCGCGTTATGCCTTGATTAAAAAATAGCCGCAAAACAAAATGCACTGAACAAAACATCCCAACAGATTAAAGGTGGGTACAAAAAACAAGACATTTCTGTGAGCAAAAAAATAGTAAATAAATAAATAAATTAAAGCACTTTCTCCAACTTTAGCCTTTACAGAGTTGTCCCTTAGAATATTATAAACTCCCAGCAGAGCGATGCACAATAATCCTAGCAGATGAAAGATATGGGGGAACAAATATGTGTCATGCTTTCCAGTTTCCACTTGGGGGGGGGGGGGGGGGGGGGAAACGAGGGGGAAAAAGTTACAAAAAGCTTCAAAAATCGAAAGTGAAAAGCCCAGAGGCTTTTTAGACACTTCCTAGTGCATTTGGGACTTGTATTTCTTGTGTGCGCATGGATGAATGTTAGACTTCAAGTGAAGCAAAGACGCTCTTCCGAAATAAGAAGAAAGTAGGACATGAATTTCCTCCTGTGGCACGATCTCTCCACTGAATCAAATAAAGGTTGTTAAAGTCACATTACTCCCTGGCACACATAGACACGAATAAGGCTAATTTTTGGCAAAGAATCAAGATTTCAATTTAAACTCGTACAACTTGAGGATAGAGCCTGGCATTTTCTTGATGTTTAGAAACTTTAGAGTGGAGAAAAACAAGAATTATTCATATAATTTCAGTAATATGTTTATGTTTTGTTTTGTTAAAAACACTGCACAATGATGTGCACCTAAATCTGAATTATTCCAACATAAATTCAATAAACAAATTTCAGATCGAGTCTCAGAGCCTCTTAAGAGTTGTTGCTTGTATTTTCACCGACAACTGCAAAAACATTACTCCAATGAGAGCAAGCCTGCCTGCAAAAACAACAAGCGTTTGGTGCATGTATGCTCTTCTGGTCAAATTATCAAGCCTAGTTATTCCGGGATTCTAAGCATTGTCTTCACTTCTGACCAAACACAAAGAAATCCAAAAACCAAAAGCACAGACCACGTTCCAAAAAAGGCAACTGTCATAACAATGATCCGGTTCTTGTTCATGTTCAAGTTAAGAATGATTTTTTGCTGCGTCAAACACTAAACAATTAGCTTAAAAGGAAAACAAACTGGGCCACAATTCTCAGACCAACTCAACTGTAAAATAAATCCATATCAAACAATGACCAATAAAACTGGTGTAACCCCTGATCACTGTACCAGGAGACAATTTAATCCTAGTCCAACTGAAACAATATAACCTTGGCTTTTCTTTTGTGAAGAGAGGCCATGTTAATCAGGTACTGTTCTTATAGTTTGAAGTTTGGCCGAAAATTGCTGCTCTAATAGGGTCCCTTCCTGAAGTATATGGAGGACAGAATAGAAGTGTCTTTAATTGAAGTAAGTAAATTAAAGTAAGTACAAAGTAAGTACAAAGACTTAGACTTCTACTTACTCCAAATGCAACTCTCCAGTTGTGTCCACTAAATGTTAATTTACCCTCTCCATCCTATGGTTAAACCTATCCCCGTCGTAACGAGTTTAAACATTAAACTCTGACAATGCCATCTATGTTTGCCTGAGGTCGTATGACACCCTTTTTCTAATTCTTAGTCGGTACTTTGATTATTTGGCACCAGAGTGTGACATAATCATCCCAAGTCGCTGAAACCGGTTTTGTTTGTTGTGTCACAACTACATGTACCAAACTTATTAATTTACAACAACATCAAACTGGGACTGGCTGTGTAGCTTTTTTAATTCTTAGTCGGTACTTTGATTATTTGGCACCAGTGTGATATAATCATCCCAAGTCACTGAAACCGGTTTTGTTTGTTGTGTCACAACTATATGTACCAAACTTATTAATTTACAACAACATCAAAATGATCAAACTGGGACTGGCTGTGTAGCTGGTTACTGGTCATCTACTACCATTGTTTTTGTTCTGGCTGTCTACACACCAAACCAAGGACAAGATACCTGGAGATGCTGGACACTAGGACTAGGAGGGTGTCTATTTTGACAGTGTTTTACCCTCCTGCTTACATCCAGTGTGCAGGGTAGAAGAATCAAAATAAAGGGTTAGGTATCTGCAAACTCTCTAAGTAAAACCGATCTCTAAACATTACGCAGCTAGCTCTTTGGTAGCATTGTTTGTTTGTGTCGGTCTGGGTTTTATTTTGTCACCAATACCTTACACTATAAACACAGGTACAGGCTGCCATGTTTGTTCAACTAACTCCCTAAGGCGTGTGCAAAATCATATTGATTTGGACGATTTCAGAGGGTTAGGGTTAGAGGTAGGATACACCTTTGGTGATTGCTTGAATTATCATAAATAGGTGGATTTAGGGGGTTGTATTTCATAGTAAATATTGTTTAACCGACATGTCCAAAGTGTGTGGATGCTGAGAAAAGCAAGAAAAACTGCATTCGTTTTGTAACCGCCGTCGGGCTGTGGTTCTTATGTTGTTCTTGTTTTTATTCGCAATCGTCGTTTGTGATTTTTGAAAATAAAATTCAATAAAAAAAATTGGAACAATTACAGAATATCTAGTGCAATAATTTTGCTGGATGCCTACAATCATTATTTACTTACAAATAAGTAAGATATTTCATAATAATTCGTTAGTCAACATTTTCGCTTAGGCCCTATCTGCAAATGGTGTATCCTACTTTTAAATGAACATTCTTATGCAGTGGTTCAAACTGCACGAAAACATGCAGAGGAAATTCTATTTGATGAAGGTGCATTTCATCTTTGAAGAAAAACTTTCAATTGTTATCACAAGTTGCCAAACGATTCAGGATGATTTTATGGACTCAATACCTATCAGCTTTGTCATCATCAACTGTCCAGTTTTTGATGCAACACTGAGACTTCTATTACATTCACCAACAATTGAGGCAAATGATTTACCAGGATATCCAAACCTTTCATGGCATTAAGCATCATTCCTAAAGGTCGTGCTGAAAGCTCATTCCTGGCACTAACTTTATAGTGAGTTCTACAGATGTCACATTTACCCCCTCCCCCCCCCCCCCCCCCCCCCCCAAACTCTTTACAAAGACGCAGCGGGTTGACAGACAGGCACAGGCGCCCGCGCTGTTGTCAGCAATCCCGACACATTGGCGAAGCCGCGGAAACGACAAGTAAATCCTCACGATCTTCCACGCATTGGAGTTTTCAAAGCAATTACAAATTGGCTCCAACAACAAGCAGATCCTTCAATGAGACAGCGGAGAACTGAATAGACTAAAATCCGCCTAACCACAGTTTTAGTTTTCCTTTTTTTTTCTTCGTTTGCCCTCTGGGCAACCAAGAGGATTACTAGGCTGTTTACACAGCGCAATCCCATCTGGAAATGATAAAATATTTTGGATACATTTTATCTATCACTTCACTACAGAACAGCCTTAGGGGGACTACATGTAGGTGGGAAGCCCAAATCCTTTAATATATTCCAATTTGTTTTACATCACATCAATTTATAGATAACAACTGTCCAAACTTGTACTTTTCTTCTGAAAATCGTTTTCTGAATTTGAATTCAACATTTTGACAAATACTTAGAAGAAAATATGAACGTCTTCATCTTTTTATTAGGTCACTTCTTATCCCCTTCCTTTCGTTTTCTTCTTTCTGTATTTTTTGTAGCCCTCACCTCGAGAGGCCTTGCGTCTTGTGATGGGTGACTTAAATTTAAACAAACAAAAATAGTCAAGTTTACAATTATTCATTTAATTTTTTTTTACTAATCTTGTATTAAATATCTAGAAGCAGAATTATTTACAAAATTGTCTTTTATATTTGTATGTTAAAAACTCAGTTGACAATAAATTGTTATATACATGTAGGATTATATTCAAGATTTCATTGAATATTTTGGTCAATTTACAAATTTAGTTATGTATGGTCTGTGATCATTATTTTTTGCTGCTTACTCGCGATTCAACTTGGGGAGATATGACTTAAGAAGAATGTGGGATCGATAATTTAAACTCTGTTAAAACCTTGTACATAAATAAGTGAACAAATGTCAGCACTAACCGGTACTATAAGAAACTCAATTTTGCAATACTATATGTATAAATTCCCAAACACACACGCGTTGATATCGTCCCAAAAAATTAGGTTTGTTTCAAATAATGATTTCTCTTTAACATCAGACCAGGGTTGATGTTTTAAGAGGCGCTTGCATGGCGATCTGAAACAAATGGATCTGTCTTGAGTGTGACTCCAGCACGCACACCACAATCTCCCTCTAGGCATATATCATTGAATTTCAGCATTAGTCATGCGGGCAATTTATTTTTTGCTGAGAAACTAATCGATGCGTGGTTATCAAATCTGGGTTGAAAGTTTTGGGTGGTTTTTTTTGTAGGAGATTGTAGTAAGTACTCTGAACTGTGCTTCGCTGTGTCTAGCAGTGCAACTATTTCCAAACAGAAAGAATTTTCATGTTAACATATTATGTTTTTATCTAAACAACCCCAAAACAAAGTTCATACAGATTCTACAGATCTGATCAAAAATATTGATCATCTCTACCACACACAAAATTAAAAAGTAAAAAATAAACTGATAAAATACTTCTGTAGACGTTCTTCTGATTTTTCCAAATTCTTCGAACCCAACAAAGGAGGAAATAAGTGTATTCAAGAAAATGCTGCATGCCCTCATTTGTCAACATTTTTGGCATGAAGATAATTTTGCCCCGCCCCGGAAAAAAAAATAACCTTAAATTTTTTCATGTTTTTAATACAGGAACGAGAAAGCTTAATGAGCAGCTTAAAGCTGTGCTGAATTACAATGGCTTCTGATTTCAGCAGCTGACCAATCTCAGACTGCAGATGGCCAGGTTAAACTTTGCCCCTCTTGTCTAAGAGAACAATACCAATCAATTAAGAATTCGCTTTCATCTTTTTGAGGTATATTTTTTCCTCAGAAATTGGAAAATTTAGCCCCGGGGCGATACCCACACTATCAGGCCGTACAGGTGGGACAATATAGTGGATGAAGTGTGAGGCACCATTACAGGTGGGGGATTAAAAGCACCTAGCACCCCTACCCCCAATCCCCCCAATCCCCCCCCCCCCCCCCCCTCCCCCCAAACTATTGGGTCTGACAATATTGGCAGATGATTTAACAGGAGATTACATATACAGGGAGTACCACCGATCCTGAGATATAGCTGTCGGGGTTTATGAATCATTGAGCCCAAGATCTCTGATGTCGCCAATTTGGAGGATACGTTTACCATCGTTTGTGACTTTCTTTGTTTCCTTTTGTTTAAGCCGACTGCGTTCGACGTTATCTCCTAGGTTTTAAATTACAGGGCATTTTATTGTGCATCCTAATGTAGAAGTTACAAAATGTATGTACCCTTGTGACCCCAAATACCTAGATTTATTTCAAGGGGGGCAACACAATGAAATTACTTTTTTTTCTTCCTCAGATTGGTTGTCATCTCTTTAAGTTTTGTCCTAATAGTGGGTCAGATAGGGAAAATATTTAGAAGAATTGTGCCATTGATGATACAAAGCATGAAATTTGGCACACGGTCATCGCAGATTTGTCATTTGAAGAAGAAAAATGGGCAGAGTAACAAGTAAAGGCAGCCATTTTGAAAATTGTAAAAGGCCCAATCCCATCACCTATCTGCCGTACTATACAGTAAAACTGCAGTAAAACTGGAGAATTATTGCAAGAGGAAGTGTACACAATTCGCATTCACGTATTCCTCAATCAATCCCAGCCTACCACTCTCCCAATCTGCACTTCATTTGTCCAAACTAAAAACAATCCATCACCATATCGATCTCTTTAATTGATATCGGGATCCGGAAGCCCCTGCGTATCTCAATTAGCACATCTGACGTTAATGAATTCTTCTACTTGCCAAGGTGAATATAGTTAATGCATTTCTTATCGTGGTTTCCCATCAGTTTTCATTAGATTCGTTTCTCCCTTCCTGACTATGTATCAATTCCTCCGCAGCGCACTAAAACAAATCCCCCCTTATCTTGTTCGTTTTACTCTTTGATACATCTCGCGCTGAAATCTCCAGGTCAAATGGTCCTGTCCAAGCCCCACAACAAGCTCTGTAGCAAAACGAAGGCAGCAAGAGAGCGAGCTCTTTCAAACGAGAAGGGCCAATACCCCGGCTCGGCAGCGAAGGCTTTCCCCACCGGGTTAATTTGCGCCGCGCGCCGCGCTACGCTGAACTTTAATTCTACAGCAGGACCTCAATCAACCAGATATGTCTTGTGTGACAGGCTCTATTTCCTACGAGCATCGCTGAATTTTCCCCCGCTGCTTCTGAACCCAAGTCACTGATTGGACTAGCCTCGCGTACCAACGACTGCGAATGCAAACACTCATCTAAGATACTATATGGTGGTAGGGGTGGGGGACCTCATCTTCCACCATGACTTATCTCCTCTTTCCCTTCTCCTTTCTCTCCATGATTAAACTATATTTGGCTCAATTCTCAGGATACCCCTACACCTGTACTGCTGGCTAAGGGAAAGGGGGAAATATAATGATTTAGGTATTCACTCCGAGTCCCAGGTTGGGCTATAATTCAACCAGTTCTCCCCACTAAATTTTTTCAAATTGTGTCCCTAGGGACTTCAGGACAATAGAGAAGCACTGCATATAGATAGACCAAGTGTACACTGCTTGGCTTTTACAGAAATAAATCCTTTAAGAATTCTTTGTTTTCGGAAATCTTTAGTAACCCTAATCAAAATCAGTCATCAAAATCTTTGTCAATTTCATTATTATTTTTGTTTGGTTGCCAAGACCCGAATATTAAATAACCAATGGCAACGGAGAACAACATTTAATGCATTTTGGGGTTTAAATATCTTTGCCACAGATAACATACATTTTCTAAAGTTATAGCAAAAATGTACTTGTGACCTTTCACCTTTGACCTGAGGAGTGACAGCACAACATAAAAAAAGGTAAAATTCCCCCAAATGTTTTTCCTATCTGTCCCACTATGAATAATTCAAAACACCTCACAGCCTCGTGCAATTAACATGGTTGGTTAGGGGATTTGTTTTATCTGCACTGGAATGACAGATCACAAAGTAACACAGAACATGAATAAGAAACCGCCAGGTTTTGTTGGCAGAAGAAATTGTGTGTTTGGCCGACGGCACGGACTGGAAATTAAATGGATAACACAACATGACGGCTCATCTGAAATCCATCTGACCTGGCGTACAGGTGAGTGTCCTGACAGAGACTTGTAGAAAGAAGTAGAGGAGAGAGAGGGGGGGGGGGGGGGGGGGAGCGAGATCAGAGAGCTAGCGATACAAGCCATGCGGTGCATACCTCCACGTTTCATTAAAGAATCGGCTCGTTCTATGCACAGGTCAATTTGTGCCTAAACAGGCGAGCTCAGCATCAAACCAAGGAAAAGAAGAGAACTTTTCTTAGTTTTTTTTTCTTCTTTACTCCCCCCCCCCCCCCCCCCCGTATCTTAAAGGCAATGTCTTGGGGCGCTAGATACAGAGAAAAAGAGGAAGAGAGAAGGGTGACCATGATAGATACACCAGAGGTACCAAACGCCGCAATAAATAAGGTACATATTTGTGGAGAGATAGAGAGAGAATCACAAGCATGTCTTTCTGCGATAGAGGGATTATCATGTATTTTTCAAAAGGATTAATTGTAAACAAGTTGTTTACTGCGAGTATTACTGATATAGGATTCTGATTCTGATTGCACTGAGGCTGATAAACACAAATCTGTTATAAAAATAAAATAAGAAATACATATACTTTCTTCTTCATACATTTCTTGTAGCTGTAGAACGAAAAAAGAAAAAAAAAGTTATAAAAAGCTCTTAAATTGAAGCAAACACTTTAATTTGAGTAATCTGGCTGATCCATCTACTTACCCCGAGGGGTTTTTACTGTGCCCGGCAGAGTGGGAAAAACATCTGAAACTGTAGCCTTTCGGACAGGATGTCGCAAAACAGTGTAAAAATATCGCCTTCTGGGGTTGTTTTTTGTTGCTCTGTTTATTTCTTCTCAAAAATGTTTTTTGCAATCAACCATTGCATCTTTATTCCAGGAATCTTTTCCCTGATTTTATCATACCCCAATGAATTAGATCTTACTTGTTATGCCGAATAACTTTTAACCCTCCTATATACAGTGCAGTTACCATAGAGCTGTCAGACCTTTCAAAACCTTTCAAGTTTTCTGGACTGAAGCGTTTTAAAAGGTGAGAAAGCTGTCTGACAAATAGAACCTATGAAAGGTTTTGAAAGGTAAAACAACTCTCTGAACAAACTGGTGTTAAAAAAAAAAAAACTTTCAAAAGGTTTTGAAAGGTGTAGTAGTGCAGTAGCAAAAAATTCTGGAGCGTTTTGAAAGGTTCATACTTATTGATAGCCATTTTGCCCATTAAGCAGATTTTGAAAGGTTTTGAAAGGTAAAACCATAAGAGGGTTAATATATTATTTGCTTTTATTATTTTATTTATATAAAAGAAAATGTTACATTCCAGATTCCTCAAAACAATTGTTAGCTTTTCAAAACATGAGCACCCTAAATCAAACCTACATTTATTTCTTTAATTTCAGTGTTAAATATTGTTTATATAAATTGGCATTTTCAGATTTACATCAAGCTAGTGGTGTAATATGGGAGAACCGCCAGATAGTGATTAGGTTCGCTTTTTGGCAATCCTTCAGGGATGTTATCAGTCTGGTCCTGTACCCTGTACTTATGTATCGTACTTTGTTACTTATGCATTGTATTTTGTCACGTTTGTTGTTCACCTAAGAAATAATAAATAAAATGAAATGAAAAATCTAGCTATAAACGAAAAAATGAAATATATCTTGTGAAATCTATTTTCTTTCTTACTTACATCTTTGGGCGAAGCAGATGAGAAGTGAAACAAACCCAATAAGACAACCCTGTTTGAAAGATTGACAGTCCTGTATTTATTCCCTAAATGCTCTAAATTTCAGATTTTTTTTTTTACTTCCATTTTGTGCGAAACACCAGTATATACCTGGAAAGCGCCCCGGAGCTCGAGAATGTAATGTAAAACCGATGATGGATTTTGGCATATCGCTAAGATTAATGACTCACAGACACAGGTCCAGATCGTTCTTCACCATTTTCATCTCAACGACACTCGTAGAAATGTTGCCAAGGTTTTTTTTTCAGTTTTTTTTTCCTCCTCATAGCGAGGAAATGCCAAGGGGAAAATAACTGATGCAATACATATCATCATTTTCTTCCATCTCATTACAGATTAATTCCGATGAATACTACTGACAGTAACAAAGATTAATGTCAATTTCATAACGTGTACATTATTTTCCCCTCCAAAGTCCTAAATTTTGAAATCTGAATGTATTTGTTTTCATTGTTAATACATTTTTTGTTGCACATTCAATATTCAATTTCTTTTTTATTTTACTTCCCTGATTTCCATTTTCAACTTCTGTTGTTTTCTCTTTCTTTTATCAAAGCTCCACAATAACAAAATGTAAACAGGAGGAAAAACAAAAAACACGAGAAGAGTTGAAAATATGTACCGGAGTAATTCAGACCAAAATATGACACTCCCCTCAAAACAACCAGTAATTGTTCAATTTGCAAGTCGGTACACTCCTATTTAAGAAATACATGCAGTGCTTCTGAACTAAATAGCGGCCTATTTAAGCCAAGCATTCAGTGTTATCACTGTCCTGCACTGGGTTTATTTGTCCAAACCAGCGAGTATGAACTGTGAATGAACACTCCACCAATCCCTCTATCAACATTCAATCCAAACTCTTGGCTTATATCAGGGAAAACGCACCGAAAATCTGAAATGCAGGGTCTGAAATCCAGGCTCAGGTAAAGTAAACACTGTGCCAGTAAAGCCCCATGCTGGGTAGTAGACCAGTTGAGATTATTAGCCTTTAAAGTACTGCTAGACTGTCTAACCCCCCCCCCCCCCCCCCCCCCCCCAACCAGCGAGAGTGGCGCATCACTGCTTTTAAATTGTAGACTGCCCTCGGTTGTTGAGAAATGCAATACGAGCTCACCTGACGAGACAAAAGCAAGACAATTTTACAGGGAACCTGTGGGTTTTTTCTTTCTTCTTTCTTTAAGAATGAGCTCAGGGGTTGGTGACTGTACAATCCATCTCTCTGTAGAGGGAGGGAGGGAGGGAGAAGGGAGCAGGGAAGATTGTTCTTACGATTGGACAATTTTCTTGATTAGGCCGGAGTGATGAATTGGAAACGATGGCTGGATGTGTTTAAGCTCTTGTGGCATGTTACAAAATCAACAAACCGCTCTTTCATTAAGTTCCTGAGTCTTTTGTTTGGCAGGGTCCGGGGAAAAGAAAAAAAGGATACAAAAAAAATCAGGTGGGGAGACTACAGCTACATTATTGTGATAACAAGGAGAAGCTATGGTTTTTTTTGCAGGCATCTTCAGAAGGTAAACACAGAAGGGACAGGTAATGCATTGGCACAATACAGCTGTGTGGATTACCATGTTATATTAATTGGAACATCTGGATTCGCCCCAAGGGTGGGGTGTCTTTTTAAAAAACTATTATTTGCAGATGATAAGGACATAATGTCTACCCCCCCCCCCCCCCCCCCCCAATTGTTGTTGTTGTACTTTTTGTTTTTTAAGTAGAGCTGCAATCTCTAGAGGGCCCTCAAAATGTCAGTAAATAATCTTTATCTCACTACTGTTATACTCTTTCTATTCTAAATGCCATGGATCTGCACCTTCTTATTCCAGAAAACTGCATATTGCAAAACCATTCTTTCTTTCTTGAGTTTTGAAGCCCCAGTCCCTCGCTAAATGAATCATCACTCAACGTCAGCTTCTCTAAACATCCCTCCTTACAAAAAAAGAACCACCCATGGCGGACTACACACGTCCCCGATGGAAGACACAAAAAACGGCCCCATTTTTTAGGTCTCATCACCGTGGGAGCCACAAAGATGCCAAGACCCTCTTCAATACCTCTTCAGAAAGCCTGGGGTGCCGCCCAGTGAAGACAATAGGATGCGATCACGATGGCATCTCACTCACTATTGATCTACATTGCAACACAAGAAGAACCCTGGCTAAACAATAGGCGCCCGTTACATGCTCCGGGGCACACCACTTGTCTTTAGCAGGAAATGGCCACAGGGTTTTTCCTCCTTACACCTTTTTTTTTGGGGGGGTGGGGGGGGGGGGGGGGGTCTCCATCCCTCTTTCAGGAAAAAAACCAATGAAGGTATTTGAAACAAGTGTTTTAGGGACAGCTCCCAATCTGCCTTAAAAAATGCAATTTGTCTCGGCAGATCGTACGAACCTCAAGTTCAGATATTATTAGTGTCAATGAACTCATCTTTACCGGCTCGCAAGCTTTTTAAGGCTGTTCTGGGATTATCGTCTACCACTCGGCAAGCTTATCTTAGAACTCCCACGAGCAACTCTGATTCATTTCCCATCACACCGTTATAGCACGCACTAATTGCAACACGTAGGACGATGCAATAGTTGGCTGCTCAGTTTCATAAATTAAGCTTCTAACAAGTGAGGGATAATTGCTTAAAACGCTTTACTTTTCGAGCCAAAATGAGCTAAAAATGGGTCACCAACAAATGACACGCCGTATACTTCATTTAAACTGCTTGCTGCTGACAAATTTTAGCTTAGCGTTTGTGTGCTAAGCCACTTTACAAAATCTACCAGATCTACTGTAACAACTACACCCTATCACACCATCTTGCCTTCATTACCCCATCCTTGCACCACATCACAGAAAACACTGCACCATCTACATGTTCAATAAAGAATCATGCATGTTCAACAAAAGACGAATGATCAAGCATCGTCGGTGCAAAGAACATTCAACTTACTTTAACTGTCAACATGTTGCTTCTCCCTTTTATGTTAAATAATTCTAAACGCAGGCCTTGCAGACCTTGAACTATCCGCGCACAAAGCAACACTTCGTGAGGCAGCAGGGTTTATTGAGCCGAGGTCTGTACTTTTGGCATCATCTTATTCCTCTGATGAGTTCCTTATACTTCTTGTATTAGATTAGAAGAAGAAGAAACAACCTTCAAAACTACCCATCAACACGTCTAATTATATTGTAAACTGCCCTGCAGCAGAATACACGGTGTACTTAGTTAAGTTGGCAAAAATTCACGTTTGAAGTATCGTTTATACTCATCTATAGAATGTGGTAATATAAATGAATATTCTTGTATTATTATTCAACATTGTACCAGCAATACAGTGCTTGTTTCCTTTTGCGATCGAGGATCGAAACACAAAAGAAAACAAAGGAACAAAAGATCCTTGAAGGACGGTTTCTTTGTCCTCGATCGCCAGGATAAGCGCTAAGAAATGGGGTTAGGTTTCAGTAAAGGAATAAAGGAAAACACAATAGGGGATCCTCGGTCGTAAATGAACTATAGCTCAATTTACACACACACATGAAAGTATGAATGGATATCACTTACCTGATTATGCAAAAAGTAAGATGATGTCATCAGGTCAAGTGTCATTGACAGCCAATGAAAATGCAGATGTTGAGAACATCATCACAACAACGGTGGGTAAGGGGCGATCAATATAAAACAAAGAACAGAAAAACAAAAATCATCACTTTGAATAAAAAAAAATTACCATTGTCTGTAACCCATTTTTACATTTTTTTCCTCATTTTCAATGCAGTATAAATCATCACGCTACAGGGTCAACTGCCCACATTGCAAGAATAACGCAATGCCGCACAGCGATTTCCTAATCGCTCCCTTCCCCAAACTCTTTAAAAATTGCCAGTAATATGAGTGCTTAATTTGATAGAAAATTCTAACCGGCGGTTTACAAATCCCTCCTTTCCCAACAGCATGCACTTACAGGGCCGCGGTTAACAAATTACATCAAGTCCGCCAGTTTGGCTTACGCTGTTTGCGCAAACCCCAAGCAAGGCTGTCATAGAGTTCAGTGACAGAAGCTGATTGCATAGCATCAACGTCCAGTAACCTTTTCCCTATTATCGCCAAAACATACAGTGGGTTTTTTTCTTCTCGATTCCCACCCCCCCCCCCCCCCCCCCCCCCCTCTGAATCTGCTGTGTGTTTTTATCGTCATCGATTACAATGATGTTTTGATAGAAGCAATCGCCCCGTAATGGGTTTGTCGCTCTCCGAGAAACATCTGTCGCAAAAGTTCAAAGGTCAAAAGCTAGGAATCAATAGGCATGCAACAAATATCAAAACTGTCACGTGCGAAAAAAAGTAATGTTTTCGAAAATCTTATCAAATTTAATTTTAATCAGTATCATGTTCTCGGTTGCATTCAGTTCTATACAATGGCCAAAAATGGCACAAACTTAAATTTTAAATTGTTCTGTCAACATTTACAACAATTTTTTATCTTTTCATTTCCCCCTCAACATTAAGGAGATAAATGGTTTCTAATCATGCAGTTCAGGCACACAGCTTTCGATGCAGACATTTAATTTAATTTAATTTACTAGAAAATTAAAATGAGACAATTTGCTCCGTTTAGGACGTCCTCGAGGCACACAGCACTGTTCACTCAGAAACGAATGCAGCGGACCAAGTTGCATATTGACTTTCTTGTTTGAATGTGTGGATACATGAGTCCTTCCCACCACGACCAAGGAACAGTTAGCGCCTCTTTTTTGTATCGAATTCCCCAAACTGTTCCATTTATGACTCCAATTTCGCTGCTTTTTTCCTCGATCGTAGATCGCGGGAAACGATGAGTCACAACGTTCTCAATCATTGCAAATGAGAAACAATAGCTGTTTAATTAGCAGTAAGTGGTATCAGGTATTACACAAATTTGTCCACTCTCAAATTGTCACCGGTGCGATCAATCTCGGGGACATATGGGATAGGACCAACAAATGGTAACAATAATGTGATACAGTTCTTTCTTTTTGGTGGGTTTGGTTATCCCTGGGAGCGGGATCCCCGAGGGCAACGTAACAACTTGGGTTATTCCTCGATCTATTAGCTGGCTGTCCCCATCGGCACGTAAGACAAGCTAAATACTAATTAAACACCAACTGTCTGCTCGTTTCTGCGCTTGCGTCCCCTCAATATAACACTTTTTTCGGGGGGGGGGGGGGGGGGGATATCACATGATAATTAATCAACTTGACAAAAAGAAAAAGTGCATTTTGTCCACCAACGTCTGGAGGGGTTGAGCGTACGCTAGCCGTGGTCTAAATCACCTCTATTGTGTCGGGGGTCTCAGGTTAGGGATGTGATCCCCTACGGGAGTGGTGAGATGGAAAGATGCGTTGCCTCCCTTTAGGGCCCCCTAATAGGGTTGTGAGTAATTAGTAGAACAAGGGGTTTACTGACAGGTGGAATAGCAGGCCCGTTTTCTTGTCTTTAGTCTTTGAGATGAGATAACTATGTTATGGTTAAACTGTCCCTCTAAGGGGCCCCTTGGTGAGTGCATCTCCATTTCCATTCTGTTTTATACCCCCGTTTCTTCCTTTTATGCGAATTTGTCTTTAAATATTTGCCATAGCGCAAGCCCGGGATGAGAAACGTACCAGCAGAAGGTAGGGTGAATAACCTGTCACATACAAGAAAGACAAGGCGCGTTTCTTGAGACGTATCGGAGGAAGGGAGCTTTGTAGGAGGACAGACTTTAATATACAAATACAACCACGGCTTATCGGGGTATTATCATAGGAAGTGATTTTTTTCAGACCATGAAAGTCAAATTGTAGTGAATTTTTAAATCGGTGAAATGCGAGGGGAGAATATGGACAGAGCAAACATTTTGCGATATTTGGTTTCTGTTGTTTTTGCATACAGATGGGAATAAGGACATATCTGAAAAGGCTGATTTCCTGTTTCAGTGGCACGTGTGCTTTAGTGATCAAATTTCCACCAACAAGTATCTCTGGGTATTTGTGTTGCCATCCTGTCGCGTGTAATATTTGTCTATTACATTCACAGATGGCCACATTTCTTTCCCTTTCGGGAAGCACCTTTTTTTCTTTTCCTTCTTGCAGAGTTGAACGAAATTGGTTTACCATTCCTGGCATTGTCACGCATACCAAACAAAAGTTCATGGAACTTTAGATGAAAATAAAAAAATAAAAAAATCATTGAGATACACATTAGATCGAACTGACTTCCTAAACAATAAACTTGCAAATTTTGACAACGTTAAAATTAATGCTGTTAGTAGAGCAATGGTACAGATTTTCAAACGTTACCGGTTCAAGTTTTCACTAATCGTCTAATTTTATGACCGTGTTTTCGAGTGACAACGACAGACAAAAATGTTGAACATGTTGCCAACCACTTTTAATTATCAACAGGAAGAGAAGTTGTTTTTATCATTATTACTAGAAAGTAAGAGGAAATACAAAATTCATGTTTTTTATGTTAAGATGACTCACGAAGGGATTACTTTACACAGGTGTTTTTCTATGATAAAACCAACGATGGCGCGGTCCGATATCGATAAATCATGGATAACAGTAGCAATACCTGCCAAAAAAGGCCACAGGTAAACACAGGTATCACTCGGGGCTGTGCAGTTTGGTTTTATTCATGTGGGGCGTAGTTAAAATAAAGATTGGTTTTAAAGGTGTCATACAAACTATTTGTTCATTTTGGTAATTGGTCAGCCAATGGAAGGGCATAGTAATTAATCACAGTTTTGCCAGTGTAACATGGAGAACTTGTCCAGAACACAAGCTATCTAAGGGAGGGGGGGGGGGGACCAAGATCAGAAAGGTTGTAATTATTTATATACAAAGTGACAGGTTGTATAATCAAGCCCAACAGAGGTTGAGTGGCAGGTTAGGGTTTAAAACAAGAAGCACAAGAAATTCCTCTCAACTTGATCCCTTATACTGACATTCAGTAATCAAATAAATACCCGACCACCAACCTTGTCACATGCTGCATTTAAATCAAAACACTGACCACACTTTAAAAAAAAAAAAAAAAAAATCAGTTAAATTATTCATTTTCTTTTCAAGTTTATAGTAATTCTGTTTTTTAGTTTTTTTTAAACAGCAGCTGAGCCGTGGCACAATTGTTACATTTTGTGAAATCATAAATTAGTATGTTACTGTTTATCCCGAGCAAACATGTATTCCTTTTCATAAATAAAGACTTTGTGGTGGTAATTTGATGGGAAAATATGGCAAAGAAGTGGCAAGGTTCATTTATATTTTTTGTCAAAGAAAATAAAAAATGATGAGACACTGGTTTTATCAAATCTGATATGATACAATGATACAAATGCATGCAACTTGGAATTAACACAAAAAATGAGGACATTTCAATCTTTATAAGACTTCGTACAGTATTTTTCAATTTTCCAAGGCATAAGTGATAAGTGAAAAAAAAAAATCAGCTCTAAATTAAAGTTGCTTTTTTTGTACCGAATATAATCAGTATGATAGATAAGAAACTAACAACATAGGGTGGAAATTTATCAAATGGACTACAACCCCCTCCCACAATCACCTAATTAAAATTCTGACTAACGCAGATTAAAATATAAATGAGCCATATTGAGACACATTCCAGGCATTTCTCACACAGCTTGTGCAGCTGGCCCAGAACACAGTGTGAAATCCTATCCGAAACAAGGCAATCACTCAATGAAAAAGGAGAGCGGGAGAAGTGGGGGAATTTGATCTCCAATATTTTCACAGCTCGGACCCAGTGATTCAGACGCTGGAATGGTAGTATAAAAAGAGGAAACAAACGTTTTTCAGGCCAGTGTTGCCCTTTAACAGCTTCGGTTCACAATAGGTTAATGGATGTGCCATGCTATATTAAATATGACCATTTTGTTTTCTTCTATAGGAGGCAAGATATAAGGCAGAGGTAACTCCAACCCCTTCTTTTGTGTTGGTTATTGTGTTCCCGAAATCTCTGGAATTCTTTTCAGTTATCTGGGGGGGGGGGGGGGGGGTGTGTTAAGAAACAATAGTCTGAAGTGTGTATAGGATATAGACAAGAGGTGAGCTCCGAATTATGCTTGGTATTCATTTATTTATAACAGAAAACAAAAATCACATTTGATTTTACTTGACTAGTGCCCTCGAATAACACTGGCAATTTGGGAGACCGCCAACATAACTCAGTTGGTAGAGCGCTGGTCCAGTATTCTGGAGGTCACAGGTTCAAGTCCCGCCTTGCCGATTTCTTTGTTAACTTTAAATTGAAATCAGGTACATTTTATACATTCCTGTAGCTTTCCCCATTCAATGTATATGTTTGGTTTTTTTTCTTCCTACGTACACCATAAGCTCACTATCAAGAGAGCTACAAGAATCAAAAACAAAATCTATTTTTACAGCAATAATAATCCTATTTAATTTATGTATGAAAATGTTGAAATCTTCAGACTCCTTGTAGATTTTAATAATGCAACAAACTCTAACACTGCTTGGCGACGTCTTCAAATGATGCTGGCTTATTTCCTTTGACGCAGATCCGGTGATTATCAGGATTATGCATCTCTATAATTCTGTTTTCTCATCTTATTAATAAGATATACATGTACTCACTTTGAAAGATTTCACATTCAAAGGACTCAATTCAGACTAGCTTAGATAGCAACTTAATTATCTGACTGTATCCTCCAGCTGAAGAGATGGAAAGAGCAAACACAAGAGGGCTCATGTCAGAGGCAGTGGATCTACAAGATAGGACCCCCATCTCATTCAGATGTTAAGCACAGACATTTTGCTTAGCTTAGAAGAATAAATGGTAGGACAACATTGCTACCAAATGCAGGTGTATTGGCAGTGACTGGTTCCCATCTAATTTCTGCTTAGCGAAAAACAAATCTGATAAGCATAGCACATAAATAGCCTCAAACAAAAATAGGTTACAAGTGAAATTGTCATGCAATGCGCATGACAATTATAATTGCTTGTTTTTAATGCGTCCGGTTTGTGCTTAACACGGAACCTCTCTAAGCAATTTAGTATCTGCTAAGCAGGTCTATGTAATAAGATCTGATATTGCCTCTTTAAGTGCCAAGTCCCTGCCGATCAATAGCTGCGCATTGCCTATCACCAGTAAACCCCAGCCGGCCCCTACCTACCTACCTACCTACCAACCCAGGCCCAGTGCGTTGTATACGCCAATCGTGACTCATGCGTGGCAAAGTTTGTCCAGCTTTTATCAATATTATTTCTAGGACTCTCTGCGACCTGGTGTACTGTCCCTCTACTGCCAAAGGAGGGGAGGGGGGGGGGGGAGAGGGGGGGGGGGGGGGGGGGGGAGAGGGGGGGGGGAGGGGGGGGGGGGGAGAGGGGGGAGGGGGAAGGGATGGCAGCAACATGTATCGACAGTCTCGGCTGTGCGATATGACAAACGGTGTCAATGATGGGTTAGACACTGAATCGCAGATATTCACGGATGAAGCAACAAAAACAAACAGTAATGGGGCAGTTTTGGGAGATTTCGGGCATTATAGGGATTAATAACAGACAGGGATTAATAACATACACAAACAAATCCCTAATTTGAATTAACATTTCCTGGTATTAAAGAAAATAAATGTATAATTCTTTTGGTTAAAAAAAAATACTGTACACAATAATTGATTCTTGTAATGGCAGCACAAACCATACATATGGCCTAATAAAAAAAAAATTTTTTAAATGGCAATCAATTGAACGCAACAATATAAAAAATTCCGAAGCAAGAGCATGTGCAACTTAAAAGCCTGAAACAAAATGACCCAAATCTCAGATATTTTTCATTGATAATCAACCTAGTCCCCCGTCTCTATAAAATATGATAGAAAAACAGTATAGAAACACTACTGCCAAAAGCCAGCAACAGTAGCTATTTCTGCCGTAAAATTCATTCCCAGAACAAATTAAGGGATAACTGTCTCGATGTATCATGGTTAGCAGAGGTGATTCTGTGCAGGATTTATGGCTGCATCGGCTCTTGACAAGAAGCCAAAGCATTTTAGTTTCCATTTTACGGAAGATAAATCAACAATTCTTGAACATAAACTAGGAAAATCATTTGTCCTTTGTCGTCAAAAAGACCATCAATTGTTGTGTTGGAACTGAAGGAATGAAATCACTAGGGTTGTATAAGCGCTGCACCATGTTAATTTAAGGTTTTCTTTGATGGAGCTGTAAAGTACCAAAATAGTGCTCAGAAAATATACGTGCTAAGCCCCGAAATACAGAGAACCAGTCACGGACAGTATACATCACACAGTAATTTTTTCGGTAACCCATTTCAGCTTAGCAATTATTTCCTTTGCTTAGCCATTTTTGAGTGCGACAATAAGCTTGATTAAGCTCTCAGCCCAGGTTTGTGAGTGGCTGATCCCAAGACTTTAATAATAATTTCAACCTGGCTGGGGAAAAAAAGTGACGACTATTTGTCAGTTGGGTACTTATTGCAAACAGCAACCAGCTTTAGAGATAGCGTCAGTTTGAGAAACTTGTCAGGACAAGCTGTGTTGCCAGAGATGTGCTGGAATTTTTTCTTCCCAGCAGAGCCGGTCATCGACCTTGTCCGGTGTACACAGGAGAGATAGCGGGCTGGGGAAAAAATCCATGCAAATTTAATAACGGCTTGCTGGCTTTGCTGCTTGTTGCTGAATTGAGCCAAGTCAGAATTCCATAATCTCGTTTCCCGAAGGGAACAAAAATGTGAACTTCTTTGAATTAGGAGAAGGAATAAATTAGAGGGCTTTAAGATTCCCTTGTTGGATCAAATTTGAACTGTTTTGTTTTTCTTTATCTGCTGGTCTGGTTGTTGCGGAGTGAATCACCTTTGCGATGTAATTGTTAATTTTCAGAAATGGGTGCGCCAAGATAAGAGGTTTGTTAATTTAAAAATCGCTGTTTGGATGGTTATATTAAATTGGTTTTGCTCCGTGTCAGTGCAAACGCACTGCTAATTATACTACATGGATGCAAATGTGCAACACGTGTGATGCTATTTGCCATTTGAAAGATTATAAGCTGCTCCAAATGTACATTAATTTTGTTCATATTAATACAGGTAATTGAGCTGTAGTGAATCGAAACTCAGTTATTTTTCTGTATTTTACCGGAGATGTTTACGCTCCGATCAAATTTCCACCACTTAACAGCAAAACCACCACAAAAACTGAAAGGAAAAGTAAAAAGGTGAAGGAAAAAAATGTGCACTTTGTGGTGTGAGTTTCTTATCAAGTGTTCCGGAGCATAGAGTTGTTTCCCCTTGTCAAATGCACCTGGAACTGATTGGGCTCACGCTGGTTCCTCGTGTAGGGGTCCCGTGTCTCTTCAGCTGGGCACTGGTCGCCTCGGCTGGAGAACACACCAGCATCACGAGGCAGCATTCCATGACGAGCACGTACAGCCTGTTAGTACAAGTTCAAGGCACCTCTTGCCAGCTCGACTTTTGGGCATTTCTCACGTAAAACTTTCAAAACAGGACCCAAACAAAAAAATGTACCGCACTTTAGATTTGAGCTGTTGATGTTTTCACAATGTCAGAACAATTTTAATCTTGGTGATTTCAGTGGTGGGGAGTTGTTTTCTAGTAAGAGACAACATTTAGAATTCCATCATGCACCACACAGTGAGTTTCTGGCTGTCATTTTTTCTAACAGCATTTTCAATCACTTTAATAATTTCAAACTTGTAAGACCACCCACAAACACATGCTGAAACCATATCTATTAAAGACCTATTCAATATGTCCAAATGCTGTGGACAGGAACTAAAGTATCAACATGATCGCCCTATACATGCGAATCATACTTCATGAATTTGCATAAACTTAGGATCTTTTGTGACAATTTATTGCAGGTAATTTATGAGGGGTCCTGGCTTACTGCAACACAAACAGACAAAATCGGGACAAGAGGGTGCAATAAATTAACTTCTGGGCTGTTTGATCAGGTATGGGTCTAGGGGTTAAACTTATCAGGGTGGCTCCAAATGCGTGATCGTAATTGATAGAAATTGCGGGTTTTTTTGTTGTTTTTGTTTGGGGGGGGGGGGGGGGGGGGTTGGGGTTCGCAATGTTTGTTTTATGGCAGAAAGGGCGAGGGTTTCTGGGGAGAAATATTGCAGGGTTATAGCAAGGTGCTTGATGTAGAAACTATGTGGAAACACTTCCAAATTTCATCATTTTTCATTGCCCCAAAGTAAACAAAGAAATTAGAAGTCAGGTAACCAGACTTCATGTACCACTAACAGATAGGTTTACTGTGGGACCACACTAGTACGTAAACAAAATTGGACGATTCCATTAAGGTCGCAGGGTTGGACGGGTGTTATCGTGAGGGTGAATGACCACACTTGCATGCATATTGGGTTCAAAGAAAAAACGACAACACCCCCTCAAGACATATTGCTGCAGCTGTCCGGGTATTAACGGTGTCTCAGCGGGAAACTCAGCACAACCAACAGACTTTATTTACCTCTTTTTCCTTCTTAAACTGAACAGGACTCTTTTTTTGGCTACTGTGGTGTAATAATTTGTCAGGAGGGATGTCAGGGGATGTCAGGGGATTTTTCAGTGGGATTCTTGGCTGGGCGGTAATTTCATCAGAGCAAAATGAGATGGATTAGGCTGAGCTTAAATTGAAATAGTGGTCGTTGAGTTTGGTCGAACAGCAATTTGTCAGTGACCTGTATGATAATGACAGTGTTCTGCAGTTATTATTGAATGCTTGAATATGTGCAAGGAAGCTACTCTAACAGTCAGTACGTTCTGGTGACCACTGACCGAGTTGTAATTGTGTACAATTTACAATCTGTAAAATATTAAATGCCCATTTTGGTTTGGCACCAACTACGAAATATGGTTGTAATACAAAGTATTACCTGCATGCATCAATTTTGAATTAGAATTATAATTTAAGAAAAAACGGGATAGGGGGGGTTTGGAGGAGGTTGTTTTGTTGACATTTCTTTAATCTGAAAAGAATTAGTCAACTTTTTACAGTTTTTGTTTTTTTAATATAAAATATTTTTAACTTAAGTTGTAACTTTTCTTTCTTGTAAAATAAGGTCCTCCATTTCTTATCTGTAAACAAAAACACCTGAGGGGCAATATAATTTTTTTTTTAAATCCCAGCAAAAAAAAGAAAAAAAAGAAAAAAAGTAATTTCCAACAGGCAAAATGGCAAGTCAAAAAAATAAAAACCAGAAGCATGTACCTGTACCAAGGAATCTGAGAGGTGTCCACAAAAGATTAAAGTATCCCTCCTCAGATTGTGTCTATCAGCCAGGTCAGGGCAATACTCAGAGGTCACTTGCACAGAAATGTTTTCAGTAGCACTGGATCCAGATGTAATCTGGACTGACAGATCTGTGCCAGTCGTTATCACAGGAGCAATCACACAAACAGACTTCATTGTTTGGTTCTTCTTGTTCGTATTCACAAGCAAACCAACAATTAGGGGGGGGGGGGGGGGGGGGTTGATGCCCAATAAGGAATTAGAAACAGTTGCGCTAATGGAAGAGGGGGGAGGAGAGATAGGGTGAGACAAGAAGATGTTCGAAGGTGAGTTTTTTCAGAGCCTGGACTCTAAAAACAGGCGATTTAAATATTGGTGCACCTTCAAGTTCCACACTAGGCGAGTTTTATAGATCGGCTCAAATAAAAAACTGCTTAGTAAGATATGCTAAGCAAGATTGAGCTGAAAATTTTGGCCACAAACAATTTTTTCCTAAACTAACAGCAAATTTACTGTAAAAGAAAATGGACAACTGTCAATTTGCAAGTCTGAGCAGTTTCCAACCCAATCATATTCTGAAATATCTGGATAAAAATTTCAGGAGATATTTTCTTAAAACCTTTCATCTCAATCCATTAGCAACAGGCACCCAGTTGATTCAAGCAGTTGACAGAATTATTGCGATCATCCCAGATTTCCGTGTCATCAAAACATTATAAAACAGTAAACCAGAACTTGCTTTATAAAAAGAAATTATCTTGAACATCTCCCTTTCAAGTGATGGTGATGAACACATTACATTGATCGCGGCAAAAACAAATCAGGAATTTCATATATTTTTTTCTCAGCGCTTTAGGGGTCAATCCGCGACTGCAACTACAGTGCGTATGTAACTGCACTACTGGCGTGTATCAGAACACAGAGCCTAACTGACATCATGAACTTCTCAGCACAAGGAGGTTTCTTTCTCGTTTCTTAACTCTCCTCTCACTGTTCTTGCTCCAAGCTAATTTGGAGGACGTTCCAGAACCAGACAGCCCGGCTGATTAGAGAGAAATAGATTGCCTGTCCGTCCGTGGACCTTTCAGCGCTCCGTCGAGAAGAGAGGAAGCGTGCAGTTAATCATTTGAACACAAGTCTGATGGGGGAACATCTTTCTTTTTTCTTTTTTTTTACGTCTTGCGAGAGATTGTGACCCTAGCTATAGAAAGACAGGGGCAGTAAGGTTAAAACAAACTGCATGTTAGAGATAATCACCTGCCATTCTGAGGCCAGCGAGGGTACGAAAATAGTACAGGTTTGGTAAACAAAATACAGGGATGGTTGTGCTCGTTTGCTACACATCGTATGGTTCCTGTAAGCGATGTGCATTGTTTAAACACAGTAAAAGGCTGGATTTCTATTCCATTTCATCAGGGCACCATGCTTTTTTTGAACAGTGAAAATTAAAACTCAAATTCCTGGGATGAAAGAAATAATCATATCATATATTTTTCCCTTAGATTAATATTTCCTTTGGGATTGTTGAGTAAAATTACTTTTCCCCCCAAAAATAGACAAACTGAAAACAAACAGCTGTGTTCTTGCAACTTCCAATAATGGCCACAATGACTACAAGAATGTGGTCCCAACATACAGTGTAGGGACAGTAATATAATAAAGCATCTGACCTAAAACGGAGTGACCTTTCTTCTGACAGCTCAAAGTATTGGATGTTTGCATTCTCAAATTTCTTACAGCGTCTTTATAATGTTCCGCGCCCTATTTTTCTGAAGATTTGTCTTGGCACGCTTAATTTTGGCAATTGTGGCTTGTTTCAAGATATAACCATTTCCATTATTGGCGTAATTCCTTGGCCACATGGCAAGTATTGGTTTACTGCATCTGATTAGACCCCAATAAACAAAGACATTGAAAAACAGAGCTGTTGTCAGCATAGCGCTAAACCGCTCAGAAATATTTGTTTGCATGTTACTAAATATTCCAAATTTCCAATCAGTAAAACAAGAATCTTTTTCTACATTATGTTCTTGTGTCATTGACAATCAGTTCATTAAAAATGGAAAAGAAGGGGAAGATGAAAAACAAAAGTGTTGTCAAATCGGAAACTTCGACTTCTATGAATAATTCAACTTCTATAAAAATATTTCATCTATTTCCCTAAAATGTGTGAAATCTATCTCCAAGTCATCAAATGAAAAGAAACTGACGAAACGAACTACAGATAATTAAAACAAAGACAGAAAGAACATGATGTTCCTTTAAGTCTTGTTTATCTGTATTTACCCTGAGGCCAATATATTCCACTGTGGCTGCTGTTTGACTTGCAGAAATCATTCAATAATGGTCTAATCAATCTAACTTTACTGCCCCAGGGCACACACACTCTTTCTTTCATCCTTTCTCCTTTTTTGTGTGGTATTTTTCAGACCTTAAGATGCAACTGCTTCTGGGCACAGAGTCAGAATTAAATCTTCCCGTGGAAGGCTAGCAACAGAACAGCCAAAAGGCCAATATCTGATTAGGCCTGGTACAGCGTAATAATGCTAATATGGTACGTATGTTGACATTTACAAGATGTTGCGCATTCAAACGGTAGCATTTTCTGTTTGTGCCACTGTCAATTTATTCATAAGATGGATTTTGCGTCGGGTGATGTCAATTAAGGATGGGTTTTGCCCTTCACCTATGTAATGTTTGTAAACACTGTATATTCAGCTTAGCCACGAGTGACTGTGGGAAATCTTAGTGAACTACTAAGACAGGTCTAGTGGTAAGACCTCCACACTAGCAAGCCGAAGGTCATGGGTTCCAGTCCAACCTGAGTAGCATGTACATTTTTCTCAAAACCACTTTTCAGAATGACAATTAGCGTACAGTTTTCATAAAATGTTGAGGGGGAAAATTCAATAATGAATCTGTGAATTCAGCTGTCAGGGTTGGGGAGGGGTTATTTTTATAAGGGTTTGCCAAGGCAAAGAGTTTGAACACAATTTCTACATTGGATAAAATTGACTTTCTATGCTAAATACAGAACTGTAAGTGAAACCATTATGTTCATGTTCCACACTGTATTATACTGTGTTTATTCACTGAAGAATCCATTACAATTATTTAGTGTTTGGGGCAGCACAAGGAGTAATGTACAGGGCAGTTTTGGGCAGTACAAGGACGATAACAAAAAACTGTAACGTCTGTCCTTGAAAAATACCAAAAATTGTATTTGCTGCTGAACAGCATTTTGTGTTGACATCCTTGGAATGGATGGGTTGTGGAAAACCTATGTGTTAAAAGGAGGGGATGGCCAGGGCCAACCAATGGATAGAGTGGGAGGGAGTTGAAACGAATGGCCTACAGCGCTAGTCACTGCTCTTTGTCACCTTCTACTCCATGTGATCTCTCACAAATGTTGCAATTCATTAAAAAAAAAGCAAATTGCATTATTGAGCGTTGCTGGGGAACTCTAACCAAGATTTGCTTTTAAAGTGGATGGAATCTCGCTCTGTGGAAACCTCCAGAAATCATCAATCACTGCACTCACACACAGAATTACTATCCCCTCATGGATGTTTCCTGTCAACTAGGCTACGGATAATCGCATTAATCAGCGGGAATTAACACATCAGCTGGCCACAAATTGCTTTCCAAATAACTAAAATTGGATAAATCAACTATGTCTTGTGTGCACTTCACTCCCCAGACTCTCTCACATTATATTTTAAAATTGTTCAAACAGAGAGTCTTCTTTCAAATTCATAGACCCAGGATTTGGTTCTTGTCCCTCTAGACTGCAGTGCATTGGTGAGGGTCATAACATTGGCATATCTGCCTTGGGGGCGCAGGCCAGACTATTTCACAACTGCTTATTTTTGTTAGTACACAGATGAGAAATCCAAGAGGAATTCTGTGCAGAGGTGCCAAAGACACAAAGAGCCCAACCACAGAATTCCAAGCTCACCATTTTTCTGCTTACCCCAATAGCAAAATTATGTGCTAACCCAGTAAGCATAGAATCCTTAGTTACGGGATGTACATGTATGCATGCGCAAAAGCCAAAATTCCTTGATAAACAGGTGAAATACACATCATTTTCTGCTATAGTAATAAGCAGGAATTTTTCGCTAACGGTAAGCATGAAACTTGAGTTTAATGTATGGAATCTTTAGAAAACTTCTGATTGAAAACTCCTCTGATTGATTTTCCAATTATTATTTTAGCTGTAAAATCTGTTCAGCTAGCCTTTTATCAACTTTTCTCAGATGACAAGGTCACATGGGACAGAAGAAGTGGGCCACCACACAAAAACCTCTCTAATGGTGGGTCCGAAATATGTCTGGAATCTTTTTGATGGAACTCAAAGATTGTTTCTGGGGAGCCAGCTGGGATTAGGCTGGTATTTGATGAAAGGTACCGTAAATGGGAGGGGCTTTGATTTGTGGTGAGTTACTTTGTCTGAAGGGACCTTGAAATGAGTGCGAGGTGAAGCTTGGTCATGGTCTGATGACTTTAAGTGTCATGCAAGCCCAATATTAGTCAATTTAACAGCAACTCAAGACTTGTAAATTGATCATTTGGGATTGGATTGTTTTTATAACTGAGGTGGAAATGTGTTGGGAGCAGAATTTAGAAGCAATGCCAGCTAGACATGTTTTAGGCCTATGCATTTTCCATTTTATCAGCAAGTTCAAACTAAGCTCACTTCATTATTATTTTTCTAGCCTTGATCACAAGACAAATATTCACTACCCTTAGATCTAAGATTAGGCAATCTGACCACTTCAGTGTCTTTAGTTTGGATTTGAGACCCCACAAGTAGTTATTATAATCTTAAAGTTCAAAGATTAGAGCAATCAAAATAGTCAAAAACACCAACATTGGATGATGGATGGTTTTCCTATTACATGACATATGATTATTATGTGTATCTCATGTCATGTAGGAATGCACGTAATGCTCATGGAATATTTTCAAAAATGGCAGATTAGTGTTCACATGTTATCTCTTATCTTACAGGTCAACCAATAATCTTGTACAAAATAATGTTTTGTCAAAACTTGTATCAAACAGACCAATCAAACAAGACGTTAGTACCAATATGACATGCTTCGACCAATCAGAGGTCATCAAGCCGTTAGCCAATGGTAATTCAACATTCACTGCTCATGGGACACTCTCTAATATAATCACCTGCAAGGGAAAGAGAACAGAGCCTGTGTCACAAACTTCCACCAATCTAATGACATCCAGGAAGCTGTAGTGGCCAATCACATTAAAAATGAAAAATCATGTGACACCTTCCAACCAATCCGGAGGCTTCACTCTTCAAAACATATTCCATTCTAGTCTGGAGCCAGAGGTAGGGGACAGAAACAAAGCGGATAGTTCAGTGTCATAATAATTACAGAAGGGGTCGTAAATCCATCATGAGTAAGGGTGTACCTCTGCTTCTGATTGGAAAGGGTCTAGTGCAGGCCAATGGTCCAAATCATTCAGTCATGAACAGGCCACATAAATCAGGTTTCAAATTGGAACACTTCTTCAGACAAAGAACAAGACTTGATCAAGTCCTTCTACTGTCACAGTTCTTGCATGCTACTCCTACATTGACTGACTACATTTGTGGATGCACGCAACAGTCAAGTCTATTATGCAAATTTGCAAGACCATTTCCAATCAACTTTGGTCAGTTGTACCATAGAGAAAGGAACAGTCTGTTCCTTTCTTTATGGTTGTACACTTCACACATTTCTTCCGGGTTTCGTTGTCTTTTGGAGGGACTGGATCTTCCAGTCTAGTTACTGGGACTTGTTTGAAATTGAGCCAAGATAGATTGCCTAATGTAGCATTATTGGATGGGATTGACAGATTAAACCCAGGCACATACAAAGCCCAATTAATGAATCGTAGCCTTAAAGGGGGCAAGGCACACAGTTCTAATCTAAATCCCATTATGGTACATGAACATTTGCATTGAAATTGATAGATTCAGAACTGTTAGTGTTAATGAAAACATCACTTTTAGCAATTGAAGATTTCTTGCAGAAAAACAAAATCAAACTCTGAATTAGTAACTGGTATAATGGAGTAAATTGTTGCATTAGTAATTTAAACAGTAAACTTCTCATCCATTTACAATGTCCCTAGCGTACTTGCTCACCTACAGTATATCAATAATGGAATTGAAGGTGTGCTCATCTCAGGGGAAAACAAGGATGCCTTTAACTTTGCAGGAAGCCTAACAATTAAAGGGGGTAAACGTTCCAACAAATGCAATTAAAGACTTGGAGAAATCCACTTATTGCATGTTTTTCACTCAGTCTTACACCTGCAGCCCTTTTTGGGGGGCAAGCGAACAGGGGCAAGCTAACAATGTTTTGACATAATACGGTGGTGTACTTTCTTCTCCAAATGACTTTGCTTGAATAAGACAAAATAGCGTGACCCAGTTCTGGTGGATCTAGCGTGAGACGAGTGATTTCAAGTTTTAACAAAATAAACTGCGCCCTAGGAAAAAGCCATTAAACTGTCCAGAAATGTTTTATGGTCTAAGAAATGGTCGTAGAAAATCAGTAACAAGATTAAGTACATTTATAAACACAAGTTTGTAAGGTTAAGCTGGTATTTATCTTCAAAGCTCAGTGGATCCACCCAAAACATTTGATGGTGCATTGTAAATTAATAAGGGATTCATAATCAATACTGAAATTTACGTATAAACATCCTTAACAACAAGTCAATATTTTTACTGATTCCTTCAAAAATTTCATCTCACAACTGAAATTTTATCAGATCAGAGATTTGTTCCTGAACAATACATCGTCAACCTTTCTGACCAGTTTCTAGTATTTTTCATTCCAACAACTATTTCTTTCTTTTTTCAAATCTTTACAAGAGCTGGTTTCAAACAAATTGTTTCTGAAAAGCTTGGTGGATAACAATTTTTTTTTAAATGGTCTCAATTTTTAAATTGGGAGTCGGTCTGTTTTTGAAAGTACACGAATTCACACACAGGTCATTATGAATGGCATAGTTCAACGTGAATTATGACACCGATGCCGCTCTCAAGAAAAATGGATTTCAATGAGGTGAAAGGAATACCACTGTTGTGAACGAGTACCCTAGTGCGCAACCAATCGCTTGTTACGGACGGTGCACTCCAAAAAGGCAAGCGAACAGATACGCGTCTGTCCGGGGCCCGTGAAGTATGACTAGATATGAACAGGCTTTATGAAATTTCACAAAAGAAAACAGCGATTGATTACAAAGAGGAGATTGTTACGGCACAGTGATTTTTTACAGGGGCGATTCAATGAGCTGCCTGTATGTGGGCAACCATGTCTGAATTTTGCTTATTCCAAACCAGAAAAGTTCAAAAATGACTCCTGATTCCCTCCCCCCTTTCACTTTCTAAGGTATTTCACCACTGCTGCCCAATAAACGTGGTGGTATTCCATTAGCAGCAGTGCATGGCGGTTTATACCTCCGGTATTTCTGGGGTTTTTTCAGTTTTTGAGAACCGCTCGTCCAAACAACTTGACACTGCACATTCTTGGGTCCTAAGCAACACACCTGCCAATTTTCAACTTCATATAGTGCCCGGTTCTAGAGATAATCAAAATACGCACAGACACACAGAGTTCAGGATATATTATGACAGATTCCCATCAACTTGTGACAAATAATGTAATTTATTTTCATGTACTCATGTTCCCCTACACATTATAAACCTTGTGAGCTACACTGATCTCAATAACGTTCAAATGTCAGCACAATATTATCCACAAAACCCTATCATCTTGTGACAAGTGAGGCATACATGTTCTTCTACAAATTAACGATCATATGAACCACAACTTCATCCTCATGTTAGCATTATCCATAGATGAATGGCTTAACCAGTCACCCTCTTATCTGCCAATAACCCAGCCCCATTGTACACTCTCGACTCCTGTCAATGTTTTGGATCCATTTTCTTCAAGTCAAACCTTACAAGAAAAATCCATAATTAATATTTCTTTGCTTGGTGTCATTATGTAAGACTGATTTCACTCACCTTAGTGATACTATTTATTCTTTCTGAATAAAATATGAACAACTGTTTGTCCTAAAAAGCAGCTTCACATTTTGCATTTTTGACAATTCTGTTCATGAAAAAAAGAGATGGTTTTCAAATTCTTATAACATTTTACACTGTTGTTGTGAATCCTGTCATAGACGAATGCATCCGAAGTACATATGATTTTGTTTGGGTGTTTCACGATTGTCTACATGTAATTTAACAACTTGAGAACAAAAATAGTGTGCACACTGTTCAATCTGTTGAATAAAGAAGAATGTTTTTTTACAAAGGGGGCAAAGTGCACGCACCTTCTCCAACAACCAATGCCTGCAGATAGTGAAACAAGAACTAAGTCAACACGTGAATAAACAGGGGAAAAACTACTGTCTGGGATGTACATCAAACAACCACCCACCCTTCCTTGTACATGGAGATCAATAATGTCAGAGTGCAATGGTTGTTACTGTACAGCATAATAAAAGACAGTACAAAATAAGAAAAAATGGATGCTACAGTTGTAGTAGGAATGTGTGACAAATGACAATAGCCCTTCCAGGCCCCATACTGTATTGATTGGGGCTGGCGTAGCACGACATCACAACCCTGGCCTTCACGCCTGAAAAAAAATAAACTAGCCTGGTTACCGCTGAAACCAGCTGAGGCTCACACCTACTGCTGAGTATCGGTTGGGCCAGGACCAACCGAACCAACCAGGATATTTTTTTGTTCGGTCCAATACCGAGCAGGACTATCCCCTGTTTTCACTTTGTTGGCTGTGGACAATGATAGAAGGCCAGGGGGCCATGGCATTTCAATTTCCTTATCCCTACTCGCCTAATCAGGGCGTAAAGAGGATGGTTCTGGGTTTGGGTGGAAGATGGGACATGGTATTACCCAAAGGGTGTTAGTGATGGGGGGTCCTTTCCTGATCAGCTGTTCTGGTTACAAAATGAAAACATCTCGGGCCAGGATTTTCTTCTCCTTTTTGGTTAATTTAATCATCCAATCAGTATGAGGCAGCTGAGGTTTTTTTATTAATTAAATTGCCAAAAATTGATGGAATATTTTTCCTGATTTAACAGAAGCGGTTGGAGGGATAGGGGTTTATGTTACTAGGGTCTCGTCGACATTAATTTGGGGAATTGGTCAAGCCTACCAATCGAGAGGCAAAGTTGACAACAACGGGGAACTGGTGTCTATGTAACTCAATATGACAAAAAATGAATTTGAGTGCTCCGTGCATGGATTGTAGAATATATATATTTTTTGTTTTGCTTGAAGAAGAATTAGCTTGTTTTGTCATAAATCCTTTAGAATTTTGCTTACTGAAAAATCATTTCAAAGATTTGACCAAATTCTTTGAATCCATAATATATACATTAGTTCAATCAACTCTAAACATGTTTTCAACCGTGACTTTCACCGGACGTTCAACTTCAAAAGGTTGCGCAAGATAATCTGCGGTTTAGCTGGTATGTTTCATAAGAAAAACATGAATGGAAGAAGGAAACAATTTTAATGTAGAGACTTTTTTCCCTCCTTGGTTTTTAATTTATAGTCATGGCCTGATAATGGCAGCGTTCTGGAAACAAAGATTGATACCATGCTAGGAGAGTTCATGGATTAATGAGCAGAGGGAACCAACTCGTAAAACCTTTTTCACCTCGCCCGACCACCAAGAAAAACACCAGCAATAGGATCAGCCACCAGAGAAGTTGCAACAATAAACATTGAACCCTAACTCAACCAACGTCGCTGGCGTTTAATGATGTACCGTGTCCTGCAAGGGGGCGCATGTCATAGTGGCTAGTCAAGGGAGGTCACGGTTTGCTTTCCGATTGGTGCATTTTTTAGGGTGTTTTCTGCGTGATGAATGGTCTCGGCGTAACTATGCGTAAATGTGTCCTGGTTTCACAGCCTATTCCTTATATATGTTGGCGTGATGAACGACCACGACGACAGATCCACGAATCAACATTATTCTTCAGAAATGAACACGGGAAGAAAATTGTTGAACATTTCTTGAAGAAGTTGATAAGATTTATGAAAAGATTTACACATTCGTCGCACCTTAGATGAGGAAAACAATTTTTTTTAAATGGAAATGGTGAATTCAGAGGTTACAATGTTAAATAAAGAATGTCGGCATAACTGTAAATTTCGCGAACCAGATGAACTTACATTCCAGGCTGTAAATTGCATAAACATTAACCGTTTTTTCTTCATTAAAACTACAAATGTTCTTGGCCTTAAAACCCAATTTTGTAAAACTCATTTCCTCACAGCTTAACCAAGCTATTTTGTCAGTCCATTTCGGCAGTTCTTGCCGTGTGCTGTGGTTTACCCCATACAGTGCCAGATATTGGAGGGTTGTGCAAGTTACTTTTTTTCTTCAACTAAAGTGAATTGGAGGATCGGCTTAGTTCATTGAACTTCATAAACTTCTTGTTTGTTTTCCCTTTGTGATGAGACGTGACCAATAATTTGTTCACATGATTTTTATGCTACGCATTATGGAATTTATAAAATACCAAACACTTCAAATCACCAGAAAGCATTCCGCCAGCCCTGCATTACCGTAATATGTCCAATTTGTGTCGCTGTTATAAAAGAGGAAGCGGTAATTAGCTTATTGATAACGACGATAATTATCGGCCAAACGACAATCGTAAAAACTTTATCGCTCATATCCCTGTCAGATTTTTGACAAATATTGGCGGCCGAATCATGACCTTTGTGACACAATTACGCGACAATGCCGACCAAAGTTTGAATCCATTCAAGAGAAAGAAGATAACAACTAAACAAACTCAGAAGTTCATGATCGGGGGCATTAAAAGAATTTATAGAGATTGTCTTGTTTATTTCTTTGTCTGAAGTGACAATGCTAAGTACTCAAAAAATGCCATAAATGTCTGTTTCAGTACGTGCAGTTCTCAACAGAAATTTGCACACAGAACTTTTTGTCTGTGCATTGTAAATAAAAAAGAAGCAACAGATTTTGACTTCCAAATTCTCTTGGTTTATAAATTAAAAGCCAGGTTAATTTATAACCTAATTTAGCACCATTATAAAGCATCGTTAATTAAATGGATAGGGTCTGCACAAAAGTTGGTCATGGGCAACTTTTTCTAGGTCAGGGTCAGCAAGAGAAAGTACAAATCTTGCCGAGGAAGTAAGAATAAATAAACCAACCCTCAGACAGCTATTGCGATAATTCACTAGAGAGGATATTTATGTTTGTACGCTGTCAACGGATCTAGATGTGAACATGCACGGTGAACTACATTTATCGGTCCCAGACTATGAGAAAACCCTTTGCTATGTAAATTGTTTAAATAAGGGGTGTTGGGAATTGTCAGTGAAGCATAAATCTGAGCCTGGTTGGGAGAGTGGCAGTGTAGCTGATTCTTAGGGTTGTGAGGGGTCAGTGCTAACAAGCATAAGGTGCCAAAAGTGGCACCCACTAGTTAGTGTATCCGTTACCTCCTGCCAATACTTGGAAATATTTTGTTCAAACCTGTGGAACTTTTACGAGGACATTCTCTCTTTGAAAGATTTCAAATTTCTGGAATGCTACAGAATTCTTCAACCGCAGTTCAAACTGTTAAGTGAACTTATTTGGCTGGCAGCAAACACAATGCTTTCAGCTTGCTTCTCGGAAATATAATTTTTTTTCTGAACTTTTATGAGGGCATTGGCTTCTAGGATTTATTTAATTTTCATACTGTTCATTCTCTTTCCTCGCTACTGAACAAAAGTTGCATTATTGACATATTTTTAACCTGTTTACGCCGGCATTATTTTGACATTGACAAGGCGGGGAATTGTTTTTCACAAACCCCGATCCGAGACAAGTTCAGGTCGGCTTCTGTGGGTAGCACACCCTAATATTTTTGGCCTCGTTTGCTGCGATCCGGTTGCTGACAGATTTTTCCGGCCTTGCTGGTGATGTGTTTTTCCATCATACAATTTGCATGAAGCAACTAAACTGTAACTCTCACAGAGGCACAAGCTTTAAGCTTTTCGCTAGCTTTATGAATTATTATTTCAAGAAAAGAATACCCTGACAACCTTGATAACTTACCTCGACAACTTTGGCCGTCAGCCTCGAATCCAGGCGAGCATCCACACATTCCTTGGAAGGCCGTCCACACCCCAAACTTCTGGCATCGAGCCACGATGGGCAGCGTGCCAATCTGCTGGGCGTGGGTCACGCACACCCCGTCAACCTCCACCAGAGACACCACCTCCGCTCCCGTAACCGTCTCCGGAAACTTGGCAAAATTCTCCGTCTTGGCCACGCAGACTTCGTAAAAGACGCGCACCCTGACGATGGCCATACAGGCCCCGGTGTCACGGAAGGCCAAGAAGAAACCGTTGGCCGAGGTGGCAAATTCCTCTTCGGCTTGGTTTGTCCGAGGCTGTGTGTCTCCATCTGAAAAGCGGATCTCAGCCGCAATACGCTTAATGCGAGTGTACGGGGGCTCGGTCCATGGGGGCTCGTACCGAGGCTCATTGGTGGGTGCCTCGTGGTAAAACAACTCAAAAGTCTCTTTGCATTGGTGGGCGTCATCAATGCCCGTACAGGAGTTCATGGTGAACTCGATTTCAACGTGGATGCGGTTACCAAGACGACGGGGGATGTAGGGCATGCGCAGCCAAAAGCCATTGCTTGCATCTGGGTTGCGGACTTGGCAGACGCTGTAAACACGGTTGTAGCTACTTCCCTGTTCTGTCCACTAGAAAGAGAACAAGTCGACAAAAGATGAAAATTTGATATTATGGCACCTTTGTGGCTTTTGAATTTATTGGCTTGATGCCTCTATCCGTGAAATGATGTTAATACTTTATTAAAATGACAACGTCAACGAACCTGTAAAGGTGAACAACTATGAGGTACAAAGGTCAAAGGACAAAGGTCACACGAACATATCCTTTCAGATTATGGCAAACTCTCAAGCAGGTAAAACAAATACCAAGGATTTCTTTTTTCAATAAAAAATAATAACGTTGAGATTTCACATCAACGCTTGTTTTAAGAGACTTAGAAAAAAGTGCCCAGATTAATATAACCCATACGACTATTAATAACGCAATCATTTTCCGGACAAGGGAGGAGGAATAGTAGGTGGATTTTATTTCGAGAAATGTTTATGCAAGGTCGCAATCACAGCACATTACCCTCGCAATTGTCCGGACATGCGACTCATGTTCTGCGATAACTAAACATCCGAAATTAATCCCAGCCAATGACCACAAAAATAGAAGAAAAAAAATAGAAAAAAAAATAGAAAAACAGAAATCGGCTGTAGTTAATCTTGCTCCATCATCAATTTCTATCCCAGAGAGAGAGGGATACGTATAGGGGGGACGAATGACAAACGTAGAGACAGATAGGGTGAGAGACACAGCGAGAAGGGCACACTTGGGAAAACATCCCGCGCTAAACGGCCCACTGACTCATCGTAATAATGTGCAGGTGCGATGGCCGGACACACGATATGCGGCACTCGCTGTGACACTTTGCCCTAAGTAACGGCTTCAGCCTATCAAATTAAATGCCAATATCACATGCATAAAATTCGTAAGATTCGTTGTCATACATGTGTTTTTTTCTTTTCATTAGAGGGGGTCTGTAGCCTTCAACTTTTTTTTTTACAATGTGTTTGATCGTACTGTGAATTTAATTAAACTTGATCTTTACCTTAAGATGATGTAACAATTGTTCATTTATTAATGGTGTTTAAGTCTCCACTCTGATGACGTGGAACACAATTTTTATTTAATTTCTATAATTTTAGTAGTAAAAAGAAGCTAAATACACAAGTAATAGAGAATTTGACAAATTTGCTACTGAGAGAATTACTGTCTGCCCGGTTATTCCCCCTTAAATTCAGATGACTCAAATGGGTTAGTACATAAATAAGGCGTCTAAAAGCGTGACATTTTGGTGTCGCGGTTACACCTGACCTAGTAATTTTCCATGCAAGTGTCACTGAAATTGACTTCAAACCTTTTATTTGTTTTGCAGGTGCTTCGCTTTACGTACATGTAATCACTCTTTGAGAGACAAGGCATAACAAAAAGTGTGCTGAATAAAAAATTAAGAACATTATGCACGATTGGACCCCTAATTTATGGACAGACCTAAATTACTAGTTTCTGCAATCACTGTAGTGTTTGAATAAATGGCAAGGCACATGTGCGCCATCTGCAAGTTGCAAAATAATCTGTAGACGGCAGCTCCTTGGGCAACCCAGGAACTTTCACCTCCAAGTTTCCACTAATGGAAAAGGGGGCAAAAAAAACACCAATGGATCCCAATAACGGGAAAATATAAACGGGCCGAAAATCTGATACACCCAGATATACCGCTGGAAAAATATTGGCTTATGGTGTACAGTCACCCATCCGGCCTTATTATCAAGCCACTATCTCGGTACCTTGCAACGAGACACCATTTCTAATATTGTCGTCCCGCACAACTTTCTGGTGATCCTCGCTTGTGCGTGGCCCGAGGCCGGCCAAAGATGCACTCTTAAACCGATCAATGTTAACATAAGCCTAAAAAGAGCTGCGGGGCAAAATATTCCACGGCGATAACTGCGGTAACTTGAGGCTGGGTTAGCAGGACACATTTTTCTTTTCTTGCCAGTTAAAAAGAAAAGAAACTGAGTCGATAACAGAGCCACCAAGGTAATGTAGAAAGAAGCTTGAGAAGAGAGACATGGTGCAAGGATTACTTAAATTATGGAGATCCATCATTCATGGTATTGGTGCAATTTTCAGTGAGATACAAAATACTTTGCCATCTTAGGTTGGACGATAAGAACAAACTTTTGAAAGGTAGAAGCAGGTGACTCAGATTGGACTCCGAGTAAGCGACAAAAACAGAAGATTTAGGCTTAGACTCGGGATTGAACCTTCAGGAGTCGATACTTGAGGCTCTGAACCGACGCTCATTTGAGACAACTTCTTTACTCTAAAATCCACCATACTAAGGGTGAATTATGCTTGCCCGAACGACCGAGGGCAAATGTTAACAAAGAAATCGTTTCGATCGTTGGTCGTAAATAAATGTACCAATTAAAAGCAAACAGACAAAAATGCTGCGGAAATGTAAATGCTAAAAATAATGTTGTTGTTACACAACAAGAAAACCTTGTTTTTCCAATTTTCTAATCGTGCAGTTCACCACCTTTTGAATGCCACAATTTTAGACTACGGAAATAGTACAAGTTATGCATTTCCTAACACAAGATTCACCATGATATCAACAAAAACAAACAACTTGTAGATTGCAATGGGGAGCTATTTGTGTGTTCAGTAACTCAAGTTGTGTGTTTATTCTGGAGTACACCAAGCATGCATGCAGTTGCTACCTACAGACATTCAAAGTGTATGTTTCTCAGCTTTAGCATAATAAAACCTGCATGTACTGGTAATCCTTATTTAGAAACAATTGAATTGGGTTTATTAACACAACACACAGGCTAGGTACATTGACTCGTGGTAAGTTAAACTTGGACAAGATAAAAGATATCCTTGTGCATATTGTTTGTATAATTGAACCATGATGTGTACTTTTTGTAGATGACGAATAATGATTAACTTTAATCCAGTCATTATTTTACCTGACATCTGTTTGTATTACATGTATTACTCATACTTTGCATATATTAGGTTTTACTTTCTATCCCAATGTCATGGGTTGGCCTTGTGTTACAAGTACTAAATTGACAATATTGATTACAACTGGTTCCATTCAAAATACACCAGAGACCATTGCTGGGGTGGGAGACCTTTGGAGACCTTTGGAGACCTTTGGAGACTTTCATAGGACATTTCATACTTCATGAGAATGCGAGTGCGAAATGAATACGTCATAAAACATTCGCTGTGAAAATCACGAGAATTTGAATGTGTTCAACCATTACTGGCCGCATTAGCCTGGAAACAGTTGTCTCTACACAGTCAGAGTGCAGCGTACTCGATAATGATATACACAGTTTTATTTGCAACGAGTTGGCAGTCTCGGGCATTCAAGAATTCCCTAGTTTTTAACCAGAGCTCGGAAGTGCCTCTCAAAAAACACAAAATCTCTTAAGTGGAAGTTTTAGGATAAAATGGAGCAGTGAGTAAAACTTTGATAATTTCTACGTCGATTGGTGCAAATTTGTTATGATTAGTTCGGATTTAAAGTAATTATTTAGCCTTGTGAATGAATATATTATCGAGGGAGTTATGCATACGTAGCAAATAAAAGAAAGCACTTTTCCAAATGCTGCACATTGACTGCACAGAAAAACTAAAACTTGGACTAAACAAAGAAGTTTGTTTTCTAGAGGATATCAGGCCTCAACTAGAAAAAAGAGAGTCTTTTATTTAGCGCCTTAAATTTGTCAACAAGTTTTCACAGCTGGCCCTTTAAGACCCAACTTAATCCTAAACTCATGAGGTGCTAAACGACGCCTGCATTTGAAGTTGAACCCCCTACTAAGCCAAATCCCCAACCCAGCCTCTTTGCTAATTCCATTGTAAATCTGAGACCCCTAAATCCTCTAGAGACCAAGGGGGATTAACAAGCATCCATTTATCCCACCTAACAAAGAGGGTATTTTTCGTCTTTCTTTTTAAGCCAAGGCACCCCCCTGTCCTGCATAAACCTGAGCTTAAGAAACCAGCGGGGGTTGTGAAGGTTAGCCTATTAAACTTACCACTTTCTACCCAAGTTCTCAAGCAACCTTGATGGGGTTATAATGAACCTTGAAGCACATTTTGACATTTTTTACTCCTTTACTCTTTTGAGAATAAAACATAAGCTTGTTCTTTTTTGACAATATAAAAACATACAATGTAAAAAACCAAAAACTTTGTAATTGTAATTTGTTATATCATGTACATTCATCATTGTTTTTTATAGTAGAAGAATATTTTACATAATTTTACATTTATGTAGTTTGTAATCGTTTAAGATTAGATTGTGTTTAGTCGACTTGTAATTACTTTTATAAATATTCTACATTCTAGCAACATGTAGTTTTGGTTTCAACTTAAATTCCTTTCCTCTACAGTAAATTCCAGTCTTTAATATCATATTTTTTTAATGTTAGATCAACATCAAATCAAAGCAAGGTAAACTAACTATTCAAGCATATTATAAGCACAATGAGAGATTTGCCACATGAAAGGAACAATGTAAAGACGACAAGGAATGGCCGTGAATACGGTTCGGGTTATAAAACGCAAGCCCATGCATGATGAAATCTTTCACAGGCGTTTATCTTTTTCATTCACAAATGCCAATATAAATACAGAGCCTGTGTGCATATTGATTCAGTCCCGCAACTTCTATTCCTGCTTTCATGCCCAGCCTCGCTGGTATTTTATTTTCTTCTCTTTTTTTCTTCTAGTTAATACGCAGCACTGTTTACTTATCCTATTCACGTCAAATTGGACGTAGGGCCGACCACAATGAACTGAATAACCGTTCATTTCTAAAGGTGGTCCTACGTCGGTGGTTGAGCCCGGCCGAGCGTACACTGTAGCAAGCTGCCACAAACCTTCCTAGCCACCCCGCGCAATTGTTCCGAACGTTACTGTTTATTTCGCCCCGAGCGTTGCATTAGCTCCCTCACTTCCCCTCCCCCCCCCCCCCCCCCCCCCCCAAAAAAAAAAGCAACAGCCAGTCGGCCTGCCCATGTCCCTGAGAACCGCTCGCTTGAATTATTCATCAAAAATGTGAAACTCAAGTTGCGGTCGACACCAAAACCGCGATGATTTATATCCCAGAAAATGTTATGGTTTTTGTGTAAAATGCTGCTTTTTTATGTAGGTTTTCAGGTTAATAATGCAGTGTTTCTGGCCTTGGTGGAAAAATAATCACAGCCGGACAAAGAAGTATGAACTCTAGCTGCCAACTACGGTTTCACGGCGGTGTTTTTAAAGGGAAATTTCCGTCGCGTCTGGGTGTCAGATGTTATGCATTATTTAGCCGATTCTTTTACTAATGAGTCGGGTGTTCCCCCAACGAAGTGGCTCTTCAGACAACTTGACACAGTTCCGGGCCCAAAATATTGTTCTGAAATCATGCCGAGTCTATTGTCCACGCCGGCACTCCAGAAAATCAAATTACAATTTAGTTTTTGTTGTTCCTACAGTGAAAACACTCATAAATTCATTGTTACCGAATCGGCAGTACAATAGTGATGCTATGGCCTAAATTAATTACAGCTAGTGTTAGTGATTCCATCATGATCCATCATGAATTCATTTTCAATGTGACAACAATTTCAAATTTCCGACATTCTAAAATTTCCCGAAATAAACACCCAGTCATGTATCATACAACTGTACATGAGGGAAAACTATTCAAATTTAGAATTTTAATCATGTTACTTACACTTGTAATACAATCTCTTACTAAGCTGCTTTTGTCCCTTAACCCTAACTCCCTCACCATTGTTATTGAACAATACAATTCCTTCAAAATCCTCCAACTTCCTTTGTTGTGTAGGGGGTTAGGGTTAATGACAAAAAATTACCATGCAAAACCTGCACTGAAAGGATACACTGTTGGTAAATGCTTGAATTATCATGAATGGGTGGATTTGGGGGGTTGTTTTTTATAGTAAATATCGTTTAACTGACATGTTCGAAGTTTTACAATCATGAATGCTAAGAAAGACGGCGTTCGTTTTCAACCGGTGTCAGACAGTTGTTATTATTGTTCTTGTTTTTTTAAATAAAATTCAATTTGTTGGCACAATTAAAGAATATTTAGCGCAACCATTTTGCTACGGTAGATGCCTTACAATCATTATTTACTTTCAAATAAGTAAGATATTTCTTAATAATTTGGTAGTAAAATGTTTCGATATCTGCAAATGGTGTATCCTACCTTTAAATGTAACGTGTACAAAATGAAAGCATCATGCGCAAATCCGAAAGTGTGTCAATTCTAAACAAAGGTACTGTAGCAATGTGCGGATTACATGGAATCGGGGGGCGGGGCCATGGAAAGCCCTTACAACTAAACACATCCCAACCCCCTTTTCAACTGTTCTAACGTGGATAAAGCGTTTTTCTGCTCCGATCAATGCGCCCAGCGATTTCCTTATTATTTATTGATGGCCAAAATGTCAGAGCAGCTGAGCTGCATCAAATCGCATCGTTTCCAGGCTCTTGCTTTCCCCCTCCCACTGTGGTGGTTTGCACATTGCTGGAAATAATCACTGGAAATAAGAAAATGCCCAGGACTGGAGGTTTGTTGGAGGGAAGACTTATTGGAAAGAGAGGGAAGAGGCCCCAGGGATCAACACCACTGCTGTCTTAGAGATGGTCTATCTGTAAATAGTCCAAATCACCTTCAGAATTAATAGTATTCAGAATGTAAAATACACACAAATGTAATAGTGAGCTCACTTCAAAGAACATTTACTCCATAAGCAACTGAATAAATGAAAGTACTTATGACAGTGATGTCACTTCAAAAGACAATAGATTAGCTAAGCACAACAAATCTTTTGTTTAGCAAGAACAAAGCAAAACAAAAACAAAAATTAAAAATAATAATTTGAGAAGCAAATACACGTGTTCATATAAACAAACAAACAAATTGTGGTTTGTATTAACTCTAGAATACACGCTCAATTCTGCAAAATCCTCCAGCTGCCTTCATATATAAATTGGATACAGCCTCAATCCTAAAAGATACTCCGTTGTTTGATGAATTTCAAATAAATTTAGAGGGCCTGATATTTGCTCACTGGAGGGGTTACCACTGCCTCAATCCTACAAAATCTTCCAGCAGTGCTGTTGATATGTTGATCAGGCAATACCAGTGATATCTAGAAGCAGTATGGATGATTTCAAGTATTATCTAAGCCTAAATGTATGCATGGAACAACCAAGGTACAGCCTCAACCGTGAGACAGAGTATTCAAAATCAACTTGGCATGCAGCCTCAATCCTCCAAAAGAAGATTTTGGAGGATTTGGGAAGGTTAGGATTAATCGACGTATGGCTGTACAAATAACAGGTACTTCAAGGTGTTTTTTATCCGAATTCACAGATGCTAGTTTTCCCTGAGTTTCTCTCTCGCCATAATTCTTCTCCGACATGTACATTAGGTTTTGAGTCTCTCTTTTAAGGCCCCTTGGATCAATAGCGCATCCTTGTCTGTTTGTGTTACATTCTCTGACTGCAGTCCATATATTCCGGATCAATATTGCATGTATTGCCTGTTGAAATGAAAAATGATTGATTTCTATGTTTGTGTATAAAAGATCTTGGGCCTGGCCAGATGATTATAAAGTTGATGGTTTTTGAAAGGGTAAGTGTTTTTGTAGTAAAACGTGAACAATATGATTAGGTAAAAAAAGTTGTTCTTGTTCTTTTTGTTTGTTTGCAATTGCTGTCAGGAAATCGTAATTTGTTTATATAAAATTATATTTTTCGGAACAATTACGAGATATCTATAGCGCAATCATTTTGCTGGATGCCTAGTATTATTTTTTTTACTTTCAAATAAGTAAGATATTTCTTAATAATTCGGTGGTAGTTTTTTCCCCCGAAATTTGCAAATGGTGTATCCTACCTTTAAGAAAGGAATAAATCCCATGTCTGGCAGGTAGTTATGAGAGCAGTAACATTTGACAACCTCCTCTTCTGGGTTTTATGGGCAATGATTATATAAACACACAAATAACAAATTAAGTTAATTAGGTTCACAGTGTACAGAGATGGTTTGCACAGCCATTTTGGAGCCACAACTTGAGACACAACCATGTCTCTGTAATCACATTATCTCTTCTTCAAGGATTGGAATGATTTGTGTGATTTCCAGTGTTATTTCAGCCACAGTTTGGAATGCAACCTCTTTGTCTACATTTTCCCCATCAATCTTTCAAAGTGTACAGCAGGAATGGACCACTCAGCAAAGATACATAATGTCTTAATTAATGCTGATATGTTAACCAGTCAGTTTTTATCACTTTTTGTTTGGTTGGGAGGAGGGTGTCTGGTTTTATCTGATTAAATCATGTCAGGGTCAGTGCACACAGTTGCAGCTATTCTTTGCACTAATAAATTACCCACTCCACACCATGTGAGGATTAAGCAAGTGCAGGACTAGATACTTGTCATCAGTCCCCCCCCCCCCCCCACCCCCACCCCTCCTAACCTATCTTGTCCTGATGTTTACATGTTTGATCTTGATGTCTGCCAGCATTATTTATGGACCATTTAGGAAGATGTGGTGCTCATTAGGGGCCTGAAATGAGTGGAGAGGTTGCACTGTTATGGACAAGATGCCCAAACAATGAGATTTCTTAAATCTATGGTCGTGAACAAATATATTATTTAAATTTTTTCATTCAACCATCATGGCAAAGATTTGTCTTTAACATTTGGTTATAACCTTTACTCTAATCCTTTTTTGTGAAACTTTCCTAATCCTTCAAATCCCACCACTGTCAAGTAACAAACAATATTTAAATACTCTAAAAAGTGCATCAGTGTGAAATAAATAATACTGAATGCGCTCAACCATTGTCAATCCAAATAGATCTTAAAGGAGTATTCGCAATTTGCCAACATGAACCCTTCTTTCCTTCCCAATTTTATTTTCATTTAGCAGACAATTAAATACAATTTTATTTTTCTAAAGACTCCCAATCTACTGAGCATTTTAATTAGTTATCAATAAGCCAGATAAATCAAAGACAATAATTTTCAATTTAGTATAATTTGGGTCAATTTTATTCCATCTCTGCAGTTTCTTGATTACAACAGAGAATCTTGGTACGGACCAGACGCACCACAATGAATGACATTCCCACAATTCCTACGTCTATGCTAACCTGTGATTGGTGTGCTAACTATTACTGTCACCCATAAATCCTGTCCAGCATAAACACTGCCATTCACAACCCCAAAAGCTTACAGATTGTCCATGGTAACCAGTGCCAAGCTAATAAAATTACACTGAACAAATTTGGTGAAGTATTATGTCCGAGAAAACGACTGCCTTTAGGAGGTGTGAAAATTGCATTTTTGAACTTATTGAAATGATTTGACATCAAATTAATAATAACATCAAGTTATGTAGTGTGGATATTTATTATTTTAACACGGCTACAAATATAGCCGCCTTGGAAATATTCTTGCTTGAGCATCATCATCATTAAATTTGTATCACTGTCTAATCCACCAGAAATATTCAAAAGGTACAAACAAATGAAAAACGAGAAACAACCACTACATCTTTTGACAGTTTGAGATTTCCAACAAATTTGTAGAAAGTTATGAAACAGCAGATCAAAACTAAGAGAGAAAATTAAGCAAGACAACAATTGTCTAGTACCACTATTTCGCATATATTCAGAGTCAGAAATATGACTTGTGTCTCCGACAGACAAATTATTCTCTCTAAAACACACACTTGCCAGCATTATGCAGGCTGCCCAGCTATACATCTGTCTGAATTACAAATAATGCCGGGTGTTTGGGAGGCCATCTGCGCTGCATGTTGCAGTGACTCACGCTGAAAAACTCAGCGTCACATTCTATGTGCTTCCATTTCACCAAACTAATGTCACAATTTCTTTTTTTAAGAGACAGCCAGGGGGTAAGCACATAATGTTCACGCTTGCCTGCATGTACTTGTACTAATGACTTGCAGTTCTACAATAAATCAAATAGTTTTATATTCTGGCACAACGTTTCAAGCTGAGGCTATAACCTGTTGCTGAAAAGCAAATTGCCGGGCCATAAACATTAAAACCAAATTAGAGTAAGCATCGATGTTTACACAGCCCAACTAGCTTCATTGTCAAGATAATTTCTAAGAGTCCTAGCAGTTTCTAAAAAGCAGAAAAAAACGGCTCCCGAATTCAATTCCTTCAAAAAGATTTTCACAATTCAGTATTCATCAACATATCTATGCTTTTGGCACATTTGATATGCGTACATTATCAGAAACATTCTGGTTCATTCTGTATCACCCAGGGAGAAACAAGAAGACTATTTGCTGCCCTCAATGTGCAATGTACGTGATCATGCCATCTTAGACAATAAAAGGGTTCCCACTGCCCTAAACATGCTGCAAAAGGGCCCTCAAGAAATGATGTCAAGTGCGGTACTATTAAGATGATTGGAACCTTCGTGGGAATTTAAAAAGTCAGAGATTCTCATCAGTGATTTTGCCAAAATTCACAGGACATTGAAATAGAATTCGGTCTTACACTCCCTTAGTTTTACACATTTGTTTCCTTTCATCTTCACTGCTACATTGTGCTCAAGAGCAGTGCATTCAAGTAAACTCTACAAATACTATCACAACTTTCCTTTGTCCTCAAAGTTTGACAGCTTCTCAAGTTTGATTCAAGGCTGCGGAAACCACCAAATGTTGTTAGGGTGTGAGGAGCAATTAACAAAGGAATAGGAAGTTGTAGCATCTGTAATAAAGCCCACAATAGGAAGCAATATCAACCATGGGATGATGGGAGTCACAAGGTGATTGGATAGGGATAAGATAAATAAACTGGAATAATCTGAAATCAACTGGAATAACTGGATGTGTGGGGAGGAGGCACATTGTATCAAAGACTTCACACTGAACTAACAACAATCATGAAAAGGACATGATTTGGGCTTGACAAACAAAAATATTTCTGACTGTATAAAAAAGGCATTCAACTGAAATAAAAGTTCAATAGATGTTGTTAAATGGGGCATTATCATTTGAGTACTGGCAAATGCACAGACGCAAAAACATGTTGACAAACTGTGAAAAAAAGTTTATAAATGCATACAAGAGCAAGGTGTGTAGATGACACCGTTTGAATATCGGTATTTGCTATTCTGAAGTGTTGGTTCCGGAATAACGTTGTTAAAATATTTGAGAAATGTACAATGTGAGAAATATTGTACCGGATGCTTTTGAGGTATCTTTTTTTTTACCACATCAATTTTATGAATAAACATTATTCCTAACACTAAGTACAAAAGATTGCCTGGATAGAAATTTTTCTCAAAAGCTGTTTCTTCGTTTGTAGTACTAGTGTGTTAGCAACAACAATCGTTACAAATTTGAATTTTTGAGCGGCAAGTTTTAAACCCATGAAAGCTCTAGCTTGTCGGGGGTATTTAGTTATTCCTAATCCTAGTTTACCTGAATCCAAGATTCACTTATTACTTATCAAAGATGAAAAGTTCCATGTCGGTATGAATTAAATTTAATCTACAGGTCATGGCGTAGAAAACAAAAATTAACAATCACAACTCAACATTTGTTATTTAAAAAGTCCACTCTAAAAATCAACTAGAAACTCAAAAAGTCAACTAAAAACTTGAAAAGTTGAGTCGAAACCTAAAACTTGAAAAAGAAACCCTCCCCTGGTCAACATTGACACTTGTCTATCACCCCTCCTCCCCCCCCCCCCCCCCCCCCCTCTCCACACAAAATAAGTTGATGGTTTGGGAAGGAAGGCAAATTAATAGTTTATTTTGGCCTAAGTACAGCAGTAGACAAGAAAGTTATGTCATAAATCTGACCAGAGAGGAGACTGTAGCTGCCAGAGTTGGTCTGGGAGATGAACCCCCCACTGCTTAACAGTCATGCTAAGATATAGCCTTGCAAAGCCCCACAGGGTGGCCAACACCCAAGACAATCACTGTGATAACAAGAAGGTCAGAGGGTGAATACCAAGACTGCCCATGTATTATAATCCAATGGTGTTTCATCATCAGCTGAAACTTAATAGTAATCTAGATCTAGAACATAGTTGGAATATCCTGCCAGTGGAGGATTGTTAAACCAGTTTTTGTAGACAATCTGGGACCGGCCTACAGAGGCCAGCCCCACTGCTTGTTATCAATAGCAGCAGGTATCACAAATTATTAGAGAGCTAATTTCTTTTTAAGATGGTGGCTTTCTTGAAGACAATTGACTTGATGATCAGGGATCTTTGGCACTTTGTTATACAAGATGCCTGTCATTGATCAAAAATTGTCTTCTTGTTTAATACTGTTTATTACTCGATGGCTGGCTGAATAATTAATAGTTAATAAATTGTATCTACAGAGGAAATTCTAGTCCACAGTCAAATCATTGTTTAATAATTCGTTTTCAAGTTTTGTAAATTGCTCGATCCAAAATGAAAAGTTTCATATTTCTACCTTGGTATCTTGGTGCTCCACAAATCTAAAATGACGAATTTCACAAAAATGTGTAAACAATTAACTGTCCTTCGACCACATTTTAAACATTTACAACTGGAGTCCAAATCAGAAATATTTGGACAATCTGTAGATAGGCATAATCCAGGGTTAAGCAATCATACTACTTTCAGAATGTAAAAAAAAAAAAGACTGAATGTGGGACTTTGAGCACAAAAGAACCACAAAATGCAGCTGACACAGGTTGTCAGGCTAAGGTCATCCCCTGAAGGGGTGTGGGGGGGGGGGGGGGGGGGGGAGGGGGGGTGGGGGGTGGAGATTGTAAATTGAATCCCTGACCACCGCTGCCGTCCCTGCAAGGAAACATCACAAACCAAACATGGCAAAGTTTGAGCCCAAAGGGAAAGTGACCCAACAATTAGCATCACCTAAGATCCAACAGCGGACACAAAAAGAGAAGGGAGATGGAAATCTGACTGAAAGGTGGCTAGATCAAATAGCAGCAGCTGTTTTGGCTCTGTCTGAAAATTGCCCCGCCTCCGGAAGAAATCATTTCAATTTTCTTCCATTTTCAAATTGTTCTTGTGACGGCAAAGTGAACCCTTTCAGCAAGATACATGTAGTTCCTTAGTTTCTTTTCTTGTCGGTGAAACAGTGAATAAGACACACTGACGAAATATAATCTGAAACACATATGGAAAGTGTTTGTGTGATAAACCATTTGTTGGAAATTCTTTCAGGACCCAATTTGTTTTTCTTGCAAGCTTACACCTTTCCAATTATGTCGGGTCCTTAGGCAAGCCACTTTACTCCGTCTACACAGGAAAAAAACAGGCCCCAACAGTTTTTACTGGGCAGGCTGGGTTCCCAACCGGGTGATAAGAAGTCTTCTCTGTTCCGCCAGGGAAACCAGCGACGAAACCGAACCTTGAGCCAGACTGACTTGACGGACGCGGACTCGTGTTTCCCATCATGCACCAGGAGGTGGCCTACCAGTGTGACTCAGAGCGCATCGGAGCACGTCTTCCAACTTGCGGCGGTACGGCGAGCAGGACGAAAAAAACAAAAAAACAGAACGCCCACTGAGCCGCCACCTTGGCAAATTTGCCCCACTCCCGAGCAATCAATGACATTCAAATTGACCAATCAGTGGCCCCCAACTGATCGCCAGGTGCAGACACTGTCATGTGATACAGGCCACCAGCAGGCTGTGGTTTTGCCTTGCCATCATATCTGGTGCATAATGTGCTAATCAAACAACTGATGAAGTGTTAGGTAGGATGTTTCAGTGACAAAGGCTACACACCAATCTACTGCCAGCAGCAACTGATTAATATGCTGCGTTGTTATATTCCAGTGTTCTTAATTTATATTGCCTTATATTACGAATCAAGTATTTGCCTGGCAACTAATGTTTGTTGAAGTAAATGAAAAATATGTTTGCCTCAAGTTGAATTCACAGATTTGCAACTGTAAATTCACAACTGGACAACCATGTAAACAAGAGAAAGTCAATACATGTAGTTACAAGTATATGAATCAACAAGTCAAAGTGCCATCTGAAAAAAATTTTTTTTTTTTTTTTTTTTTTCTTTTTTTTTGTTCTCAAATCTGCTGCCACTTAAAAGTACTGGCTTAATAGAGAAAAAAGACACAAATGACCAAGCCATTAAAGAAGAATCGTAATAAAATAATAGGATTTTTCTTCAAAACTCTACTATTTCCATGTTTGTCGAAAAAAAGACTACCTGTTTGTTAATATTTAAGAGCAACTATAAGCCAATTTTATTCTTTGCAAAAACTGATTAAAAAAATCCTCCTTTATAAATTTCAATCCAATTAAATGATGGAGACTATCCATTAAAAAAAAAGCTATATAGATGATCCTTGATGGTCTAGCTTTATTAAACCCGTCTTAACTTTTTGACTGATCGTGCACTGTTCGTTATTTGTCATATCAAGCGCAGATCACAAACCTTCCAAGGATATTACAGCTTAAATCTAACAACGATCCAATTTTCTTTTGTATTCAACTTGCATTATCCTTAAAGGAAATATCTCTCTTTTGTCTGTCTCCAGTTATTGTGAGGACTGTGTTTATTACACCATCCCCAGGCACCATTCTAATAGGACAATCCTTGAGACTGGCCAATTATTATAATAAAATCACAGCAACTATATTGACAAAGATCATAAAATATCAACCTCTTTTGTCAAAAGAACACTTGAAGCTATAAGGCATCCTGACTAGCCTTGACGGGCACAATAGCCTTCGTTTGCCTCAAATACATCAGACCCATTTTGGAACATAAAAGCCCAGTCTATGAGCAGGCAAGATATCTACAGGTTGGTACAGTTTCACAGATCCCAGAATTATAATTTTCTGATAACGGGGTCCTGAGGCAAAGGAAAAATAGCACCGTCTCCCCGCCAGCCCTATACTTGAGAATAATTACTTTTTCTCTCCGATATAACCACACACCATCCGCATAACTTCTGCTGGACTTGGTGAACTCCTGAACTCCCTTTATTGAGTGTAAACTTGACAACCTCTTTTCACCACCCAACAGACCCAAGAAAAAAAAACCACCATTAACTGTTTCTATTTTTTGTCTTCACTCTGGGATGATAAAATAAGATGGCGGTCCCTTTACAGCTTTGGGTCAAGGGGACACAATTCAGATGTTTGATTACAAATGTCAAAATGGCCAAGGAATTGGTCCCAACTTTTTAATGGCTTGTCCCCTCAGGTTAGGTTTCTCTGAGAGAAGTGGAAGATGGTCATGTTCATGAAGGTTGAAGTTTAGGGCATCCTCAGGGACGATTTCGCTTCTGAAGAATTCTGGGGTGAGGGTTCGAGTCAAGGTTTCAGAGGTGGGAAATTAGAAGACATCAGATAAACAAAACTGATTTTATAAAGAGAAATCGCTGACATGAACAAAGTTACATTTCTATTTGGTAAAACTTGTTTATGTATATTTTAAGTGTGACTTCTGCTAAACCCAAATGGGCAATGTTGCGACTTCTAACTTGCCAGAGAATTCAGGAACATTCTTATCTCTGAGGAGGGTTGAATTGAACATCAGTGCTGCAGGATTAAAAAGAACCCAACACTATGTTTTGTTTGTTCAGATAGTGTTCATGTCAAACACTTTTAAACATTCCATGTAAATTTTCACATCAGCCCAGACATGCTGAGATGCGTTACCATAATTTATCTTATGTATTGTTTGCAACAACTGTTGCCAAAGCATATATTTCACTCAACACTTAAACAAAAAAAAGGGATTGAACATCTCCAAAATTTGATTTATTCTTGCGGTTCTTGAACAGATGGGCAGTTGGGGGGAACAAAGTTATTCTGGTTGGGATTTACCAGGAAAAATGTCCCAAGAGTTGGGGGCTTTTCAATGATACCCTGCAGGGAGGTAATCAGTGAGTATCACACTGAAAGTGTAACTGGTAACCAACAGAGTCTGATGGCTGGACAGCCAATAACAAATTGAGGCTTGTCCCGATGACAAATTTGGAGCCCAACTTTGGCAGGCACTGATAGTGTTTAGACAGAACACACCTGCCTGATAAAAAACAGGAACATGCCATTCAATCAGTGTGGCCAAATTGTGCAACTGTTTTTCTTGGAGGTTGACGGAGGAGTAAGCCGGGAGGGAGGAGGATTTTTTTTGTAGCCAGCAGCCATTTTGGCCTTATTTGTTCGGCAGGAAGTGTTGGTTTAGGTCTGGGGCAAAGGTCGGCCATTGCTCTTGAAGTAGGGGGCTGCTCAAGAAGGAATGCAGTGTTAACACACTAGTAGGGGAATTTTGTATAAATTATATTATGAAGATTTACGAAGATGTAACTTAAATAATTTTCTTTGACAAGTAAACAAAATATATATTTTTTGTATCAATCTTTATATATAAGAAATCTACCCCCAAAATTTGTAATTTAATGAATAATAAGTAATTGTATGTATTTCTAAAATAATTTTCTCCACCCTAATGCCCTAAGGTGTGTGAAAATTCATATTGATTTTGATGGATACAGCATCGTTAATGTTTACATCATCCCTTTAGGATCTTTGAAGAACATTGGGAGCTTTCCCGAGGAGAAACCAGATACAAGTATCACGACTTACATTCAGTCTTTCTGGTGATAATAACTAAGTTATATGGTATCCAGTATGCCTGAACATTTCATCCCTGAGAGTGGTAAGGAGAAGTGAAGTCCAGCACCTGGCTACAGATGGCTTCCCAGCAAGTGATTGGAACCCTCCCTGCCTGAATCACAACATGGATTCCATGGTTGAGAAGGGGTCTGCCATCGTACCAAGGAAACCTCACGCTTCTAAACATGGGCTTAGATACCCCACTGAGGTACAATCACCTACTGGTAGGCCCTCTGTTCAACCCCAAAGGCTTAAAACAAAGTTAATTTTGGATGATTTTTAGAAAATTTCAACAGCTGATAGACAAGTGTTTGTGGCTTTTGGGATTCGAGATGAAGAATTTCTTTGGTTTGATGCATAGTGGGTCAGACGGGCCATAAGGGTGCTATGACCACGGTGGTCAGTCAAGCATGATTGGAATTGTTGAACGAAAATAAAACAGAGTTCATGACTGCAATTTCAAGGGATTTAATCGTGCTTGGGGTTCGGCCCATTGAAAAATCTGTCAAAATATGGCAGGATAAACAGTCCCAAGGCATTGTGGGTTGTGTTGTCGGCCTTTGGGGAATTCGCCCGAGCTGGGGTGAAAACCGTGGGGGTGGATTAGAGGAGGGGGGGGGGGGGGGGGATTTGAGGGGAAATAAAAGTGTTGCCATTGTTACTACGCTAAATAACAAATCTCATGTGTAGCAAAATACTGAACGACAGGTTTTTTTGTAAGCAGTGAAAACATGAGCTGTAGACTGCTAGAATGATTAAGTAGGTTGTAACATACATGTAGCATGGTGGTTTCCTACCAGTACCTTCATGGTAAATACCGCCATGATCGTCCATCTTTTTTCATTTTTTCTTTCCTACGTGCGCGAACCCATAATGAAGCAACCATCCAAGGTCATTAAACTTGTTCAGCAGTCATAGCACTTACGCCATGCGCTGGTATACATAATACATAACGTTCTCGGCCAATCAGCGTGGAACTCTGTCAATCAAGGCCGGTGTTGTACAAATTCTGGTCTTCTAATAAATCCGGTCTCTTTGTCATGATGTGGCGCTCAGTCTCGCACGTATGTGTTTGCGAGTACATTGGTTACACTGAGACATGCACGATACACTTTAAACAAGTCTGTTCATTGAGTACAAATTGCACACCACATCGGTAACCGAATCATTAGGCCATGCGCAGTTAGCTCAGGACCATGCGCGCGTTGTGTTGGTAAATGCCATACCGCACCACGCATGGCCGGCTAGGTTTATCATTCATCAAGGCCAAAGGCGCATTGGGCACAATGACTGCCGGTTCCTCGCTTTCAGACCTAGACGTGGATAAAAGTTTAAAACACAAGTATCACCGATTATGGAAAATGCGAGTCACACCAAAAAATCGCCAATTTCAAAAACGATATCGGCGATATGCCGATATTTTGAAATGTATTAAAATGTATGCGATTTTGTATCGTCATGATAAAAATCGCCATATCGTCCAGCGCTATTTGCAATTCTTATTTTTTTACGACTTGACCAGGGTTAATTACTTAATTGGTATGTACAGGTGTATTGTGTTATTTGGCTGGTTCTAGTCTAGGTGCTACAACTAAACCAGGGTGTTTTATGGTCTCATACTGGGTTGTGCTACATGTGTGTACACCTAAATAAACATCATGGTCTATTAACTCCTGCTCAATCATGGCAAATGGTCACTGGAGTGAGCAGACCTTGGTACAACAAGTGAGCAAACATTGCACAATAAAACCAGTGAATCATTATTTTTCAAAGTGAACAAAGAGGTTGGAAAGGCAGGATTTGAACATGCTACCTCCGGAATACCGGACCGATAGTTTGATACTGGGGATACGGTTAAAATTCAGACAGTAAATCTCAAATCATTTTTGAATTATAAACACCATACTACGGCGGGCCTAAGCAAAACTGACAGTGGTACGAGCAGTGGTACACATTGTAAATTAACAAATCAACTTTTGTGTGTTCCTCACCTTTTTCTAAACCCAGCTCTGAATGAAAGTCAGCTACCTGTCGCTCATAACGCTAACAAACCTGACCTAGCAGATCCGAGTCGCCACTAGTCCCCCCCCCAACACGAAAAAGCAAATAATAAAAAGGGGACCAGAAACGCTTGTGATAATTAGGGAACGGCATGCCAACAAACGTCGCTAGATGCCTGGGCTTGCTTTGCGCGGAGCATATCCAATGTGCCCCGGGGACGCTAACCACTCTCTTCTCTACCAAGTTAAAAAAAATTATCAATGTTTGACAAAAAACATGCCCTGAGACGTATTGAATGGACAGTGGATGTGAATGAGAAGGGGCCATGTAGCAGGGGGAAGTGACAACCGGTGGAGGGTTGAATAATACTACATCCATTTTGCCTATATTTACTGTTGTCAGGGTTATTTGTAACAAGTACTTTGAATACATTGACCACCATGTACAGTGAACTCGAAGGGGGAAGTTAATGTATGCAAATTTGGAACATTACAATTTAGTGAATAGGCTCATGTGAACAGATCAATATTAGTGTAGCAGTAAAACATATTTAATTCCATTGGAAAGTTTTCCTTTATGCAAAATTTAACTTTAATTTAGTTGAGTTTCTTCAATCACGCTTTCATTCCTATTTTCCAAATCAAGCAGAGGTAGGTAGATTAAAAGCACTACAATAATTTGCAAAGGTTGTAATAAAAAACTAAATAAAAATGTTGCTCGGAATCGGAGGTTAACTCAACTTTATAGCCCTTCTCGCGGAATTTCATTTAAGATGAATTTTTGGGTAGCGGCAACAGAAATGTCTAGTACAAATCGAGGTTGCAGGTTCACCTGCAAATGTTAAGTGCAAGTACCCTGAATCAGTAGCCCCATTTCAAAAACACTCTGGTCAAAAAGGGCCTGGTCAAGCCAAATTCAAAATCCAGTCTACTAGAGTCAGCTGATGGTTGCAAGTATTGACCATAGTTTTACAGCTAGCACTGACCCAAGACAGTGGCAGTGTTAAGTACCCCGTTTGTCCACTCTACCTTTCTGAAACAGGACAGGAAAAGAGAGGGACTTGAAGCAGTATTCTGGAGTATTTATTGCCCTCTAACCAGACACTGGACGAACACAGGCACAGACAGTATGGCTGCAGATGAATGGGCTGCTGGACTTAAAGGGGCAGTCCAGGGGGTCTGGGAAGGCTGTTAGGCCATGGTGGAAGGAATACAGTCAGACATAAGGGTGGATTGATTTTGTGGATTGGGTTTTTAGTCTCTGCCTGATTCTGTGGTTTTCCTCAGAATATTCTTCTGGGGTTTTCCTCCCACCTCTAAAAACTGTACTTTCTTCTTATTGTCTTCTCTCTGCATGTTTCAATAAGGCTGACAATTTACAAGCAGACTTTTGATATAATTATGTGTGACATTAAACGATCTAAAAAGTGCACGGAATTTTCAACTTACCCCAGTATATGTCTCGTCACCAGGGGGTTCTGGGTAGGTCGTCCATTCTAAGGCGGATAATCTTTCGCTGTCGTAGAGCGTTACTACAAAAGAAAAGAAGAGAAATAAGACAATATTTATTATCTAGCAAAGAAATCATACTTTTGCCATTTTAAATGCAAGACAATAATTATTTGCTCATATGTTATCCTGCTGTTAACAAGTCTATTATGCGAATGAAAAAACCAACAATTTTGTGGGGCTTCACAGTCAATTTAATAGCAGGTGTTCAAGAGTTGGGAAGGGGGCGTTAGTTCCTCCAACTACTTCTTTCACCTGATTCCAGGGACTTAAATTGTTGGCAATATCTAACATCTCGGTACAATGTCTTCCCAAGCCCGAGACGGACATTTTGGCGATCGGACTCGACAACAATGACCTTGTGGAGTCCCAGGGATCTAAACGCGATATATGGCAGCTTCAACACAAGAAAGAAAAAAACACAACACTCAACCAAAGTGCAGAGTGGGTAATTTCTAAAGAGGGGCCGTAGTCCGTAATAAAGATGGAGTTTCTTCAAGGGTAAGACACTTCTAAGGATATTTTTCTGGTAGAGATTTGACCCAGCCCTGAATTCTAATATTCTTACATACAATTTCTTATCTCAAATTGTAAACTATACACCTGTAAACATGCAAATTGTTATCATTTCGAGAGGAACTTAATTTATGTTAGGGCTCAAGGAACTTATTTTGGAAAGAATGTAGTCAATATTTTGACGCCACTTCAGCGGTTGTGTACAAAGTCTACAAAAAAAAATGTCCAAGTACTTTACACAAAAAAAATATTTCTCAGTCCCAGAGTTACGCCTTTTCAACATTTTTCACAGATTGGCCTTCACTAAGATGGTATTTATTAATCCAAGCACTTATTTAAGCTTGGGATGAAATGTCCCAATTATCCTGTAATACACCTGCTCCTGAATAGGTGCACAAACTACAGGGAATTCAAAACAAGACCAACAAAAACCATCTCCAAAGCTACACAATAAAGTCTTATTTGAAAGAAAGAAAAGAAAACCAAGTCAATTGTCTGGCCATTGTTACAGGATAAACTTTGGAGGTTGTAATCCCTCCGTACAATAGGATTATGGTCCTTTAAACCAAGAGTTGCTATTATTCACGGTGTTTAAAGTTCTTCTGTGGTTACATTGTCCTGGTCTATTTGTACATCACAGTTATATACCAGACATGGGACTTTAATAAAGGTGGATAACATGTACAATGGGCTTTAAATACAGCACACAATGAGATGGGTTGCCAGCTAATCCCTGACTAATTTACATTGTTGTGGGTGTGAAATGACTAGGGGATTAAGGTAATTTACATATATCTGGCTAATCTGTTTGTGCACCTGTAGGCAATGGGACCATAACCTCCATAGGTACATGTATATTACTATGGCATTAAAGAAATTGGCAAGGCGGGATGAACCCGTGCTTTTTCTTATCAAAACAAATTTAAGAAATTTAAGCAAAACAAATAGAATTTGATATCAGTTCAAATTTCAAGAAACAAATGGTACAAATTACATCAGGCAAATTGTAACACCTTTAACTTGACAATCTCACTGACGCTGTATGGAGCTTGTGATTATCGAAGTGCCATAAATCATATAAAATGTGAGCCTAATCAAATTGGTCTTGATGGCGTTTCCAGCTTCCTACAATATTTTGTCCCCTTATTTCTTCCTAACTTCTCAAGACCTCAACAGTTAGTTATGATGAAGAATCTGACGAGCTTCTATTTAATCTAATCAATGCTCTTCGTGCAGCCTCGCGGGACCTACTTCCCCTAGCACCTGATAGTAGATTCTTCTGGATTTCTCCCCCCTTTTGGGCGTGCGTTATTGGTCATATCAATATGGCGGCCGTTGAACCGTGCGTGCAGGCTTCGGATGATTTCTCAGTAGAGGTTGTCAATCCATACTTCACAACTGGCCCAAAAATATGAAACGCAACGATTTACAGACGGAGGACGGACGACAAATGTATTGGTAATAATATGCCCCCTGGTTGCTATACTGCGCAAACAAAATCAACAGCTTCGTCGTCATTTTGTCACGGAGTCAGTGCATTGATTTAGACTCTTCGATCACAAATGAAACCAGATATTTAATGGATATAAACTACCAGTACTAGTGTGTATCTACATAAATATTAATCATGGCTGCTTGCACAATGTGCTTTTAAGTAAACAAAGAGCTATTCATTTCCAAATTTTACCCTAACTCCCTATTCCATTTGTTAGCAGGATTACAGGAAAACTACTACGGCAATTTTAAGGAAACTTGGTTGGTAGATCACCTTTGGATCAAGGATGATTCCATTAAATTTTCAGATTGATCTGTATTTAGATCAAGAATCGGATCACTTTGAATGATTTTGTTAATGTTGGGAGATACAATGTAGGGTAATTCTGTGTTTGGGGCACATTTTATTGTTTCGTTTGGGGCACATTTTGTGTGGTTGGGGCGAAGGTTTGCGCTCTACCATTATATGTCATTTTTATCGTATTAAATCTGAAATGTACCTCAATTTAGGTACTTTTAGTGCCATGCATTAAACATGACACTTTCTCTTGCACAATTCCAAGTCAGCACTTCACTATAATGGCAAATTAAACGCACACAGAAGATCACAGTCAACCGCGCCATGCGTAAACCGATATTGATTTGTACAAACTGTCTGTCAAATGCAGAGAATACTGGCAGGAATAATATACAACAGGGAAGAGCAAGACATGGCGAATGCATTAGCACTTAAATGGTCATGCAGAGAAAACACACATTTAATGCAAAAGGTTTTATAACCAGGGATACAGGCAGTGCAGGGTGTAACCTGGGCTTGTTTTTTTCATATTCTGAAAAAGAGCTACAAAGAAACCCTTGCTACACAATGACAATTAGACTGAATGACAGAATTTTAACCTAACGCATCTAAACACGCTGTTCGTTCGAGAGCTGTCTCCGTCTCCGTATGCAAAATGGTAACATGGCCTTACAGTTTCTAACAGCCACTTAATATAATGATATACTGCCCAGCTGCTGTACATCAGGTGTTTTTGCAGATCCACTCCCTAAAGAGCCGAGGCAGCATCAAATGTTTCTGCCTGTCTTATCCTAAAAGGCAAAAAGAGAAACTCCCTTCTAGAATTTACAGCATTGCCACTGACCTGACCTGATTATAATAAAGCAAGCTATGGTACAATGAAGTATGAAGGAATATCTCTCTGTGGTTTTGTATACAATAAAAATAAGATGTTGTTCATCTTAAATACAGATTAATAATCACTTGTCCTTGCACTGGAGCAGAAAGCCCACTGGATCTCAACCAGCCGGTAAATTTAAGGCCAGTGCTCCCGGATTAAAAATGGAAACGTACATCTTAAAAGCCTGGGTAATTACCACAGGGATTTGTTTACCATTTTTCTCCCGAATGACAAATAAATTTGCACTGCAAAGCCCAAATTGTGGGTTGTTTACTGTGCAAATGATAAACAGATGTGGGAGATGTTCGCAGTTTATTCATGGCTAAAATGGAACCTTGTTGTTTTGGTTTTCTGTTTGTAATTCAAATGTGACAGTTGACGCGTGCGTAATGTCAGTGAAGATGAGGCTCATTTTGTATTCACTGGGTAGTCACGGGTAGAGCTTGGGAAGGGGGGGGGGGGGGGGGCTCCAGGGAAACTTACGTAACTGCTCTCATTATAATCTTTGCTAAATTGGATCTGTGGGTTCTGGATCTTCAGGGTCAGTCAGGGATGCCTGTATTCCTGAAAACAGATTTAATTATGGTTGCATCATGCAGTCCTAATAGCTGCTTGACCTGTAGTGGTCATTCTGCCAATTATCTTCTAATCTTTATGATTTGATGGTCAATGTGGTACTGGAAACATGACAATGAGTGAACGACAAATTGTAATATTTCATCCAGTTTAAACAATATAAACGTGAATTGACAAACTGAAAAATAAGTTGTGTGTCACCCTCCATATTATGCTGTCACTGCAGACATTCTCTTTTTTTCCATAGAATGAAAATTCACCCCCACAATCTGAAACTATTAGAGTAAATTTAATTCACTCAAAAAGGAGCTAAATCAAATTCCACTGAAATTATGCTTTAGAAAGAGAGGTCAGATGTTCAAGTTCCAAAATGTGATAATGAGAGCACTGATTTCTAGTCATTAGTGGTATTAATTAATTGTGTAAATGCCTAGATTCCATTGTTGAGGCGGGGATATAATTCGTGTTTGCATATAATTGCTACAAGAGGAAGCGAAAGTGCGAGACAAAAAGATGTGTTATATAAATCGTCATTAGCGTCCTAACGTCTGAGTCACTAACACAGAGAAGGGGTTTAATATCCGTTGATTGCTACGTACCCCCGTGCAGGGACGTGCGCACCCTTTACACAAAAGGGTAATCGAGGAGGAATAATGCATGAGATTAATGCATTAGGGTTTGGGGTATCTCTTTTGGATCAGTGTTGCCTTCGTAGTCGGTTGTATAGCCAATAGAACCAGTGAAATGCTGCAGGAAAAGATTATTCCTCGGATTTTAAAGGTGTCCAACCCGGTTTGGATTAAAATTAATACTTTAGTTCTGGAAAGTGAATTATCTGAACAATTTGTAAATAATGTTGTTATAACATTATTGCTCTGTGCTATTTCATTACCAAATTAAGTGACATTTTTACATTGACTGACCTCCATTGAAAATATGAAAAGAGTTGTTCTAACCTTAACCCCATGTGTGCCTACTAGGAACCATACACATTCTTGCAAATTCGAGTTTGGTAAAGTTAGTAATTGATTTTAGAGTGACAATGCAATAATATGTAAATTGCATGTCCCAGCCAATCACTCCCCGTAAATCTTGTTAAAAAATTTACCTGAATTGAAGGATTTTCTTTTCAGTTTTGGAACTCTCACATTTACATTGCATGGCCTCAATGTGCAGCTGCCCACTGTACCCTGGGGCTAAACACACTGATCATACACATCCCATGCAGTATGTTCTCAGATTAGGTAAACATCAAATTTATAAGGAGTATGCGCATAGCACAGCCATTACTCTTCCCACCAAAAACAAACTCAATATGCACAGTACATCTATTCTTCAGCTGCAGATGTAAAATGAGTGTAAACAATCCAACTATTTATCAGAAACTCAAGTTTCTAGTTTATATTGTTTTGTTTTGTGCTTCTTTCTTTAAAAAGAGCCAACTCTCCTCTGGATATTTATGTCAAAATATCAGAACTATCAGAAACAGTAGCTGAAATAAGCTATACAAAGAAAATTAATACATTGCTTCCTGTACAATGAGTACAAATGTATACACTTTTGAGGACAAACAAATCACAAGCATAATCACCTAAAGCTTAGTACATGTACATGTAGTTCACTGTAGTATACAGTGTACATGCAGTACTACTTTGGCATACTAATACAAAATGTAGTAGTATTATTTAGTATTGTACATTTTGGGATATGTAGTACATTGTTCTTCACCCTAAATAGTATGCCTGGGAGGTTAGGGTTTTAATGCATAATTTCCTGCACCATTGCAAAAATAATACAACTGTTATAAAATATAAATTAATTAGTGTTGTACATGCCCAAGATACAGTGCACTTGAAGTGATACTTCAAAACATGGGTGAAGGCCATGAATTTCCACTTACAAATTGTTTTCTTGTTGTCTCTATTGATTCTTAAACACTTGACTAATGTTAGGAATTTTCAAGCAACAGCTAATATATTTCTGGCAAAGTTGCAGGTTGCACGGATGGTTGGAATTTGTTAATTGTCTCTGAGTTTAAAGAGATCGTATACCATTTATCAGTTGTGCATTTTTATCATTTGAAGCAGCATCATTGCTCAAAATATAAAGAAAGGTGTTTGACAACTAACCTGACAAAGTTAGTTGTGAATGCTCTTTTTTAGATTTTAATTTCAAACTATTAGTATTACTAATTGCAATTTCTAAAAATGCATCTCAGAGACACATTTTTTCAAAATGACAGTGCTCTTTATATCAAGTAAGCTTTTGAACAATAACTTGGTTTGTTACTTTTCAAATAGTTGCAAATTGTAAACCGTCCCTTTAATTTAACAAGCAGTATATCTATTATTACAATTACCAGACAAAATGGCATTTTGGACCTCAGCTGTGTGAAGCCATGTTCATTCATATTTAATAAGTTACAAGTTATCCAAATGCAATGTATATTTTTCACATCTAAAAAGAAATAAGACACTTAGATTCTTAGAATCTAAATTTAAACTTCAGATGCAGTGGGTGGATTTTTTTTCTCTGATATTTTTCTGTTATCAAAACAGCATTCACCATTTGTTCATTTAAATTCATACAAGGCACATTTATGCACTGTGCGACCCACTTGTGTATCAATAACACTATAATTTGATAAGAGGCTGTGGCCAGTGCACCATCCCATCCACTGCAAAACATAGGACCTACATCCCGTGCTCCGTACTGATTCTTTTTTTTTTAAAGGGCAATCAACATTTCGACCCAATTTGACTTTTCTTTAATTCCGTAAAGTACTCATGAACAAAAACAAAATGTGATGTGTCTGTGGAAGGCCGTTTCCGTATTGTCCTGGGTGGTGGCTTGTCTGGGACATGATAGGGCTCCTTTTTCTTAGCCCGCGTCTTTCAGATGAGACGTAAAACTGTAGGTCCTGTGCGCTGTTTAATGCACATAAAACACAGGACACTTATCATCAAAGAGATCTGTTGCATAATGCGCCCTCTCCCAGTACAGTTTATGTGGTGCACATTTGATCATATTCATATGAAATTTGCACAATATAAATAAAATATATATTTTCAAAAACAAATATCAAGGTGCAAATATTCTTCTCATATTTACATCTCACCTTTTTCGGCGCTATTTCTTAATTTTTTTATAAGAGGAGAAATACTGTTATGGTACTTGAAATGTTTTAACGGCAAGCATCGGTATCTCTAGATCATCAAAACTATAGTTTTACAAATCTTGAATTTTGGTTTAAAATCCCTCTGCACATTAAATGGTCGCTTTAAAGTTCTGACTGACCAGTGAGCGGAGATGTCTCCTTCCCAGGGAGTTCAGAGGAAATCAGAGCCTGGGGGCCGCAGGCCTCATTTTATTGCAACAGTAGGGCTCCGTAAATGGCCGCCACGCACTCCCTCCTGCCTTCAAAATCAATACGCAACCCCACGACTATATATACATACACACACATGCACGCAGGCTGTGCGAAGCTGTTTATTGCCTAGTCGGTAGTACTCGGTACCCAAATGTTATGCGGGGGTTAGAATTTCTTAAAGCGCCAGTTTCGTACCCCGCGAATGCAAACATGTCTGCTTTAATCATGTCTAACTTAAAATTCGCAGCGCTGAAACGATCGACATATTCCGTGCTGTCATTCGTTGCATGAGCACCGACAACGAAGGCAAAAATATACAATCTGAATTTCATGTACTCTGATGTAAACGTTAGATTAACATGGCGATTGTAAATGTGCATAAATCTGTCTCGCGGACACCGCCATGCCCTGAATGCAATGTGAAGGAAGTGTGACTAGTAATAGTGGTCACATGGCAGTGCAGTGCAACATATAATGTGGGCCAAGATGGAAAAAAATGTAAAATTGCAATAACCCTTCAGGGCACCTCTTAAGTAAATTTAGATGCCCCAGTTTTCTTTTGTAAACAGTATGACAACATGAATACAAAGCTGAGACAGTGTTTATCTGTACTGTGCGAGCCATATTCTATCACTGACTGCACTTTAAGTTCTAACAAGGTAATATCTAATCTATCAACTCTCAAACTGGTTCGGAGCGAACGCAGCTTGCTTTGCCCTGCTTAAGGTTATTTACAATCGATTCCCTCGCGCTGCGCAAACGGAATGAGGTAGCTGCGTATAAGCGCAAGAGGCGAGACAAGTTAAAGGTTTGTGAAATAGAGACATCCTCGTTTCCAGCTAATAACAGTCCACAGTTTGGGTTACAAACCAATCGCATAATGATTGCTTCAGACTAGATAAATTATGAAGATGTTGACAAATTAATTGATGTGCTTATGGATTGAAGTTAAATGTGGAACCCATGTAACTTTGCTAGTCAGACCTTACTAATCCTGTAAAATTTCATATTCTTTTTCAATATCAAGTTATCACTGACCAAAAACAAGAAACTGCCAACAAAATATACACTTGAAAGAAAGTATTTGCTGCCATTTATTTGGTTGTGTACATAAGTCTATGGAGAGTTGAGTGTCTTTTCAAAATATTTTCTAACAAAATTGCAAATGTTTGTGCCCTAGATACATGTCTTTTCATCATTTTTGCAATGGCTGACCTTTAATGAGATAATTTTGATGAAAAGAAGTGGCATCATGATACTGTATTCATGGGCTGGGTAAATGTAACTATTCCGCTAGATCCTCATATTTCCAATTTCATTACTTTTTTACTTAGCCAAATAAAGTTCACTAACCTAAACAAATCCCAAAATTAATGTATTCTTTGTATTCTTTTTTTTAATTTCTCTCAAATCTATAAAACGGAGGTCACCTGGACTCATTTGCCTACAAACAACTGAATATTCCCATTGAATTTCTATTGCAACAAGAGCCGGTCAGTCTAACTTGACAGACACACAGTCTGAATGGCATATCCGTGCAGCATTTAACTCTTTCAACTCGAGACTAGTCTGCTGTGGTTTTGTTAAAAAAAGAGGGAAAAAAGTCCAACCGGGCCATTCACTGGCACAACCCGCCAGCCCGCAGGGCACGCGATCCGGCCCTGCATTATTTACCACCGACCCGCCTGCTACGGTCATGCCGCACACGGCGCCGTACCATTTCCTAACCGTTTTAATTATACCGTCCGAAATTTATGATTTTCAAACCAAAAGTCTCAGGTCACAGGGGTGGGAATAACATATCCATATTCCTTAGAATGGCATGATGACGTAGGAATAAACTGAAAGGTTGTTGCGTTTGGAAAAAAACGGGTTCACGGTGTATTTCGACTGTCAATCCGCCGTGTACGAAGAGGAAATGTACCGCGGCGAGCGGCACGCGTGTCACCAGCACCGGGCGCGCACAGCGCGCGGCGTAACCCTCACTGCCTCAGTGGCGCCGGAAGATTCACGCTGCATTCCTGCCCGACTGGCGACTTAAAAACTGGGGGAAAACAGTCGATAATGACCTGCCAACTGAACACAGGAAACGCGTGGGTAAAGATTGGACTGCTGGTTATTGCAATTAATTTATTTGATGGATAGCTTCTCCGTGAGCGGTGGTTATTTAGATTAGAACAGATTTGAATTAAAGAAAAGTTGCTCCGGCGGGCGCGAGGCGATATTCTCCGGACGACGAACCCGAAACATATAAACAAAGTTAAATTTCCACCCAAATATCTTCGCAGTTTGATCCTTGTTCGCTGCTAGAAATGCCCTGTTACACACCAGGGCCAATTCCATAGTCTAACTTCGAAGAGGAATGCAAAACTTTGGCGTAAAATATTCTCTCCCGTTGCGCCTCGGAAATCGGCAAAAGTCGAAGAACTTTGTTTGGGAGAAAAAACCCGAGCACAGCCTGTTGCCATAAACATCAGCTGCGTTCCCCCATAAAAATATCCTCGAAAGTTCAAAACGCGACATAAAAACACCTAAAAGTTGATAATTTCTGATAAAGAAACTCAACAGGAACTCTTCTTACCTTGTCTAGCCAGAGTCGGGAAAATATAAATCCAGAAAGCGGTGAAAAAGAGCCAAAAACTTATTCCATTTTGCCCGGCCATGTTTACTCCATTCGAATTACTCCAAGTTTAGTGTGCAATTCAACACGCGGCGGTACGTGCGGTCCGTCTGCTCGCTACTCAACGAGTGAAATGATGTACGGCGACTGTACCATTCGCGCCGCGGGGGTGTTATTCTGCTTCTCAAAAGCCTCGTTGATTGGTGGACTGGCATAAGTGACAAGTGGATTTGACGATAGCGGTGAAGATAAACAGCACCCTCTGTACATTGCTCTTCCAACAACTTGTGCAGCGTCGGATCAGATAATGTCCAGCAAATGCGTTATTTACCTACAAAAATGACTGTTTCCTATGGTCAGATTTGTTTGGAATTCGCAGTTGTTAGATGAGGGGAGAACTGTGGGTTTTCGCAATGGTTCAGAAAGTTCAATGGAAATTTCCTAAAGTTCAATCATGGCTCAATTAAATAACGCAGGGAAATTTAATAAGAGCTATAAAACAATGACAGCAACAGCGGCTAAATTAATTCAAACCTGAATTGGTTTCTTTAATATCACCCAGAAGTAATTTTTCACATGGAGAATAATTTGTACTGAGTTTATGCTTCATTTCCACTTAAACTTCAATAATACCGCAAAAAGAAATGTAAATACCAGACATTGTATCAGTTTAATTAAATGGGTTGTTTGTTTTTTCGTCAGGAAAATAATGTATGTTCCTCCAAATAATGATCACCATTCTGATTTCGGGGCTTGTTTTAAATTTCGTTACACACAATGCTAACAAAATGACACCCAACCGAGTCGTGAATTGGCGTAGCGGTTATTTCCTCGCCTTCCACCGCTATGACCCGGGTTCGAATCCGGCCTGGGCCAATGTGGATTGTGTTTTCAGTCCCTGTCTGACTCCGTGGGTTCCCCCGGGATATTCTTCTAGGGTTTTTCTCCCACCTCTAAAACTGTACCTTCCTTTCATTGTCTTCTCTCTACAGGTTTCTTCAGGCTTGCGAACAGTGTCTTGGGCACTTTTGAGGGATCCTTGCTTTCATTATCAGCAATATATAATAATGATAATTGAAGGGTTAAGTCAGGGCGCGCCGGGCCGGACGGACACCGCCAATGCCCATCTTAACCCCAAATGGCGGGCGCTGTCCCATAACGAAAATAATTATACAACTTATTGATCAGCTTAAGAAAAAAAACCGCCACTTGTTAATTGGCCACAATCTACTGATATCCAATGACCAGATCGGCATTGATAATATTTTCTTTGTAGCGACTTTTGAAGAGACAGCTCTCTGAGATAATTTACCGACACAATACCGACGTTTAACCTTGAAAATGTCAGGGTATCGATCGTGGCAGAGTTTTTTAACGGAATGTCCTTTGAATAGTAAACGTTTTTGCCGACAAATTCTGAAAGAGCTTGCGGGTTGGAGTTTTATTTTGGCTATTTATTGTACTGTATTGTGTCTCATGATTACGATGTCCTTAAAATAACTAAGTTGTTTAAATAACTCCGTGTACTCCGGAAATTGTTCCGGGAATCGGTATGGGCTAACTGTTCTTGACCGCAAAATCGAAGAGAAAGGAAACCACAAAGGAGGGGGGGGGGGGGGTGTTAGGAAAAGAAAGTTATTGTCATTTTCCTCATGTTCAGCATGTTCCGCTAACTACCGATTTTCTTTTACAAATAGAAGTAATGTTCATGCATCTTTACAATGTTAACCGACTTAACCCTTTAAATCTGCGCCGAGTTTAAAATAATTATTTGAAACACTAGAAGTTCATCCCTTTAGTTTCAAATACTTGTTTTGAGAATTTGAAAATACAAATTTCGAATGCAATACACAGAGTTTAGCGCCCGCGCATTTTTGTCAACATCTGCAGCCAATGCCAGATTATAGCCGCATTTTAGATAATGGCTGCAGTACTTCATGCAAGAGGGCGCTGTTTTAAAATTGCGAATAAACAAGTTCAACCAGTTTTGTACATATTATGTGCATTCTTTTATGAACGTTTTAATAATCAATTGTCATTGATGAACCATAAATATAGCTCTGGAAATACTTTTCGACATAACTTGACATAAATTCAAGAACATAATTAAAGTCTAAAATCACTATTAAGAGATGACAGTGTGAATTTAAAATAAAATGAATAAATTAAAAAAAGTTAAATAAAACACGACCTTTGACATGGCAGGCAAAATGTTAAAGGTGGATACACCATTTGCAGATATCGAAAATATTTACTACCGAAATATTAAGAAATATCTTACTTATTTGAAAGATGATGATTCTAGGCATCCAGCTAAATAATTGTGCTAGATATCTTGTAATTGTTCCGAAAAATATGACAAAAAAGATTGAAAGTTACGTTTAAATTGAACGTTTACGTTTGTGCATATTTAAAGATCTTTAAATAGTACTTTTATTAAAATAATGAACCCCAATAAATCTTGCCAATTAACACTTCCTCAAAACAAATTACCCAGAAAAAAACATATCTGAGATAGAAACCAAAGAAGTTCATGACCGTTACAAAACAAATATTACGGTACAACTGGTTTCTTATCACAAGTTGCACCCTATGCGTTGATATGTACATTGTACTGATATTGCAGGTTTCTAAATTGTGTTAATAAATTCATGATTATGATTAGAATTTTTTTTTTTTCGTCTTAAAGCACTTAAAAAATAAATTTCTGATACAAACCTTTTTGTGTTGAGCTAACAAAAATTCAGTCAAGATTTGAGAATTCATTACAGTATTTTTCAGACACTTGTAAAGTTGCATCACTAAATTAATCAATACATCGTTCAATTTATCAGTAATTGATTAATTGGATCAATATTACGATGCACTGTGGTCCACATAGTAAATTGCAGCTATATACAGTGAATACATAATTGCTGTCGAGTTTAACTATATAACAATGTAATTAGAGTCGTTCTACACACAGTTTGTTTTCCACACACAAGACCAAAATACGCTATCATTCTATTTACATATTCTATAATAAGACTTGGGCAAGTCTATTTTGTCAAAGACTGCCATCAGTTTGTTGCAAGTTTATGATTATCAGGAGAAACTCAAATCAGCCACCTTGACCTGCGTTGGCACTGACAAAATATGGTGTTTGAAGAAACTTTATAGAGATACAGTTTATACACCTTTTGGTAAAGAACAGCATTTTCATTATTATACCCCCCCCCCCCCCCCCCCCCACTGGCTGATATTATGCGTTTACAGAAAAGTGTTCTCTTTGCTTAGTTTTGCCCAAGGACCTGTCAAAGCTTTGTGAATTTTGGATAAGCGAATTTGCAAATGAAGCCCCTTTCTATAAATGTTGTATTATCCTGCCTCATTCTGAAAACCTCCCAAAGTAATTTGGCAATTCTCATCCCAACAGGATGTTCAGCCGACAAGACAACAGGCCCTTTTTCACTTCTCTGGCAAAGCAAGAGCTTATGCCTGACTCACTGTCAATCAGGCGAGTTTCTTATCTGATTCCTAAACAAGACGCGTCCCATGTTTAACCTTTCAGACAACGTACTCCTTTATCTTTCCTTCCTTCTAGAAGCAGAGACAACTCTCAAGCTGTGATTAGTAATCCGGATTATTCTTTCTTTCTTCAGAATGTAAACCGATCAGGGATTATGCGTTTATCAGATTTCTGGCTACACTGCGACAAATCGACGAGCGAGGGAGAGAAAGAGAGAGAGCGAAAAACAGTTTTACTGCATCGCTTTACCATCTCAGGTTGCAGCTTTATATGAACCATTTCCAACCGGCCCGGAGCCTTAAGATTGGAATCGTCACTCCCACATGACTCGGGACGCAGCAGCTAAGTCGTCCTTTGCGTCAGGCATTGCCATCTGCTTTGCGTACTAGTAGAGGGCGCTATTCAGCTATCCAAATGACCGTTTACATAATGTTATGAATATAATGCCACTACTTATGCAAAGTTGTCAAAATGCTACATTACATGATGATGACAAGATAAATGGCAAGGCTAAATAGACGTCTGGAGCTTAAGGCAGGCAATTGGATTTTCATGGTTACAAACAGATTCCATGATGAATAACAATAATTAATTCTGGAAACACAATGTTTTGAGAAAATTTAGTATGCATCGCTCAACGGCTTTAAATACAGAAAAAAGTCCAGCATTTGAGAGACATTTATAGGGCTGGTCATTTCAAATCACGCACTCAGTGGAGCCAGATCAGTGGAGCCGGATCAGTGGAGCCGGATCAGTGGAGCCGGATCAGTGGAGCCGGATCAGTGGAGCCGGATCAGTGGAGCCGGATCAGTGGAGCCGGATCAGTGGAGCCGGATCAGTGGAGCCGGATCAGTGGAGCCGGATCAGTGGAGCCGGATCAGTGGAACCGGATCAGTGGAGCCAGATCAGTGGAGCCAGATCAGTGGAGCCGATCAGTGGAGCCAGATCAGTGGAGCCCGATCAGTGGAGCCCGATCAGTGGAGCCCGATCAGTGGAGCCCGATCAGTGGAGCCCGATCAGTGGAGCCAGATCAGTGATATTTTTGAAGCATGTATACATCTCTTGATGACGTCGTGCAGAAATGTCCAGTGGAGACCATTGAGAAATTTAACCTTATTGTGATGGCATTGTGTGCGACACAAACAGCCTGAAAAAAATCAAAAGAGTGAACATGCTGTTAGGTTGAATATATTTCAAGACTCTGCCACATGGAGAGTGCAGCTTAGAAGTTGAAAGTTTTGAATCAACAACAGATATTCAACAGATGATCGATGGATGATCGAATATTCAAATATCAGTTTATTCTGTACAGCCCTATAAAGGCTGAAAGCATGACTGTACTGATGTTATCCTTTGTGCTAAAATGCACCAGATCTTCAATCCAACTACACGTCATGTGGTACGGCAACTCGGTCAGGACACATCATGTTTCCATCCTAGATTTCATTTTGAGGGCACCTAATCTCAACAAATCCTGCCTTGGAGCAACTCGGAGCGTCGATTTATCTAAAAACTGGATTACTCTCATCCATGCTTACTTGCATTGCAACTACAAAAACACACCAAAACTCACACAAACTATTCGTTCAAGGAAAAATGCCCCAGGGTGCACATAGCTACTGTATGTATATATATTTTGTTAGAGCGAACAGAAAATACCGATTTGGCTGATGTTATCAGGGGATAAGCTAGGTCTTAATGTCCATGTTAGCGACAGTGGATTATACCCGTGGGCAATTTTCAATTCGGTCAGCGGTTGAGAGAACCAAATTGCTAGAATTCGGGACGGACATCTAGCTTGCGAAATGCGAAGCGGAGGCAATTATGCTGAAGCACTGTCAACAACCGATGCGTACTCAACGTAGGACGGTTGACAATGAATGATCGTGTGAAAAATTGAGAAAAAAAACATCTGCGGTATATGTCAGATTTAAATGAAATGACTATATGTTCATGTACAACACAATACAAAAGCAGCATATCAATCTGCGTCGCATTGTGGGGACATAATTTGCATTGAACACTAATGTTGGACACCAGTGGACACCAGTGACTTTCAAAACTAGGTTTTTAAGTTCAAGAAAACAGCAATGTATATAAAAGCTAAAATATTCCTTCTTATTTAAAAAAAAAAAAGGGTGAAAACATATTTTCACCCTGTTTTATACATGTAAGTTCGTTTACTTTAACACAACAGCAGAAATTCAAATGCCACAAGAATTGCATGTACTCCCACAATTTCAATTAAATTAGTGATATATAAACCCTAAGTATTATATATCAATTGAAAGTGCTTCTGCAGAGTCTATACATATCCATATACTTCTATCAATATCGCATTTCTTCAAAGTATGATGACAGGGTAATGGGGGATAAAACAAAGTTGATTGGAAATTTTGCTGGGTCTGTTTTAATCTGCTAATAACTTCATCAAGTGGATTAAACGACCTGGATTAAATAGATTAAGGGCTGGGATTAGTGGCGTGCTGAGATGTGAGCCGACAGCTCAATTCCGATCACGGTTGAAGGATTGGTAAAGTCTATGAAGGATTGCCAAACAACGGCTTTGTTCTCCAGCCGTGGCTCTCTCCATCTCTAGAATAATTTAAAGCCGTGAAAAGAAACTGCACTAAAATTCCCCAGTCCTTCAGGACATAAAGAGTACAATTCTCATTTCTAGTTGTGTTTAAAACCACACTTCTTCGCAAAAGAGCTATTCCATTGTGCCCCCTCAGAACCTGTCAGTTAAATTGTGTCCACCAATCAAAGCTTCAAATCACATTAAATCATTAATCAATAGTTAATCTAAGAAAACCAAGCCACACTCAAAATTGTATCGACAGACACAAAAATATACATCAACAGTTTCCAATAGCATTTTGCCATCTGCTATGATCCGACGCTATAATAGACTGGCGTAGATTCACAGAGTGTGTAAATAATTAAAACAGTAGAGTCGTTACGGGGCATGCAAACCATCTGGTGTGCAATTCTATGTACATTTGTGTATAGCCTCTACGCACCAACTGTTTGTGTACCTAAAATATATTTGCCTAAAGTAATCTTTTTAAATATTCATGTTTTTATTTATCCTCTAAAAATTCATGAGTGGTCTTCTCCTTCTAGTACAAATCCTGTTTTTGGTCTGGGTAAATATTTCAACTGCTAGCTCTGGAGTAGATTTGTATTAATTTTATTGTGCCAATTGTTGACAATTTTTATTAAGAGTAACCTTCCAAATTTTGATGACAACATTTCAATTCTAATTACGGATTGAACATCACTCGATACAAATAAATAAAAAATATAGATACAAGCAATAGAAAAAACAAATACTAAAAGAACAAGGTTATTGCCACCACCTTAAAGAAAACTAGCCTTTAAGCTAGTGAAAATAAACAGCCAATAAGTCACCACTTTAAAATCCTTCAGTCCCGCAGTAGCGAAGCACAGCCTTGGCCTATAAACACGGCACATATTGCCAGGCTTTAACAGTTGAACGTATGACTTATCTTGTCTGTTGTGTCTCCTCAAGAAAAACACCGTGCTCCACTCGAGCAGAAGAACCTGCACTGACATGAACGCTCAGGCGGAAAAACTGTTGACATTTTGCGGTCAATGGAAAGAAGAGATTCCTTCTTTTTTTTGTACATCCTTGGGTTTTTTTTTATTTCTTTATTTTTTATATATTTTTATTTTTTTGTATCGCGGCCACTTGTGATCTGGTTCCTTATGGCTGATTAGACGCTGGGACATTTATTTAACCTTTTACGATCTAAGGATAATGGGATGTGATAAGAGGGGGTTTTAAACATCTTATAGAGGTTAGGAATGTCAGAAGGAGAATAGTACAACGCGTAGAGTCCTTCAATCGCTGCGACAAGGAACGCTACAATAATGAGAATCAGGTTTAAAGTCACATTTGTTTACTGTGAGATGTAAAGATGTTTTTATTTGGGGAAAAGAGAGTTCAATCTCTTGTATATTAATTAAACATTTTCAACCCTTTGTTTTCTTTTATTTAATGAAAATTAAATTTTAAAAAGAATATTTTAATAATGTACATTCTATTCATTGCGGATGTTTATTTCACAAACTGAAGCTTTTCTCAATTTGTTAAGAAGTATTCAATAACATTCTAAAAATCATGACTTCTGTCATTTCATTTTATTTTTATACCAAAACAAGTTGCAAATAGGACAACTGCCTCAATGTGGGTTTATTGGATAAAATCTGTTTGAGTATTTGTGGTTTTCTCATGTTTTATAGTTTGTTCATTCATTTTTTTTTTAAACACTCGGCTTGAATATTTAAATTATTTAAATATTATTCAAATATTTAGTAGCACTATACACGTATTTGACAACATTTTATAAATCCCCTCCCCTCCCCCCCCCCCCCCTACCTCCAAAAGGAAAAACACCAAGAAAATCTCTTAGGTATAAGGTTGATTCCTAGTCATGAGTTGCATTCTTGATTATTTCTTTCCTTCCGTTCTCTACCTACGGTTTAATTAAAGTAATAGTTCTTTAGGCTTAGCGCAAGTCAAGGCCAAGATTAATACCGGACCGGGTGCAGATTAGGCTGGTAATTAATAACCAGATTGTGTTAATGTAGTTGACTAATATGGCATGAAGGTCGCACGTTGCAGCTTAGAAAGAATACATAACAAGATTCCATCTTTTTGTGGTTGTGTATATATTAATGTATAAATTAATAATAATAAATTAATGTATAAATTAATGGCACGTAAAGGCGCCTCTATCTGCCGCTATCAGACCACAGAGCACAGCCAAAGATCGTAAATGTTAATTTTTAAAGAGGGGGAAAAAAAATTGGCACAGGGAAAAAATCCACGCACAATTCTACTCATATACAGAATTTAATGTTAGGAAAAGGTGTGTCCGGTGTTTCTAAACCCCAGGTTAAGTTCCGTCTCCATCACCATTACTAAACTGCATGAACTAAGCCAAAGACAGAAATAAAGCGAGGTTTGATAAACAGCCTGAAAGTTGAATTGAATGCTAACCAAACCTACCTAGCTTCTAGATGCCATGTTTGAGTGCATGACACAGCCAGTCCATCTTAGTAGTCCAGCCTCCTCCATGAGCCTCATTCAGTTGCTTCATGAAGTACTCCACAGCCTCAGCTTCCTTCTTCTCTACCGCCATCGTCTTACGGAGGTAGGAGATGTCATCGATGGACTGCAGCTCAGGGATACCCGTGGCTAACATCATAGAGAAGAGAGAGATGAAGAGGTTGGCTGAACGACGGAGAATGAGGTAGGCTGAGCAGCACAGCTCTTGGAACCTTGGGAAGAAAAGAAGTTCTAGAACCTTATCTTCAGAGGTGGAACCTAAGCTGATTGATGGCAGGATAAGAAATGCAAAGCAGGAAACTTGAGAAGAGAGACAGTTTTACTGTAGTCAGATCAACAGAGTACAGAGATGCAGATTCTTCTCAACAACCTACTTTTTAAACTCGGGGCTCTTGTTAATATCGTTGCCCTTGGTAATGACTCGAAGAAAGTCTTCCGTCAGAACGAAGGGGACGCGCTCTCGTTTGATACCATACTTCTTCTTGATGTGACCCAAGAAGTGACCGAAGTCTATGTGGAAAATCTATGGGGGGAAAAAGACAAAAATGCTGCACTTTGGCAAAGAATCCAGACTGTTTTCCCATTGAAGATCTTCAATGCTGGCAATAGAGACAGTCACAATCTTGGCTAGGACACTTCCACACATAATATGGGTAGATGCATAATTAATGCCTTGCTGTGGACTAGTTACCCATCCTAACCCTATTCATGCTGTGAAGGGATCAGAATATGTCTTGTTTCAGTGTGAGGGGCTGGTTTTTCAACACATTTCTTTAGTAGCCCACACCTTGAGTGACCTTTGGCCTTGTGATGAGTGATTTGCATTAAAAAAGGACTACATTCTAAATTCAGGACACCTCTCTGCCTCCAACAATGACCTGCAGTAGAGTGGTCCCCTGGTTCGATTCCAAGTTTTGTCTTTTACCTGTCCGTTCTCGTTCAGCATGATGTTGTCATTGTGTCGGTCCCCGATACCCAAGATAAAAGTGGCCACGCAGTACCCGGCGCAGGACTTGGTGAACATGTCTATGGCATCGTCATACCTGGGAGCAATATCATATGCAACACCATTAAACAGAATGTAATATCTTTGAAGAGGGAGGACATTTTGTGTGGACCTCTGAACAAAAGATGTCCACACAGTGCAGGTATTGAAGATGCTGTGTGGACTTGCCCTTGTGTAAATAAGTCGTCGTCCTCCCCCTCCTCCCCCCCTCCCCCCCCCCCCCCCCTCTAAAAAAAGGCTTTAGAGGCAAAATGGGGGGTTAGGGTGAAGATGAACACTCAAGAGAATCACTTAACAAATTCAGGTTGAAAGAATTTTCACAGCGCGAGTAAAATGAGTATTTTTCTTCTTAACCAGTTTGCGCCGGCATTATTTTTGACATTGACCGGGCTCAGCTGTGGGATTGTTTTTCCTGAACCTCGATCCGAGACAGGTTCAGGCCAGCATCTGTGGGTGGCACAACCTGTCATTTTCAGCCCCACTAATTGCGAGCTGATCGCTGACAGATATTTCCGGCCTTGCTGGTGACGTGTTTATCCGTCATCCATTTTGAAAAACTGTGCGTGTATACAGGTCATTGGATGCGAACTGGTTAACTACACGAATGCGAAGGAGTGAGTGAGTGAGTGAGTTTTGGGTTTAGCGCCGTGCCGGCATCAATGGCCATCGAATGCAAAGGAATGTCCACACTAGGTATGTAACGCTAAGCTGCTTAGACTCACAGATCTCCCTTGTTCTTCTCTTTGATCCACTGATGTAACACACTGCTCTTTAGCTGTAAGGTTCCCATGATGCCAGCTTTGTGCTGTATGTCGTAGATTGTCCGTGAGTTCCGAACCACCTCGATGAGACCGGTGGTGTTACCCGAGGCTAGACACTTGTACGGCTGCATACTGCAAAATAATGAGAGTCAAAATGTGTCGAGATTTGAAGACTGTAAAGTGGATCTACCAGTATTTACTTGGGGGATTGTTGAGTTACATCTTAGCATTGTCATCTCAAATAGAAGATCTTGTGGGTTTGAGTCCAACATGTTGGGTTGCATTGCTTGTGTCCTTGGGCAAGACACTTAATCAATATTTGCTTGTTGCTAGGCAGGATTAACCCTAAAATAGTCTTGAATCTAACAACTTCAATACGATTTTGTAAACACCCTAGAAAGTTAGGGTTAAAGACCATTTCATACGAGGCGCAGAAGCAAACGAGACGGTGAATTTATCATATCACGCCGAGCAAAGGGTTGAAGACATATTTCGTTGCTTGGGGCTGTATTACTCACTTGAGATCTAGGCCGTTCATCTGCCAGATGTTATCCATGATTTCAAAGATCTGCAAGGTCAGCATATCCTGTCGCAAATCTGAAAACCAATCATATTTATAGAATAAGGAGTCGTTGCAAATCCAAATGGAAGTATCCGCTAAGGGCAGAAAACATGTTAAGCCAAACCAGGTTACCAACTGAAATGTCTGTCAATGGAAATTGCGTTTGACTGGTCCTCGGCTGTTTTGTGTTTAGTATATAAATATGCTAAATGATATTTGCTTCTCACTAAAAATAAGAAATAGGCCTGATACAATAACGTCAGTACGTATGTGACTACGTTTCAAGTTTTGATGAATAGGTCTATTGTAATGGACTTTTTCTAAAGCTTCTAAATTTTGGAGACACTCTGTGACAAGAAACGTTGACTTACCGTCGCCCTTTTTGAAGATAATCTTCATATCTGCAAACATGGCGTCTGCCATCACATCGTGGTTCTCCCAGACCAGCCATAGAGGGCGTTTGGCTGATGACATGATGCGACATTCCTCTACTTTCAGCTTGCCTAGCGTGAAGGTAGGGTTCAGCGGCAAGGGGAAGTGCTGGAGCGCATCGATGAAGTCAGCCTGCTGCATCTGATCAGACAGGTACTTCAGTCGATCCTGAGGTGAATTTAGGAGGAAATTAAAAGTCCTATAAAACTGCCTTTGCACAGTTCTTTGGTATGGTTAAGCCCAGGGCAAGCAGGCAGATTTAGTCATGCTTCACTGATTACACAGCGATACCAGGCACTTACCTTACTAGTGTCGTCCTTGCGCACGCTCAGCGATATGGTCAGGTTTGTCAACTTATCGATAGCCTCCACCTGCTTGACAATCAGTTTAAGGTACGGACCCAGGGCTCGGCAGTAAGCTTCTAGCATGAGGCCAGATCGCTGGCTCACTTTGGGTTTGTGCATCTCGGACCTACAATAAAAAAAAAATGTAAACTTTGACTTATTACCGGCTTCTAAGCACACACAGTTTAAAAAGTAGAAGAAAAGTAAGATCCAAATTTTCAACAACAAAAAAAAATTGACTTTCGAGTAAACAAAGCAAGATTTTGTGATTTCCCCATTTTTTATTTTAGTACGGGAAAGAACGTTTTGTGTACCTGAGATGCCAGAAGAAGAAATGTCCAATGCGTTGGTTGTATAGAGAGCGTCTCATGAGGAACCGTGCCAGGGGATTGTCCAGATACGATTCGTATTTCAACACCTAACAAATTTAGCAAGGAGAACAAGCAAAGTAGACTTATTCAAATCAAACATTGTACCAAATTGTCCACATCATTTAAAAATTGTGGAACTGCAGAAGATGAAATTCTGTTTGGAAATGAAAAAAAAAGGCCTGTACCTGGACAAGTTGTAGGATGTACTGCAACAGTTCCTCATCTGTCAGGTTCTGTTCTAGCGACTCAACGGCAAAGGTTCTAACTCCAAGATCTGCGTAGCTGCAATCTAGAAGACCTAACGCCGTCTCATTGTCTACCAGGTCCCAGTCTTTGAGTAGGATGTAAAGCTGACACATAAACAAAAATAGTTGTGAATCCTCAACACTAAAAAAAGGTTTCCTATCCTTGACACTTAACTTACACCTAGACGGAAGCTCTATGGAGACTGTGCATAGAGCATGAGCAGTGTAAAATGTTTGAACTGTACTACTGTACCTGTGAGACATCATCTCTGGAATTCCACTTTACAGCGTTAAGAAGTTTGGGCAGAGAGTTGGGTCTCGCTTGACAGTATAACCTAAGGAACAATGAAAACACCCATTCATAAGCTGAGGGCTGAATCCTCACGAACATTAACCCCGCCAGACGTAACTCAGAGTAATTCTGAGGGGATGTAATGGGAGCTTGGGGGAGTTTGGGGGAGCTTGGGGGAGGTTGTGAGAGCTTTGGGGAGGTCGGGAGAGCTGGGGAGAGCTTGGGGGAGCTTGGGGGAGCTCGGGGAAGCTCGGAGAAGCTCGGAGAAGCTCGGAGAAGCTCGGAGAAGCTCGGAGAAGCTCGGAGAAGCTCAGAGAAGCTCAGAGAAGCTCAGAGAAGCTCAGAGAAGCTCGGAGGAGCTCGGAGGAGCTCGGAGGAGCTCGGAGGAGCTCGGAGGAGCTCGGAGGAGCTCGGAGGAGCTCGGGAGAGCTTGGGGGTAGCTTGGAGGTAGCCTGGGGGAACTTGTGAACTCCCAATAAATCACTCTTTCTGACGGCCAAACCATACCTGCAATCCCAGACCAGTTCTTTGTCTTGTTCTGACATTTCATGCAGTGTGTCTCGTCGGATGATCTCGTCCAGCAATTTCGCCTCCTCCTTTGATGGTACCTGCAAAAAAAACATCACTGGGTTAAGAAGGCATTTGAATCAAGGTCTATCTGAAGCTAAACAATAAACAAGTTCAGGCGTGAATTACAGTTCTCCACAGTTTGACCAATTTCACTCCAAAGAAGACGGACTTGTGACAGATTTGTGACAGACTTGTGGCAGACTTGTGACAGACTTGTGACGGACTTGTAACGGACTTATAACGGACTTGCGACAAACTTGCGACAAACAAAATTTATAAATCTCCAAGTTGAGCTTACTTTAGACGGCTTAGAGGGCGCATTAGAAGCGTGGTCACTGATCTCCTGAAACTGTGGGAAGACCAGACTGTACTTGTAACGCTCACACTCCAGCTCCAAGCACGGAGCGTCCTTGTTGGGATTAGAACCTGTCTGGCCAAAGGGGTTGAGTAGCTCATCATGGCCCTGGGGAAGGGGCCAGAGGTAGAGACGCAGACTCCCGGCTTGGAGGCGGTTGGTGTAATCAAAGAGATTGACGTTACCCCAAGCGATGCATACAGACTGTAAACAGCACAAAAAAAGTGGAAAAGTTACAATGTACTCGTAAAGTCATTTCGGGATGAATTTTACCATTTTGAGGTTTTGGGTTTTACTGAATCACAAACTATTATTAAAAAATCTCCACAAATTTGAACATAATCCATCACCCAGAAGTGTGTTTTTTCGGTCGATTTTGTGAAACAATTGTGTATAGAAATAATACACTTTTCTGAACTTAAAAGCTTTTTATCTCATAAATAGGTTGTCTGGGTTTTATCACTAAATCCTTCACCAGGGGAGATAGGGTGGGGGTACATATGTAAATGATACTCATTTTAAAACTAAGAACCTATAGAATTTGAAAAAAAATCTGTCAACTTTGTCTAGGTTTTGTTGGGAGCATGACATATTGACTAATTTACAACAGCATACCGTAAATTGTTATGGCATGTATTGTATTATAGAACTCAACTTGTTTACTATCTTTGAATGACCTGAATTATCTAGTATTGATTTACACTGTACAAATATTTTGGTGATGAAGTCCAGCTATCAATAACGATAACGTTTTCCAGCTGATAATTCTGTCTGTCAATCTTGCTGTGTTTGGTAAATACGCAAGTTTGACCTTTTTAAGTAAATGGTTGTTCTTTTCACAAACAGGAAGGATGTTTGTGCCATGGTGAGTTTACTGTGCAAACACGTATACGCAGTCAGATTATCAGGCAAAATGACAAATGTTCAGTACATTATTTGTAACTGGTTCTCTGATCGGTTTTTCACAAAACTTTGCCACTATATATGTGACCCACCAGGCCAAAACCAGGCGGAAGTCGGCAAATGCCATTTCGAGATATGGCATTGTACACACAAAAATGTGTTGCCGGTCGATTGTTTTTTTTTTCATAAATCGTTAGTTAAAACTCTAATTTATAGGCTGTTCATGTTTAAACCTTTTTTTAAATCCCCGAAAGTGATAATATCGGCCTTCTCCCGATTTTTGTTGTCGTTGCTATTACTCAAATTGAGCAAACTTGTTGCCGCGAACGGCAACAAAATGTCACTTTTTGAAGCGTCCTTACTTTTCATTCCATAGCGGTACTGGTGCATGTGATGTATCATTTTAAAGCTTAAAACGCTAGCAATACAATGGTATAAAAATCTCTCATATGAAAAATTTCGACTTTAGCCTGGTTTTGGGGTGGTGGGTCACATATTTAAACATCTTGGACAGGGATAATCATACTAGCTTTTCTAGTCACAGGACAATAATTTCATCCGTTTGGCCTTCCATTTTGAAATGTTTGTTCAAGTTTCTTCAGAAATGAGGTGCTGAAAATGCTGTGACAACAAGGAGCATTTCAGTTGCATGTACTTTATAAACAAAGGTGTGAATTTCAGACTATGCTTTCCAATTAGTATCACCTACCGGTACTTTAAATTACTCTTCAAGTTGGCCCATAATTTGTTGCACAAAGTCAGACTCCGCGAAATATAAAGTCGTAAAAGCTGCCAAACCTAAAATGTGCAACTAAGAAGTGGAAATGTAGTGCAAACAGTTAACAGTGTGAAAGGTTTCAAGACATTGGCTGTAGCACTGGGTGTATCCCGCCTTCTTTCGCAGCTTAGCTCCGCCTCTACGTCTTACCTCTTTCTTGCCTTTGCGTTTGCTGGTTGAGCAGATAGAGACACACAGACGAGCGCTGCGTGGTATGTCCGGGATGCGAAGCTCGTAGGTCAGCCATTCGTTCCAGCGGGGATTCGAACAGGGGACATGCTCTGTCATGACCTGGGGGCAGAGGGACTCCGAGCCATGGTAGATTCCTGAGCGTACATAGATCTGAACCAACAACATCGTCAATTACCGGTAGTTATTATTCTGCTGTTTCAAGCTATACTAGTTGCAGTTAATCAAAAAGTAACCAACCAAAATACTGGTAAAAAGCTACTAAACGCCCTGTGAAATTATCCCTTCTGGCATGCTGTCATTTTAAAGATAATAATAAGAGAATGTCATTTCCAAAAATATGTCTCAGTGACACATCATTGGAAATTTGTGTTGGTTTGTAAACTACGTACGGTACACACAACCATTGGAACGACACACGTGAATGCAATCGACTGAATAAGAATGTGTTCTGAATGCGGATTGTGACCACAATTCAAATCAAATTTTGAATTGAATTTGAAATCTAAGAATATTGTTTAATCGGAATTTGTGTATACAGCATTTACCGAGATAAAACTTCTTGAAGTTTAGTTGTCAAAAACCTTTCTTTCAATTTTTAGCACCTTTCCTGCTTCAAATGATTCAAATGCACAACTGACAAATGGTCTACTGAGCTTTAACTAACAAAATTTTGTCTGCCGGAACCTGTCAGTATTATTAATTTTACCAGCCCAGCACCATGTACCCACCTTGTCTAGTTCCTTAACGTTGACATACATTGCACAGTTAATCTTGACTTTGAAGTAGTCGCTAACGTCCCATAGACACTTAGCCTGCAAGTTGTCTCTGGGGAGGGTGGGCGGGGCACGCCTCATGTAAGAGGGGAGGGGGAAGGTCACCTCTGGAAGGCTGTTCAAGACACTGTCACGTGACATGAGCATCAGCTGGGGTGTCTTCTTGCGGAGGATACATTGGCGAATGTACTGTAGAGAGAAAACCCGGCACAGATCTTTATTGAGGGTACAGGATTAACGACTAGCTACGGCAAGTCAGCCTTCCACTGCTGTGGCCCAGGTTCAAATCCCGCCTGGGCCAATATGTGAATTGGGTTTTCAGACCCTGCCTGATTCCGTTGGTCCCAATATATTCTTCTGTGGTAAATTTTATAGGATTCTGTGAGGTTCAAGACTTAACCACGAACCTTAAATTGCGATATGGGGTAGTTGTCCATGATATATTCGTCACATCCGCAGACTTTGAGGACATATGTACCCTTGTACTCCTCCACACAGCGTTGCTGCTGATTGGGCGATAGTGCCATACTCTCGGTCCGTTTGCGAATCGTCTCGGCGATGATGTCCTCAGGTTTGCAGTCGTGGGCAATCTTGCAGGTGTAACTCTTGCTGTCCCCACTGGAAGAGATGACCCAAATGCAGACAGTGACCCGACCTGGAACGGGGAGCATTTCAAAAAGAGACAAAACAAGTGTGAATGTCAGAAAGTATTTTTTTTTTTTTTTTTACATAAATAATAAGTGCTGATAGAATACAAAATTTATTTAAATGCATCTTTTTACAAAATTACTATCAAGACAAGATTTTTTTATAACAGTAAATTAGTAATCTCAGTTCATAATACAGGCAGAAAATATATCTGTAGAGAGTTGAAAATTCCTGTTTAATTGAATACAATTGGGGTCATAAATTGGTCAGAATTTTATCAAGTAAACAATAAATACACTTCAGGTTTTTGTTTTTTTATATTATTGATAAACAATGAGAAATTCAGTACAGATATTTTATGTAACCATTATCATATATTTGTTTTTCCCTTTCTTGGCTCCGTGGGATAAACAGCATTTATTTTCGAGCCTTACTGGTTCCTAATTACACTGGTGGGGTGGGGTGGGAGTATAAAAGAAACATGACAGTTTTTCCTATTAAAAGAAAAAGAAAGGTCTAAGGGCTAAGACTTTATGAAATACATGTAGATAAGATAACAAATCTTTCTACTAGATGATCCAGATTCATTTCATCCTTTCTCAGCTCTTCAGGGGCCCAATCATGAACCCCCCCCCTTCCCTCCCGTACAAATAAAAATTAATTGCGTTTTCTGTTTGCGAGCTGGAGGGTTTACGAATATTAACATATCTTGGGAGTAGGGACTAAACCCTTGTACTCCGTTGTCGCCAATTCATTTCAGCCCTATGGAGAAAGTCGAAGAACGCAGACGGGCAATTCAGACACAATCATCTTGTTCCTTGAGAAATCGCCTAAAGGACGAATGGTTTTTTCTCAATTTGTAACTAATAACAATTAGTATTAATCCAAAGGTCTTAAGTTCTTACATTTTTGTCGAACTGTTTTTTACATAATACACAAGAAAACAGCCACCAAGTGTGTTTAAGTTACCCAAAACATTCTCACAATGTGTTACAACAGCCTGTTTTTTCAAAACATTCCAACAATTTAACACATTTTCGTAACAGTCAATTACAAAGGCAGTGTGCAAGTCCACTACAATCTGGAAATAACATAAATTACCACCCCACTCATTTCATGACCCGTTTCAAATGTACTGTACATTTACTTGTACAGTTCCACATGACCCCTCCTGTATAGTGCTGGTACACTGTAAACAACAGCCAATGTCCTTTAGACAGTCAAAACCAGACCTTTTTTGTCTTCTGTGGACCTCCTAAATCATTATTGACAGGTGTACAGCTGGAATAGCTGTACAGACTTGTAAGTTGTCTTAGACTATTTTCCAAACCCCAACTTCGTCTCCGTCTTTGGCTTCGTTCATGCATTTTGTCAATGATAGAAGCCGGAGATGGAACCTAAGCTTGGGTTTGGAAAACGGTCTTATTTAGCAGGTAACAAACAAGAATGGGTCAGGTCATCTTGGTAAATTCCAAGTGTCAGACGTTAAGCCAGAGGCATAATGATGTGAAAGATGTTTGTGTGGGTTATTATTGGAAGGAACTCCAGGGGATTAAAAATGAATTTTTTATTTGTTTTCTAAACTACTGTTTATAGACAATGTAGCATGTTTTATTTGAACTAAAAACACCCTTATTAATGATTTGGCATTTGCAATACCCTTCTATTATTTAAAAAAATATATATATTTGGTTATGTATATTTTTGGTATTTTTTTTACGAAACGTATTTCTGGTTTAGATGAAACCATGGATTCTACAAACAGAAATAGGTACCTAGTCTAAAGAAAGGAGTCTGAAAGAGGAGAGACGAATGAATCCTGTCTCCGAGTCCAAGAGACAAACAAGCCAAACAAACAAGAGCAGCGCTTGTAACATAAGATGCATTGGCTAAGAGGTTGTGTCTTAGCCTGGAGCCAGAATCCTATCCATGCCAGGGTTTGGATACGAAACATTAGACGTGCAAAGGGCTTCGCATCGGGATGGGGTCCGTGAAGTTCCAATTAAGAGACATTATTAACGTGTGCCAGTTACAAAAATATTCCTGTTCATAGCTGGCACATTTTATAATTTTCTACCGCAGGCTGTTGAAATAAAAACGGTTTCGCATACATTAGTCCAGTCCTAAATCCACCAACTTCAATATGATTTTGCACACACCCTGAGGAGTTGGGGTTAAAATGGGGTGGCCTAAAAACGGAAGCTTCGTTACAATTAAATTATGTTAATTATAATGAGTTATGTTTGTTTAGGTACAGTAGTTTTTGTTATAATAGTAAATTGGCTGATGTATACATACTAGACATCTGCTGATTTGGTGTAAATTTACTGCTTTATCTATTTTTCTTTTTGGTGGGGGGTGGGGGGGGGGGATATTTTTTGTCTTGTAAACATTTAAGGAAATGCAAAGCCTTTGCTAAAACTAAGAAGAAAAATAGAGAGCTGCGTAGCACTATAACAGTATAATGTGAAGACTTCAGATAAATTAAGTGCTCACCGATATTATTATTGGAGACTAAATTGTTGGACTTCGCGTCTTTCTTTTGTGCAAGTGTTGCTGACAAGCAAAATGGGCGAGGCCGCCGTTCCCACGCCTAGTTATATATAACTAGTTGTGTACGTGCATGTCATATATACACATTTTAAAATTTTCATTTTTCAATCCAATGGCTCTCAAATTGATTGGAATAAAATGTTATTTTCAAGTCATGTGTTTGTGTTTGTCCACTGTTAAACCAAATTCAATGATAATTCCCAGGTCTACAAGGAAACTGTACAGGTAACAGGTGTTTATTGGATATTTAGCCTTGATGTCAATATTAAAACAACTGGTTTTTGTCTTCATACAGGATGTGACATTCCTGCAATGAGAGTGCAGTAGTGTTTTTCCAACAACAATGGTTTGTTATTTTCCTGGGACTGGCTTTAAAATAAACATCCTGATTTAGAGATTGGCAGAACTGTAAAGTGCTGATCAGATACTAGTTGTGTCATTCAAAGAAAAGTGTAGCTATCCAAAAAGGTAACCAGTCAAATTATTATGACAAATGTTCTACTTTCCCTTTAAAGGTTTTTTTCCTGTACAAATTTACGGTTAATGTCTTTCCGACCTTATGCCCCTAAATTCAGTGCAATCATGGTTCAGGCTTTTTCGTTTAAAGTAACGGGACTGATTTCTGCCTATGATTACGAGAGGTAAATCAATTCAACTTTTCTTCAAATAGATTTGTTTATTTTTTTAAATTTTTTTGTTGGTTTGTTTTTTGAGGGGCAAAAACTGCATTTAACAGGCAATTTTTTTGTGAGTTTGTAAACTTTGGATTGATTTAGGATTGTTAAAATGTCAATGTTAAAAAAAGGGTTTAAACGTTTACAAATTTCACAGAGCGTCACAAACTTTGAACTTACCTCTGTCCAGCTTTTGCATGATATGTTTGGGCAGGTCGGGCGAGACATACATGTTGGGCGGGTAGACGTACATAGCGTGCTCCGTCTTGCCTTGCATCTCGCGTTCCTCCACAACTTCTTTGCACAGCGTCAGAATATTACGACGGAAATCCACAACCTCAGGGTCTTTCATGGAGTCAAACTCCGTGATGGGCATACCAATAGCTGTGCCTGTGTGTAGGAACAATTAAATATAAAATATACATCATATGAGAGGTGATTAAAAAGTTTGTGATCTAAAGTAGGAGTTAGTTTCGGGAAATCAAATATATATTTTTCAACATAGTTCCCTCCAACATTTTATTACGCACTTAGTCCAGCAGTCATGGAGCATACAGATCCCTTCTGTGTAGAAGCCGGTGTCTTAGGCCCCAAGTAAGAGGTCCACAGCATTAATGACGTCATCATCTGAGGCAAAATGGCGACCACTTTGATTCTTCTTCACAAGCCCTTTCCCCACAGACTAAATTTATTTTCAGATTTGTTCTTACGTCGACAACTATTTGAAAGCACCCTCTTTGAAGCTTGCAAAAAAAGAAAATGCTTGTTCGGTTTTCCATCTGAATCTACAATGTACATCCTCCTGCTTCACTTGAGAAAATGTCCTCAACGAAATCTTCTTCAACAGGTACAAAGAGAAGTAAGTTTCAGGACACCTACCTATTTCATAATTGAGCATCTTCTCTTCACGGTTGCCCGCCGGTTCCACAACTTTCAGCCAGGGCTGGAACAGCCGCAGGTCACAGAGTCGTCGCCCTTCGTCGTAAAACTCCTCCCGCTCGGCATCCTGGGTAATGGTTACAAAGATGTACGACGACGCTTCGCTCAGCTTGTTGGCTAGAGGTAGCTTCTTAGCTTCCTTCCAGAGCTGCGCTTTGATGTTCTCCAGCGTGGCCTCTCGGACGCACTCCAGAGGAACGATGATTCCTGTCGGCAGCAGGCATTCAATGTTGATCTTGGCCGGCATAAAATGCGAACCCCAGAGCTCGCCCGATGAAGGTGGCATTTTTGCTAGTTTTCGTTACTTTTAAAGATCCAATATCAGTCAAGTTTGTTAGGAGGTAACTGAGAAAGGCTGGGCTAATATCTTGTCACAGTTTCAGATTTTTTTCAACTTTTTTAGGATGTGATATGAACGCATTTTTAGAATAGACTGTCGCAATAGATGTAACTTGTGTAAACAGATAAAATTAGCTTTAAGACAACATATTCACACAATGTTTGCTTGTGCTGTTGCAAACTCTTTTTATCTTTATCTCTCAATAAAACAAAAATGCACTTTATTTTAAATTTTGATGATAATTTAAAAATACTTTTTTTTCTGCAATTCTTAAAACGCAGATTCCAACATTGTCAACAACTCAGATTCTGGAGAAACTTAAATCTATCTTTTGGCTCCAGACTATTTGGCTCAGGTTTCTTTTAAAATTTCCTCAGATCACAGCTTTTAAAAAAAGACGCTCATCGATTCTGCACTTCAGTTGATCAGCCCGTTTTGTATGAGAACTTTAAAGGTCAAGCACCTATCTTGTATCACATGTAGGATTTATCCAACCGATTTCAATACCCAAGAAATGTCCACCGGTAAGTAGAAAACTCTCTTCTACATGCTTGTCTGATCAAAATCTCCAGAAGATACGTAAAAGGTGAATGCATCCCTCCGTTATAAACGTTAAGATAGAATTTCGTCTCTCTGGTTTCCTGAACAACCAATCTTCACAGTGCAAGCACCGTCAATGATCCTTCCAGCCAAATACTCATGCCCGTTCTCTCCGGTTTCCAGAAATGTGAGGTTTAAAAAAAACCTGCAGTTCACGAAAGGCCGTCCGCGGATCTTTACGCCCACTGAGAAGATTGCGGCTGATCGTTAGCAATTCACGATGGTTGAACGTTTTGTCCAATCTCCCCTTCCTATTGCTCGAAGTCTTGAGGGTCTAATTACGACAGATATTGGCAGGGTAGCTCAGTCGATGGCTTAATATCATGCTCCCCCTGGCAAACTATTCTATCCAAGCAGGGAACTGCGCAAACCAAAAAAACAAAACAAAAAACTTTAATTTATTAAAGCACTGTAAATGAGATATTCCAAGCCATTTATCGTACAGTTAAAGGTAGTATACACCATTTGCAGATATCGAAAAAATTTACTACCGAATTATTAAGAAATATCTTACTCATCTGAAAGTAAATAATGATTCTAGGCATCCAGCAAAATGATTGCGCTAGATATCCTTTAATTGTTCAAAAAAAAAAAAATTTATAAACAAAAATTTGCGATCGCCGGACAGCGATCGCGAAAAAACACAAATAACATAAGAATAACTGTTCGACGCTGGTTGAAAACAAACGCTGTTTTTCGTGGTTTTCTCGGCATTCACGATTGTAAAACTTCGGACAGGTTAGTTAAACGATATTTACTATAAAATACAACCCCCCAAATCCACTTATTAATGATAATTCAAGCAATTACCACTGGTGTATACTACCTTTAAGCACTGACAAGAACCGATATGCGCACGTAAAAAGAAATACAACTTTAATTTAATAAAACACTGTAAATTTATTGTACAGTTGCGCACTGACGAGAACAGTCATATAGATGCGTAAATAACACTGGCATTACTGTCATCTTTGCTGCGATTACTTTCAAGAGCAATATTTAGTGTGACATTTTGACAGCCCGGGATGAACAAAGTTGGAACAGAACTTGATGACGGACGATTTTTTTCTCGTTATCTTGTTATCTTAAATAAAAGATGAGGGTAGCATGGCATGCACTTTTGTCATTATATTCTTAAGGTCCCTACATTATCTATAATGAAAGAGGCAGTAACCTAAACTTTTTTTTTTTGGGGGGGGGGGGGGGGGAGGGGGGGGGAGGGGGGGGGAGAGGGGAGGGGGGTTTAACTCTAAGAATGAGACAGACAGTTTATAAACACTTGTAATTGAGGGTAAATTTAAATTTGGACATCAGACCATAGCTCTATGATTAGACCTTCTCAAGCATTTTGTCGAATTTGTTCAAACAAAAATCCAGTACAGTGCTACAAGGGTTATCAAAGTTATAGAATTTCACAATCTGTACCGGTATACAATCAAATTGTCTCTAAAAGGACTTTTTGTGGCTAAATGTGCTGTTTCAAAAATGCACCGTTTGGTGTAATATTTCTAAAATTAAAACTTAATGGCCAACCCATGTAAGAAAAGTGGCCTTCAAAAGTTCAAAGCATCCAGCAATTACCATTATGATTAAGGAGGAGACTCTTCATGTGATTGGATAGATGCCTCATGCATGTATTCATGATCTATGTAACCAATTTCCATTGGTCGGTTTTATAACTAAATAACCATTTATGCAAACAATTAAGCAATACTGATATATCTGATGTCACGTCAGAACTGTTTATTTGGCTTTTGCTGTTGTGTTACTATAAAAAATAGATTCGAGTCTAAAATACGCACAAGAGAAGACACACAAAAATTGAAAAAATGGTTAGGTTGCCATAGGACTGAACACGGTACATATTGTGGCTGTTCATTTTCAAATAATAAGGAAAAATGCATGACTTTAAAATTGCGATAACTTCAGAACCGCTTGCCCTACGACAAAATGCTCTTTATAAAATCAATTACACAATTATCAAATAACTTTTAATTTGTTATTCTACCTCAGTAGACCTACATTTTCAATACTTATATTATATATTATATAGGCTATAGCAGTACTTGTTAGGCCCTTATATAATTTTATATAATTATTTGAAAAAGATTTAGCCTATTTTTATTTGAAATATAAAAATTATCAGCAATAACAATAACATAAAGTCATAATAAAAGTAAAAAGATGAAAATAATGTCCTGTCGCCACTAGTTGTGTACAGTCTACGGAGAGTCGAGTGCATTTTCATAAATCACAGTATTCTTTAACAAAATTGTAAATACATACAGACTCATATTTTCTTGTCAACATTTTTGCAACGAAAACAAAATATCTGACCTTCACATGAATGATGAAAAAAGTGGTGTCAGTATGCAAAATTCATCCCAAAGGCCGACCAGACAAGTCTGTACTTTCTTGAAAAGAAATGTCTAAAATGGGTACTCACATTGGTATACTTTACGTTGAAATTCTTGGCCAAATTCATAGCAACATTCACTGTAAATTCACCGGCTCTTCGACTGGCGACGTTCACTAAATCATGCAACAGGGTTATTATTATATTAACGACCGTGTATTCGACGTACATGTACATATCACGCGGTGTATGGGATATATGTAGAGCATGTTGTTTACCAGACCACAATGCATAGCGCGCCGGTCGTCAAATGCAAGCTAAAAAAGAGAAAATAGTGTTATTTGGCTACATATAGTTGACGCATACAGAGGGCGCTATTTAAAGCTGCTTTGGGATTACGAAGGGGGCGGGGCTGTTGAAAATACCTTTTTTTTTTAAGGAGGGGGGTGGCCGACACCAATTTAAAGGGCAACTAAAGGCAAATCAAAGTATTTTTCGTGTGTGTACAATTTGAAAAAATGTGGTCACAGACAGTCAATTAAAGTTTTTTTTTTTTTAATGTTTCTAATTAATATTGTACAAAAATATAATTTGTTCGCAATAATTAGACAGTTTAATGTTATCAATTTAACAACAAAGTTGCAACATTGTAACTGAAGACTTGTTTTTAAATGCTTAAAAGAACTTAATTAAGCATTAACATACTGTACCTCACTGGCACTGTAATATCTTCAAGAGTTAGAACAGAAGACCACAGAATTGCAATTCCAGTGTTCTACAGATGCAACTATACACATCCTGTGGTATTCTTGTGTGCGTGGTTTATGAACAAAAATTGATTCGTTTTTTTATTTGTCCTGTGTTCCAGAGGATCTCAATTATCTTTTAGAATTAAAAACTGAAGCTTTGTATTTCTGGAAATTTAAAGCGTTACAATTTTGCACAAGTTGTGAAATAAAGTCACTTTGTTACGTGTGGTTTAAGTTTGCAGACTACAAATAATTGATATTAATGCCGATCAAAATAATTAAATATAAAAATAATATCTACTATAATCAAAATATAGGCAAGAGCATTACAAAATTATTCATCCCTCAAAATTGAGAAATGCTATTTGATTTGTAAAATGTTAATTCGTTTAAAATCTAGAACAATACTGTCAATTAATATATTTAATTAGTCATAATATGCTGTACAAAAATACAATAGAAGAAATTCAAAAATTGGTTTTGAACCGATGTGAAAAGCTGTACACGAGTTTTTGAAATCTGTGAATGTGAATTCAAGGTATCCACTTCAAATCGTTTGACTGTGTTCATTAATTTAAGCATTGGTTTAGTGCAGTCTAACTGGACAAAATACTTCTGTTTTAAACCAAACTTGGAAAATCTAATTTTTGGGAAACAATTTCTTCAGTGGCTTGGTGGGGCAGTGCTGTCAGTATCAAAATCACAACGGTGGGGGGTGTCTCCGTATAACTCCAGCTTCTCCTCTAGAAACTCATCGGTTAGGTTATGCCGTGTGATTATTCCCAGGATCTAAAAGGAAAAAAATGGAACGGAAAAAAGTGAGGTTAGGGTAACCACAACAATACTTGGTCAAACCGAGTCACAAGGGCTGTTTTCTCAAACCCCAGCTTTGCCTGTGTCTTTGGCTTCGTTCATGCAGTTTGGCAATGGTGATGGAGCCAGAGACGGAGCCTTAGCTGGGGTTTGGAAAATGGCCAAGATCTGTAAAAAAATGTACGCAAACCAAAGGTGATGAGCAGGGCTAACGACCGAGTCCTAGACCTCCAACAAGACACAGGAAATATGCCTGAATTTGGAGGCCTCATTCTTGGGGAAACTCATCTAGTCGTACCTTCTAAACATAATATGGACATTCCTTTGTATTCATATAGTCAAGAAAAAGTTGGCTAAATACACATTTGTTTGTTTCCAAAAGGTTTTTGAACCCCAAATTTAGATTCTTGGATGTTTTCGATCCTTTTTCTACAGATAACCCTAATCCATTTTTCTCTCTAAAGCTCTTTTTTTCAGAAAGCTGGAAATAGACTTTGGTCGTGTGGAAGTCAACAATTTGTAACCTCTTCTCGCATCTTGTGGATGTGATAAACATGACTGATGCTTGAGACCTATGGTCCTCAAGTGGTTGTCATTGAAAACAGCTTTAAGACTTCCCATCTGGGTGGAACTCACCTCACCACAGCTGTTGATGACCATGAGGTGACGAAGGCCCATGGTCCTAAAGAGGTTGAAGACTTTAGAGACTGGGGTTTCTGGGGACACGGTGGAGGGGCAGGGATTCATGAAACTGGTCACATCCTGAAAAAACGAAAGAAAAACAAGTTTCAAGGAACAAGTTTTAATACCCATGAGTTGTGAAGTACAGCGAAACACAAATATCAGAAAGTTTGGTTGTATACCAAATGATCGAAACTTGATTTTTTTCTCATTTGATTTATTTGAAAAAGTTAAAAAAGATAAACATAATATCTGGATAATATCACTTACCATGATCATATTATGGTTAATGGCGTTGATGTCAAAATCATGAATATCTTGGAACCGTGGGTAGTCCTCAGTTAGTTCTCCGTAGCTTAGTTCCTCTTGACACGAACTCTGAGTTTTCAAAAATTTAAACCACAAAGAAAAGCAGTAAGTTAAATAAGACAAGAAAGAGAATTTAAGTTAGGATTTCCCTTAAATGAAAAATGTCTACTCACTGACGTATTCTCAGCGTAACAGACTTTCTTCTTCAGCAACATGACCAAGTGGCTTCTCAGAATGACCCCGTGAAAGGTCAAAGGTCGGCAGTCATCCCGGGTGTCCTCATTGTCGTCCATGCTCATTTCGTCAGCCAGCCAGCTTGGGTAACTGCTTGGGTCAGTTCTAAGAACAAAAGGTTCAACTTTAAAAGCAGTGATCAGACTTCAATTCTGTAGTTGCATGCTTTATGAGTTATGAAGGAATTTGGTTTTGAACTAAAATTATCTGTAACTTCAAACCTATAATGTCGATGTCATCATGATGTCAAAGTAATATTCACATATTTAGATCAGGTTTGATATTTGTAAACCTAGTAATAATAAACACACTGTAAGATTTACAGTGTATTATAGAAGAACATTTGTGGGCAATTATGAAAAGGAAAGAAAAAGAAAAGAAAGAAAGAAAAAAAATGGAGAAAAAAAAAAAAAAAAAATGAACAAAAAAACCCCTAAAACCGACATCATGTGAACAATATCAACAGGTGATCAAGTAATCCACATTGCAATAATAGGAAACAACTTACCGAAGTGAGACTCGATCCCAGTCCTCTGTGTTCTCTGCACTATCGTGTCGGTTGCGTGCCAAGTTGTAGTCTGCTGCCAATCGACTCATTCGGTGGACTCGTAGCATCTCTACTGAGCGTGTGGATGACGATCGCTGTCTCTGCTCATCAGAGCGCGACAGCGTGCTCTCTCGCTGAAATGAAAATAGTGGAGATTGGTAAAAACCTGAGGGTCCTCAGAGGTTGCATAAAGAGTCCTCGCTTATTGACCCAGGTAAGATTTGAACCGGAGTAGAGAGGTGGAATGCGAGAAAGGTACCACAAGCCAACCTCACTCCTGAAACCATATCAAGCTGAACAGGTCAATCAATTAAGACACCTGCCCCTGAAGGAAGAAATGAATGTGTGCTTACTTTATAGAGCATGTTCCTACTAGCTACTGCAGAGTCCACGCTGTTTGGTGATGCCGGTGGTGGCCCTGCTGCTGCTGCTGCTGCTGCTGTGTTCAGGTTCTCAGTGACAACTGGATAAGCATGGTGCTGCGTAGTGCGCAAGATGCTAATGATGGAGCGCACACGGGTGTGCGGATAGATGTAGGTTAGTCTGGTGTCCATGATCTGATGGGCACGTAACCTGTTGTAAAAAAGAGAATTCAAGAGGAAATTGTTTAAATTTACGAATTACTGAAGATGTCATGAGGACAACTGTGTCATAAGTGAATAGGGGACGTCAGAGTCCCCCCCCAAAAAAAAAATAAAAAAAATAAAAAATGGTCAGCATTAACCAGTGCTTCAGTGGAATATGAGCTCTGAAGATCAACATCCTACCTTTCCATTTTCCTAGGCGGTTCCCAGCCCAGTAAAGGCAATCCTTTCAATTCCACATGGATGTCATACAGGCCTTTGTTGAACAAGTCACCCGACCACTTGGCCACCTGAAACAATTTACAAAAACTCAAAATTGAGAGGTTACTAACCACCTGGATTCATCTAAAGCTCGTTGGAGGGAAATAATTATCGAGTCTCCTGCCCAAGGACAAAACTCCCAACACTCCCGAATGTTTTCAAGTGTTTCTGACGGACAGAATAATTTTTCCTGAAAAAAAACAAACCTTAGATTACACACAAATATGACTTTTTGGCCACAGGTTCGTTTCCTGCCATGTCCATACAATACAACAATTATCTATTTGGAAAAGATTTTTTTAATGATCTGAGTGACCCACAATCACTCAGCTTGTTCTTTATAATCTAAACAGAGGAGTTTTCTTGACAGCAGAGCTTTAACGGAGCGACAACCTCACCATGAGCGACACCATGATTGGCAGGCCGTAGCTGATCTCATTGGTCGATTCGATCAGAATGACGGTGAGGCTGATGGTCATGCGTACGACTCCGCCCAGGAACGAAGCGGCCCCGATCAGAGCAAAGGTTCCCGAGTAGATCTTGCTGATGGTTGCAAACGCAGTGTATCTTGAAAATTAAAGAAGGACATGACGTGCTTTAAGACCGCAGCAGGTGAGAACATCCAATCTTTGTGAAATCAGGCCACAACTTTTACCTACTCGTTTAAGATGTTGCCAATGATTCGTCCGTAGGCCGCTCCGCATAGCAGACATGGTACAAAGAGGCCACTAGGTACCATTGCGCCATATGTCCAACAAGCCAAGAGGAAGAACAGACCAAAGAAGATTCCTAGCGACTGCAGGCTGAACTTTCCTGAAACAGACCAAAAAAAACACTCCAAAAAGGTAATCAAATGAAAGTTTTAATTTTAGGGCTATGTATTAACCAGTTCGCGCCGGAGGACGTATAAATTACAAACAGCAACTCTCTCTATCAAAAGGAGCTGTGTTCACTTTAAACGTACTTCAGCATATATTCATTCCCTCAGATACAATTGTGGATGTCTTCCTTTTGTCGATCGCTCACCTGACTCGTGGAAGAGTTCCTTGATGGCAATCTCCTGAGAGTTGAAGAACAGAGTAGCCATGTCGTTGTAGTATCCATCTTGGCAGAAGAAGGTTATCTCGCTTCCGTTATTACTAGTCACGTTGGAAGACCACGGCACAAAAAGATTATCCGCCCCCAGCTGTAATAACATAAATGAGAGTCTAATAGCACCCAAAACGCAGGTTTTAAAGGGTGAAGAAATGCTCATCACAAAGCGATATCTTGCCAAACAAGATTTAATGTCCCCAACTCTGCTGCAATAAATCTTCACAGAGTGGGAACGCAGATCTTGAGACCTGTACAACTTACGGCATTTGACGCCGGCAGTTTCTTGCATTGTCCCAGAGTCATTGCGGCTACAAAAGCAATGCTTGCCGTAACCATGACTATAAGAATAGCCTCCAACACTCTGAAAAAAATATAAACAAATAAGACAATTCAATAACAGTCTAGTTCCAAGCTAGCTAGAAGCTTGGGACACTAGCTAAAAGCCTGGGGCACTAGCTGAAAGCCTGGGGTACTAGCTAGAAGCCATACACCTGTATATGCTATAGAGCCAGGGATCATGCTCAAAGCCACGATGCTAGCGACATAGCGAACATTTTGCAGACAGAAAACTCATACTCAACCTGACAAACTTCCGACGACCACCGAGATGCTTCATCCTATAAATCGTCAACTTGGTGTTCAGGAAGTTGAAGAGCGCCCCCAAGAGTCCACCCACAAAACCCATCGCAATAAAAACAAGAAGATCGAGGGCGGTCCACAGATTACAGTTTTCTGTCTGTCCTTCTTCACACTGTTAGTAGAAAAAATATATGTAATATTTAAAAGTCAAGAATTGGAATAATGCCAACCATTGGCCAATTTTATGGAGCTGCTAAGCACAAACAAATGCCTAGCATGAAAATGTTTCCTTGGCAAGACCTTTTTGTGCTAAGCAAATTTTCGTGCTTAATAGCAGCTCCATAAAGGTGGCCCCAGGAAATAAACCCATGACCACATTTAGGGGACTTTGGAATTTATGTTATTGCACTGTAGGTACTTCAGCAATTATCATGATTCTGCTAAGCACAGGGAAAGGTTTTGCTGACAATAAAAACTTGACAACAAAAAGCTAAGTTTTCCCCAGATTCAAAACGAATGATGCATAAACACCCAGCAGCGAGCAAGACGGAAAATGAGTTTAACAAAAAAAACTTTTGTTGGCATGAAGAATGATCTACCATCACTGCTTAATACGCCCATTTCTGATTGTAATTGTTTACCCTGTCAAAGACGCCGAAATTGATGAGGCCAGGTTGATCTAGAGCCCCCCACTGCTGGTAATCCAAGCCAGACAGCAGGAAGTTAAGCGTGAAGGTAGCACACATGGCACAGAAAAACTGGTGGATATACGCAAAGACAAAAATGATTTTCTGTTGGTGCCTCTCAAGGAAGGCATGCAACTTGTAATATAAAAAAATTAAGAAACAAGGAAATTCCAATCTTTATCAAACTTTGTACAGTGTTTTTTCAATCTTCATGGTGAAGTTTGTTGATACAACCATCCAGAATAAAGCCTGGGCTGTTTTCCAAACCTCAGCTTATAATAAGGCACCGTACCTGGCTCCAATACTGTTGCCAAACTGCATGAATGGAGCCAAAGACGGAGACGAAGCTGGGGTTTGGAAAACGACCCTGATGGGTGTTGGGTCATCGATGCCATGATGGGTTAAAGGTTAACCTACCGTTCTCCAAGTCAACATTTGATTCCAAAAAGATGAGCCTTCCTCTAAGCTGAACAGAACACCTCCAATCGGAGCTCCAAAGGCAGCTGCAATGAAGACAGGACACTTAAAGACCTTCAACTAGATAACCTTTGATCGATTAACATTATTATACACCAGGAGAAAAACCCAAGAGTAAAATTATTGGGAAAACCCACAGAATCAGGCAGGGACTGAAAACTCAATCCACATGTTGGCATGGTTGGGAACCGAACCCAGGTCACAGCAGTGGAAAGCGAGGAAAGTACCGCTACGCCAACCTTATCCTCTTGAGCAATAAACAGGTGTCTTGTCACTTACCAGCAACACCTGCTGCTGCCCCGCCCGACACAAAATCTCTTTTGTCCCTGTAATAAGAAAAACAAAACTGTTTATTTCAAAAGATTTATACTCGATGGTCGAAGCAATATGCAGGAATGTATTTGGGGTGGGCTTTTACATTTTTATCCTGGAAATTGGAGATACACCTATACAACACAAGTATATGGTGCTAAAAATGTACTTTGCAATTAAAAACAAAATAGACAACAACAAAAACACCCCCCAAAAAGTATTAAAAAAATAAAACAATTAATAAGTAAAATAATTGCAGTATTAGAGGTCAATCCTACCTATCGGTCCGGAAGTAGGGAAAGTTAAATTTGAGTTTGCGGAATGTAATGCTCTGAAACTGGGGGATGCCGGCCCCGACGATAGCACCGCTATGGATCATGGGCCCTTCCTTGCCAACAAATAAACCTGGAATGAAATAGAAAACAAATAAATCATGAAACTGCTCTAAAAATCTATGCATCCAGTTACTCAGAATACAATGGCTTATTTCTGTAAGAAGATTGCAAGGACTTTAGCTAACTCTGTCATTTTTGCTAAGGTGTCTTACCTCCTGAGACGCTGAATAGAACCCCAATGGCTTTGGAGAGAAGCGTCTTGAGTCGCACAACATGGGGGACCTTGATGCCGTTGAGGTAGCATTTGATCTCAGGTATGCCCGACCCAGCAGCAATAGGCTGTAGCATGGGGTTACAATAACAACAAATATGAAAACTGGTGCTATGTTGTGTCAGAGATGTATACTTCAACCAGTTTGCGTCAGAGGACTTATATACATGCACACAAAACGGATAAATACGTCACAAGCAAGGCCAGAAATATATGTCAGTGACCGGGTGGCGAGGAGCGAGGCCGGACAAAAAACAGGGTGTGCTACCCACAGATGCCAACCTGAACCCGTCTCTGATCGAGGTTCGTGACAAACAATCCCGCGCCTGGGCCCGGACAATGTCAAAATAATCCCAGCGTAACTTGGGTAAAGTTGGTAGAAAAACAATGGTTGCGAAACACATTCTTGATGATTGGCATTACCTCTATTGCAACCAGTATACTGGCAATTAAGACAAAGCCTGCACTGAATCCAAGTAGGATGAGTAGAGACAGAACAAGGCAGCCATTTTCCATACACACAAGGATAGCTAAGGTCGTACGTCAAGGCCAGTAATAAAATACAATGGCAAATAGACCCTTTGCACAGTGCGCCATGACAGTGGACATTGCGCAGTATGCAAAAGGTCTATAGCAGCATTATGTTATGTTTGTGACAAAGCTTTGAAGAGTTCAGTCAATGAACCGGAAAATGTATTTTTCTAAATCTTAAAAATAAACATCCATCATCTAGTGGTCGAGATTACAGACCAAGAGTTTTGGATCATTTCTTTTAATCATTAATTATATATCACGGTAAATTAAGTCTATCTTGGACATTACGTTTCTTTTCAAAACACTGGAATTGCTCTAAACTAGAAACAAATCCTGAATAAAAATAAAAGCTTAAACCCACCTTCAAAAAACAACATTAAATAAAAAATTATAAAAAACCTGGTAGCCCTACAATTCTGGGGTATTGTTTTAGTTTTTTGCAAATTCAATAATACCCATTTCATCTACATTTTCAGTTAAACAACAACTTGATTTGTTGTCTTTATTTTAAAGGATACATTTCTTAACGGTGTTGTATTTCAATTCACTCAAGTAGTCAACAAAGACATCAATGAAAACAGCAACCTGGATGTGAATACACAAACAAGATTCCACATTACTGGCAGTTACATCTCATAAAAAAACATATTTGCATACGTTTTCTGTGCAATTAATAATAATACTAATAATACGTTGTTTGGATCGTCCAAACTGTAGTTGGGATGATGCTATAGTTGGGATGATGCTATAGATGCAACTTTGTGTGACTGTGGGTCAATGCGAGGTGAAAACTACCACAGAGCTCCGTAGCCTTACACAAGTACAACAATAGTGCGTTCACCTCGCTATGTTTTCACCTCGCTAACAATGGTAGAGACCATGGCAAACAGGAAGCGGCCCCAAAGTTACGTCCTTCTATATAGTTGGTGTGTAACAGACACACTTCTAGCATTATATTTGGTTTGTAATAATTGAGGAAAGAGAATACAGTTTGAATATAAAGCAGAACTTTTGAGAACCTACAAGGCCTGTGCTGACCCCAATCACCGCGGTAATGACCCAGCGCATTAGGTCAAGATGACGGCTCATCCAAGTGTTATCCTGCTCCACCATGTCTTGGTAAGGAGCATTATGGCAAATGTCATAATCCAAGCTCTGAAAACAGAAAATAAAATGAGAAGTGAAAACACAAAATAAGAAGTGAAAACGAAAGAATAATAAACAAAATAAACAAACTGAAATAGCGCAAAGAATAACTAAACCAAATTCAGCCAGTTGAGGATAAAGGCCTATGATGTGAAATGATTTTCCTATGATACAGAATCCGCTGTATAAAGACAAAAATTAGGGGGCAAGTTAAACATTTTGATGAAATTTTTTAATTTAATAAAAAGGAAAACAGCAAACGTCTCAAGGATCTCACCTCATAGTCTTTAATTGGTAGCCAGTTGTTGTCTCCGTGTTGCGAGTAGTCAGTCAGCAAATTCTAAATTATAAAATGTCAAACATGTTATAAACTCATTGTGACAGTGAAATACATGTAACTCACTTAGTTTGAGGATGGGGTGCAACTGCACTGCACTGAAACTTGAAAGTTACAATAATCTGAAAACAGTCAACAAGCCTATAATAATTAATTATTGGATTCTGTTGTAGATCTCATCTGAATAAAACTAAATTGGAAAAAATAGGATAAGTAAAGACTAAAGACTGTTCTTGGGTAATCTTCTTGGGTTGTAATGTGTACAAACTGGTACAAAGTTTATAAATTAATTATGTCTATGGAAAGTTAAGTGCATTTTCAAACGAAATTGAAAATATAATATTTCTCGGTCCCACTCCAGATTTATGTCAACACTCTGTACAATGTCTGACCTTCATAGATAATAATACATACATAACTAATACATAATGAAAAGAAAATGGCGACATTCTTTTCCAAACCTTTTCATAATAAATTCTATCCAGAGATTCCAAGGGATCTTACCACATCGTCACTGTCCACGCTCCGCGAAGAACTAGCCCTGTCGCGCCGGCGACAGTTTCGGCAACAACCACACAGCGAGGCCGATGTCATTTCCGTCCTCCCCGGCCCAAAAGGCAAAAATTCTTTGGCACAACTATAACACAGTTTTACCAAAAGATATTCGTAAACTTTAACAAATACATTCAGTTGTTTGGACTTTGAGCACGTAATTAAATCAAGCCAAAAACACACACAGATTTACTTTACAGTTTAGTCTCCACTATCGAAGTCCCATTCAAGGCGCAAAAGATATTATGCGGCCGTTATACACAAAGTGTACAAGACAAGAACTTTGCAGACGACAATCTTGTTTAGTACACGCGTACGCCCCCTTGTGGTCAAACTGCCCTCTTGTGGTCAAACTGAAAGAAAACCGTCTCAAGATTAGAAGAATCTTTTTCACAAAAACTGTTCAATGTTGTCGCCATCCGATTTGAAAAGACTTCTTATCCAATTCCAAAGAATGAAAACAGTGACATTTCAAATTAAAAAAACCTAGCATTATTATGGTTAAAGTTATGCACTGAACAAAAAGACTCGCGATTCACTGAGATTACTTTGAACCACCACTGTACTTTGTCAATTTGTTTTCTCTCAAAAGAACATGTCACCCCTCCCCCCCCCCCCGACCCTTCCCACCTCACCACCTTCCCCCCTCACCACCACCACCCCCCTCAACCCACCCCCCCCCCCCCCCCCCAACACAACACCCCCCCCCCCCCCCAACAAATGAAAACAATTAAGTAAATTAATTTAGTCACAACAAAATCGAACTCCATGTTATACATATATTTTATTGACATCGAATTGCATCAAATGGAACATTTCTCTTGGAGGCTAGCTAGTCCTGAACATTTTACAGTTTTGATGATAACCATCTTGATAACAAGACAGGTAATCAGCATAAAGACATTAAATCCACACCTGGTTTTTAATGTACGAGTCTTGGAGCTAGACAAATATGGTCGCTGCCCAACTGAGAAAGGAAGACCCCCCAACAAATATATTTAAAAACCAAATGGTCAAAACAGAAAACTTAATTTGCATCATTTTTCAACAATTTTTCGATAAAAGTGTTGACAAAAAAAAAAAAAATCTGCTATAGTACAATTTATATCTTTACCTTAAAACCATTCACAGAACTTATATCAAAGATGAAAACTTCTGGTGAAAAAAAATAAAAAATCAAATGTTGCGGTGAAATATTGCACAACCTGAAGGTTTCTGTCAAAGTTACGGTGGAAACATATTCATGTTTATATCTAAGATGGGAACAAAACTAAGCAAAATGTATTTTCTTAAAATAACCTCCAGTAAATAAAATGCCTTCGTAAGGTGGGGTTTGGAAATTAAAGATCTTGTAGATTAAAGATGTTCTTGGTTTAAATTACATTTGTACAGAAGTTTAAGACCAGAAGCCAATTTCATAGAGCTACCAAGCACAAATAAATTGCTTAGCATAAAAACAACACCTTGGCAAAAACAGGGTTACATTGCTTACATTATATTGTTTGCAACTGGTTTTTGCTTAGCTCATGGAGATTTAGCTGGTAACGTTTTTTTTTACTAAGCAAGACTTTTTGTGCTAAGCACATTTGTGTGCTTAGCAGCTGTATGAAATTGGCCTTCTGAAGAAGAGTCCTGGCATGTGATCATGTAACGCTAAGAACCCCAAACAATGGAGAAACCATTGTGCTTGCTATTGTACAAAGTAACTACCCCATAATGGTTATCTGAACAATAGCATACACAATGCTTCCGCCATTGATGGGGGCCTCCATGATAGAAGTGTCAGCATGCCCAAATTAACCTAGGAAAACCACCAAGAGAAATGACGCGACTGCATTTTTATTATTTTTAACGATAAGGAAAAAAACCAATACACTTAATAACACACAGCCACGTTCACAGTAGTAATGTATTTATGTACAGCTACATATCTCTGGAATGAATAAAGGAAAGTCATTAAATTCAAATACAGTTGCGTATAATATCTTAGTATTTCAAGATAGCTACTCGCAAACATTATGTCTCCCCTTTTTCTTGCTCTAAACATCAATCTCTATAATATATGCTTGTTCCATTATGAACTTCCTAATAATTTAGAATGTGATACATGTACATGTATCTAGTCATGCAACACTTGTAAGTTGGATGAAGATATATATTTGTTTAATGTTCTTAAGTTGTTTGCTTAATTATTTTAAACATTATCCACAATGCATTATCCACAATGATTTTTTTCCCACAAGGAGTTTAAAAAATAGGTTTCTCTTCCAAATTTACATTTCAACTTTGTTAACGAAAATGCAAATGAAAATATAAAACTGCTGTATGTTGTTTTGTGCAAGGTTTAACCCCCCCCCCCCAAAAAAAAAATATAAAATTAATAAAAGAACTCCTGAAGTACATTTATCAGGTTTTTTTGGTCAAACCGGCCTACTTCAAATGAGGCAAAATAAATTTTGAAACAAATGCCATTGAAGTCGCATAAATTTCCTTACGAGAAAAAAATCAATGCGGATTATGTCATTTTTTTGCTCATGTTTTGAGAAGTGAACATACTTTTTACACTGATTTTCCTCATACAAACATACAAGGGTTGATACACTTATAATTTTATGACACCAACAGTTTTGTTTTTTTACAATATTTAATACACCAATACACGTTTCACTTTAATATTTAACAATAAATTTTTAATACCTACATCATAATTTAAATATACATGTACTTTTTGTCAGATGTTACTAATTATTATGAACTGGAGCTTGTCAAAATGCAGGCTACAAGACTTTAAAAAAAGTTAACAGAAATTGTACAAAAAATGGCATTCATAGTTTGGAAAACTGGACGAGTTCAAATTAATCAGTTTTATCAGAAAGTCATAATTTTGATTTTGCTGTTTCATGATCGGTTCCCTGACCTATGATTTCTTATAAGATTTCAGGATTGTCTAGTCAGGGAACCAGACTAATTCCACATCAACTTAGCATGGCTTTCGTAAGCCACAATCAAGAAATATGCTTTGAGTTTACATAAAATTACATTTTCTGTATTAGAAGAATATTTGTACCGTTTGTGTTACTCTTTCTAAATGTTGATTACTGTGAACAAATCATTACAAGATAATTATATCAGAATCCTATTGAAGTTTCTATTTGGTTAATAACATTTTTCACTACAAAAACTCAGATCTGAATACGGACAAATGGGTAAAAACCAAGATTGAAGTGAATATGCCAAACATTTACATGCATACACCTTGTACAGAGAGAAATGTACAGTCCTTACTAATGCCAATAGATGGAAATGGGGAATAAAAAAGAATAAGGGTCTTCGGCCTGGAGAATGGGGTGAAGGTAGATGGGATAATTTAAAACATGAATATTCATCAGATTCTTACAATCCGATTGGTGAAAGAAATCAACAATTTGCATGAATTTGCATGTAGCACTCAAAGGGACACGACTGTGTTTGAATTTGTTCGGACAGCTATCTGTTAAAAACACTGAAGGGCCAAATTTTGAGATTTTGATAAAGCTAAGACTCCAAATCTGAAGCTTTCCTGACCTGCAATCCGGTCTTGCACCTAGGGTCACACTGTGCCCAATAAATGGCAGTCTGGTGCTAGACATCCAGTCAAAATTGATTACGTCATGCAACAAGCCATATACATTTTTTTTTACAAGCAAAGTTTTCTTAAGATGATTGGAGTTGAAAGGACCACACTAAAAAGGGGCCAAGCAAGGACAAAAGAGATGGTTTGTAAAATTGTTCCCCAAAACTGTCAGATGAAAAGAGGGTACATGGAAATAAACTATAGAATAATCACATTGTGGACAAATTTGGAAAACTACTGGAAATATTCTCCACTGACGGAAAGATACGGAGATAAAAAAGAGGAAATTGGTGGAATTTGGAATAGGGAGAAAGACACAGATGAACTGAGTTGACATCTATTGGCAAGCACTATTAAGTTTCTCCTCGCTGCCGCCTCATAGCATCGGGGTCACATGAACTTCTCCCATACAACTTCTTCTCATTCTGGTTCCCTTTTTATTTGTTACCTTTCGTATTTTCCACAATTACAACTGTAAAAGAAACCAAATAAAATAAGGGAGAAAAGTTACAAACAAAATTTAAGTGCAATGTTTAGGAATCATCACCAAATATTACATTCTATTGTTCGAAACATCTACCAGTTTTTTATTTATTTTTTACAAAACTTATAAGAGTACACCACCTTCAACAAATTACAAGGGGGTCAATTAGGTTACGACGCGAAAAAGAAAAGACAAATATTGGGAGTTTACAATTGATTAGGTGGAACTAACACATTCTTTTTGGGGGAGGGGAAGGGGGTGCATGGTAGGGAATTACATCACTTGTTATATTTTCGTACAGCAAATGAGTTTTGTTAAAACTCATGGGGAAGGGTTCTTCAACTAAAACAATCACAGATACCAATCTGAATATGCTACTTGCACATTTAACCACAATAACAAACGGTTAATTGGCATTATGATTAGTGCGTCTAACTGTACACCACTTACGGCGTCTTCTTGCAAATGCGCGAACCCAACGCGAATGCGAATTTGGGACGTCAGAGCAAGTTTTCTCTCTGCGAATTCGCAAAAGTTTAACATATTTCAACCCCGTCAAATTTCGCCGAAAATACTTTGCGACGTCAAATTCGAATCACAATCGCATTCGCGTCAAATATAAATTGGCCTTAATATCATATAACATGCTGGGACAACTAATGATTAAATTTTATTTGTATACTGACGTGGCGCATTTAAGATGCGCCACAAATCTTCTACAAAAGCAAAAGCATTCTTCCAGCTATTGCACAAATCATAGATCAAGTAACTACCTCGTGGTCAATGTTCTGAACAAACCACTTCTCAACTGAAGGCCTCGTCACACTATAGCCTATCAACCCCAGGTTGAGTTTTTGATGTTTCAACCAAGTGTCATTTCACACATGCCTTGTGCAAACCTGTTCTGGAGCCGGGCAGAGTTGACCCCTGGGTAAAATCAATCCCGTGGTTGACCTGGGTTGAAAATGTTTTCAACTGTGGTTCGACACTGAGATTTGTCTGGTGTGAAAGGGGCTCAAGTGTCTTTAGATTCAAGTCACTACTCGTGCTTTAAATGACCTAGTGAGACCCCTGTGGTGACCTCAAAGATCTAACCCATAACCTACTGTGACCTTTGTAGTGACCCAAGATCTAACCTTTGACCTCTACACCCATTCGCTTTGCACCCATTAATTTTGTGCTCAGAAGGTTCCCAGTGTTTTGGAGTCTCTCTTTTCCTCCATTAAAGATACTTGTTAAAGGAACAATTCCAATTAGAAGATGCTGGAAAAAATTAACTTTAAACATCACACATCTTGCCCATAGAAACGAGCAAAGTACATAAAGACGTCATGCACAGATAGCAAGCAATACTATCCATTATACTAAGATCCAATGCCACATGCATACAAGATTACACAGTCAACATAACACACTGATTTCACTGTATGCAGATAGCAGGCTATTCATTCTGATGCGAAACCTATGGCAACACTGAATCCCAAGGAAAGTTTTTGAGAGGGTTTTAGATTTTTGAGAAAACCCAGCCAATCCTGCTGAATCTATTGTTTAACCAGAATTGTTTTGATCCAATTTTTGTCTATCATCCCTTCCTTATACACGCAGTGGTACCATAAATATGTCGTATCATAATTACGTATGTATCATGCACACAAAAAAGTAGCCCCTATTTTTTTAGTTAGAATTATTCTTTGGTTTAAATACAAGGTACATACGTGTATGCGTAAACCATTCTAAGTTTTAAAAATCTTAATCAAAATGCCTTTTTTTTTTAAACCTTAAGCACTGTTGCACCGAGTTTAGTTTGAAATCCGTAATTTATGAACAACTCCATATCCCCGATTGTAAAAAAGAAAAGAAAAAGACAGCAGCTACATAAACAACTCATTTATGACTATTTCCAATTTTTGTATACACTGTACATGTACATGTACGTTTTACAACCATTTGTGACATACATCACTGTGCACCAGTCCTGTACATTAAAAGCAAGCGGTGAAATCAAACCTAGACTTGTTACTTAGCATACCTTTAGCCCTGGGTAGCCCACACTGTAACAAGGCAAACAAGTGAATCCAAGTGAAAAAATGCATCCATGGAAAAAAAAGAAGAACAAACGGGGAACAAAAATACAAAGATAACAGGAAGAGAAACGGAGAAAGCAAAGAAACAAAAAAATACACAATGTTAAAGCTGATGATATATTCAAACATGATTGGAGAGGAATTCAGAAAATGAAGGAAAGTTGTTTTGAACTCCATGCATTCAATGTGTTACTGTATGCAAAAATAAAGATTTAAACTATTTGTTAACAATTTTAGTAGAGAAATTAGAGAAAGTAGAGAAATTTAGCTAAAACATTTGCATAATTCTTGAGAACAAGTCACGTCCAAAGTCATTTTATTTAATTTTTTCCGCAAAATCCTACAATGAATATCTGCAGCCACGGACAGAACAGAAAAGAGTTTCAAAATAGCAAAATGTTAAGATAACCCCTACAAGTAGGTATGTCATACCCACAGTCACACACACAGTCATGTATAGACCGGCAATCGTGGACGGGGCATTGTCCGACCGTCTTCCCTCTTTTGTTCATACTCTAACGTTTTCGGAAGATCGCCATAGGATTTGTACACGAGAAAAGATCGTGGACGTTGTGTCAATCGTGGACCCATTGTTTGACTCCCGATTCTTTTGTCCGACGACCACGATTGCCGGTCAATACAAACGCACACGAACTCGATCAAGCTGTTGAATAAGCCAGCTCAATATACTAACTGCGCATGTGCATATCAAGATTTGACAATGTTTTCCTTTAGAGAAAAACTTTTCAGCGTATGTGTGCAAATCATCTACAGTATACCAGCAAATTTACAGAGATCGTCGAGTTCTGAAGTAACATCTTTCTAAAAACAGCGGAGTCAGGCGTCTTGTGCGACGTCTTTTCGATTGCAAATAAAATTGCACAGAATTCAGATTCGGTTACCACATCCCCCATAGCCTATGAGTGCATTCATCTGATGAGTTCAACACAAAAGAATTTGGTTGCGTACATGCGCAGCGGCAAGACCAAACTGGCTAGATGGAAACACTACACAGCGCATTGTATTCATGCATTGCCAATAATCCACTTCAAACGACCCAAGACAGAAATTTGGGGTATCAGATTTTTCTTACAGAGTAGATATTTTCCTTTAACCAGTTCGCGCCGGATGACGTATATAAACGCCAAAATGTTCCCAAATTCAAAACGGATGACGCATAAACACGCCAAGTTCAAGTTCGGAAATGTATGCCAGCAGCGAGCAAGGCCGGAAATGCATGGGTGTGCTTCCCGGCACTATCGGCCTGAACCCGCTTCGGATCGAGTTTCGTTAAAAATAATCCCGCCCGTGGGCTCGGCCATATTAAAATAATCCCGGCGCGAACTGGTTAAGGAAAATACTAGTGCCAACGACCCTATTTGGGTCATTCCATATCAATTTAACACATTTTTAAAACTGACCCTTGAATAATTGACATATATTGACCGTTGACATATTCAAATGATATTTGGTGTTATGATTGGCCTATAGGAGAAACCCTCAGAACTAATCTGTTTCCATCATGAGACATTTCTTTAAAAATGCCTGTCTTACCTATTATAATGATGAGGATAATTCCAATAATGACGGCAAGAATAATCATCATCTTGCAGTTCTTCCACCAATATTTCCTCTTCAGTTTGCCAGCGTTCGTCTCAAATTGTGAGGCGCCTTGCTGGAGTGCATCTGGGGACAAATAAGAGGGAAGGAGCAAAAAATGCCAGTCAGAATTTAGGTCAGCAAATGATGAGGGATTATATTTAGTGAAAAAAGCAATTCAGTAGTGGCACGTTTACTCTTGCTCCCCCCAAAAACAATACCTGTGTATAATCCTCCAATGCACACAGCTGGAGTGCATTGGCATGTACCACTGCCATGCAATAAACAACTCTCATAGAGCAAGGGTTAACTTGAAAATAGCACGAAAACCCATTTGTCCTAGATATTTCGATTTAGAAGACAGTAATGCTTACCTGCACGATCGTCCAATTCTGATAGCTTCTGATCTCTTTCTAAGACCTTGTCTACATTCACTCGCATAATATCCACAACCTGGATTACGGAATAATAGAAAATATAAGACCTCTTAGATTTGTGAAAAAGAGCTGAAGAAAACTTCAAAATGAGGCCGCATCCAAAACATTTGTCTAGAACTATTGTCTAGTTGTTCACCCATTACGTCTACGAGGGAAGATGCTAGCCATAGACGTACCTCTGAAGGCTCGTTTCAGATACAGCCTTAGAGTGATCATCCAGAACATTTGACAAGAGCTACAGTTAACCATCTGCGCTATGGGCTTCATGTAAGTATTCATCTTACCTCATCCACCTGGGCTTGGGTTTGCTGTAACCTCTTATTACTTGGTTGCGCGGCCCTTTAAAGGAAATAACACAGAAACCGTTAACAAAAACCAATTACACTATGAACATCTAACACAAGAAACGCAGTGCAGTAACAATGAAAATCCATTGTTACTTGGCACTAAATCCATTGTTACTTGTTCAGTGTTAGAAGGTACATTCACATCTTACTTGGGGTGAGGGGAAGGGCAGTACATGTTTGGGGTACATGTTTGGGGTACATGTTTGGGGTACATGTTTGGGGTACATGTTTGGGGTACATGTTTGGGGTACATGTTTGGGGTACATGTTTGGGGTACATGTTTGGGGTACATGTTTGGGGTACATGTTTGGGGTACATGTTTGGGGTACATGTTTGGGGTACATGTTTGGGGTACATGTTTGGGGTACATGTTTGGGGTACATGTTTGGGGTACATGTTTGGGGTACATGTTTTAGGGTACATGTTTTAGGGTACATGTTTTAGGGTACATGTTTTAGGGTACATGTTTTAGGGTACATGGGGTACATGTACATATTCATGTTTGACAGGGTACCATTTTACTGATTGCATTACCTTGCAGGCTGAGCAGAATTAGCTGGTGGGGCATCCCTAGGTCATGGCAGATAAATTTTAGGCACCAATTAATATTTCTTTATTAATATTAATTAATACAAATTACAGAAATAAACTTTTTCGTACACAAACACACATGTACAGTTAGTTGTGTAAACACCTTCCAACATGAACCCCCCTATTGTCCTTCTTTTGTTAAACCTCCCGCAGGTTTTGTAAACGATTTTCAATCATGGACTTTCTGTCAATCGTGGACCCTTTTACCCTCTATTGTTCTATCCACTAATTAAATGAGGATACAAACTCATGCATATTCTGTAATTGTGAGGATACACTCATTAGTGCACCTTATTTATAGAGATAGAAACGCTATGGGTACAAAAAAATACATTTCTTTTTCTTATGGTCTTATAAGTACCCACTCGATGAAAAATATTGTGTTTGAGATAAAAACAAAAAATCTGCTTACTTTTTACGTGTATATTTTGTGTGTACTTTTTTCAATTTCAGATGAAAGAGGGTGCCATAAAATATCATCAACACATCTCGATAATTTTGTTTATCTGTTTCACATGAGTTATGTTTATAGAATTTATACAACTGGCACAAATTTAAACCCAGCTTCGGGTTAATCACACTGAAAATCAGTCTATAAATAGACTGTGTCCAATGATCAACTTGACACGGCGCACAAATTAAGTGCGATTATTCTTACATGGTTACAGGATAGCAAACCAGATTACTATGTGACACACTAACACAGGTATCATGCCATTCAATGCAGTGCAGCGCACTTGGTATTTGCTTTAATTATCATGAATTTCTTATTCACAGAGTATGATCTTGAGTATGAGCACAGTGTACAGGATTTTTTTAGCACAGTGTACGGGATTTATGGTCAGTTGGCCTGAAAACGGTGTCCATTTGAGATGCAACGACTTGCACGTGGTAGCCCAATATTTTAATTTAATCAATTAAAGACTGTACATACTCAGACTCTAAGGGAGTAATCTTCAAGCATATTTGTGTCTCTTGGCCCTAAACCCCATGGCATATGGGACACGGACGCATGGCATTGGTTCGCAATTCCAATCGCGCTGTTCCTGGCTCTATTGAATAAATAACGGCATGAGTTTACATGGAATAGACTTGAACCAGTTTCCATGCCCACCGTTGGTCTACGCCAGATGCGAGCTATCGTTCAGGCAATGTGTGTAGACACATAGGTTAAAATTAATCAAGGCATATAATGCTGTGTGGGGCTAACGTAGTTTTGTGTGTTTTTTCGTCAACCGCATACATGTACATAAGCCAACCATAGAAATCAATAGCTGTGCAGATCAATAGCTTCAAGCTGTATCCAAAATAAGGCGAAAAACCCGTTCACAATATACACATGTAGTCACTAGTCAGATGTCTTGTACAAGGCAGATTGGACACTTTGTCATTGGTATAAATATGGCAAGTCGTATCAATGTCAAGTATATAGTGTTGGCAAGACAGTTTCAGGCTCGTCATCAGCTGTTATTTTGTAAACATCCCACTTTCGAAAAGGTACATGTACACACTAAAATTCTGAAACCTTTGCATGAGAATGTTAAAATTGCTCATGTATATTATTAATATTATATCATAAAAGAAAAACAAATTGTTGAAATAGTTAAACAGAAACTGAATTTCGGGTTATTAAATCATCATCAACTACAGAAAACCTACAATGTACGCTGGCTCTCTGCATAATTTGTTAACATTCTACATACATTACACTATCAGAATGTACAGTATACACATGTACAGTATGTGTGTGTGTGCAAGCATGCAGCACCTTTGGCTTTCTGACCTTAAACTGTGCACTGAAGCACGGTCACTCATCATGCACCAAGCTACAACAAGCCTGGTGCATCTTATCAGGCCAATTCAATATGAGTGTAATTGTGTATTAAAATATAGACAGAATTAGTGGGGGGGAGATGTAATTTTTTTTATTGAGAGTTGCCATTTGCCGACATTTTGTAAACACCAAGGGTAACATTGGGAGAAAATGAAAAATCCCTGAATTAATTGGTGAAGGGTTTGAGGCCCACAAAATTACAAGAGTAACATAGGGTCTATGGTGTATGTTTGTATAAGATTCCCCTTAGAATTTAATTTGTTCTATAAAAACGTTCATCTAGCAAAAACCTCCTTTGTGGTACCGGTAAAACCTCAGGGATTTCAGAATTCAAGAAGGACTGTTTACAAATCCTGATAAATCTCACTTCTGAAACAGTATCCACTCAGTGTTGTCAAAGTGTGCTAGAGTTCTTTTATTAATTCCCAAAAAGAACATCCCAAAATTGCATAAAAATTTATGAACTCTTTATCCTGGTACACTGTAAATGTTCACATCGACATCGAGGTTATTTAGAAACAAATGTCGTAATTGTCGGACATTGCAACAAAATACAAGTAAATATCTAGAGCTTGAAATGGTGCATTAAGTTTTACGACAGTACATTTGTCCTTACCAAAATCCAAACTGCTTGTAAATGAACAACTTACAGCTAAAGATGTATTGCATACAACCATGGAGCAATAAACTAGTTTATTGCTCCATGATACAACTGCTATTTGGAACCCATACAATTGCTTAAGGTACCAGCATTACTCTTATGTAGATTGACAATCCCAACTCCCTAGGATGCGTTAAAATTCATACTGAAATTGACACATTGTACCTGCTGAGTCCAAATCAAAATCCAAGTCATTTATTCCAAGGACTTCTTCAGTGTTCAGTTTTCCATGTTTTTGTACTTGAAATACATTATGGATAAGGACTAGGTGCAGTCTAATCGTTCCTACATACATGTACTTGTTTTGGGGCCACGGTGAATATTTCTGAAAGCTCAGGCCTTTCCCAGAACAGAATGTTGTAATTTGTAAACAGAGTGGTGTGTAGATAAAGGTGGGGGTGGTGGTGGTGGTGGTGGTGGTGGTGGTGGTGGTGGTGGTGGTGGTGGGGGGGGGGGGGGGTAAATATAATTGCCAAATATAACCGTGCATTTTTTATTTAACTTGACTTTCTTGTAAAAAGTTGGAAATAAACGTTGCTATACTTGCTATGCTATTGAATTGAATGGATATTTTTTTAAAGATAATAATTAATATATTACACTTTTGTATGTAGATGAACATTTTTTGTTATTTTTGCTTGACATAACTAGTACTAGTGACATATTTCCGGCTTTCTGAAGAGAACTTTTCCTGTAATTGTTTGTGTAAAAACTGCTATTGTACAAAAATTACGTGAACTGCTGTACACAAAACATATCATAGCAAATTTACTGCTACACAAAATTTGTTAATTGTTATACAAAACAATGTTGCATAAAGAAATCTAACAATATTTAAATAAGTCATATGAAACAATTTGGCATCCTCACACCATATTTTTCATCAGTTTCTCTCAGTCAATAAAGGTCAGTTGTTGCAAAAATGTTGAAAAAAATGTAAATCTGGGACTGGGAAACGCGTCCAATTTCATTAGAAAATACTTTGAAAATGCACTCGGCTCTGACTGACTGTGTTCCTTTCTTTATTTTCAGATTCTAAAAAATAAAATGTCTTAATCTTATTAATTTTGCAGATATAATTTTGTGTAATTTATTCAAAGGGAAAAAGCTACAGAGAAAACATGGTGAATTATTATGGTATGGTATGGTATGGTTCAACATTATTTTTTTTTACATCAGTCTAATCAAGTTTAAATGCACAATTAAACTTGTGTGTTAATGAATAAAAATGTGTGTGAACCCAGCTGAAATCCAATTCCAATACACACGGAAATCAAAGATGGGATTGGGAACGTCCCACTCAGAATTGGTCAACAAATTAACCCCCAATTTCTTTCTTTTGAAATCGGGACTGTACACACTGAGGCCACACAATTAACTACTATTTTATTCTGTATTCAGCTATGATAAATTATTTGGAAAATATTGGCCAAATTACTATATTTACTTACATTTTTGTGGAGGTTGTTGACGGTGGTCCTGTCGAAATATAACCCTGATGAGGCGAAACGAACAAAGATGGCGAGATTGGTTATGACGTCATCGTAATCCGGGCACTGTGTCAAATCTAGCCATTTACCACACTCCGGCTTCGTATCCAGATGAGGCTTTTCGTTGACTGAGATAATTTAATAGCCGTCATAACAAAACCGTACACAAATGTTTGATTTTTGTTTTGTTTTTTAATTAAGGAATTTCATGTTCTCAAATTAGATTTTGAGCATCCAATAAGCTGCAGACCGCAAATTGGGTGCCTAAGCTTTCTTGAACCCAAGTTCAAAACAAAGCCAAGGTTCAAAAATGTCCCATCCAAATAAGCCTGTATTTCGCTGGTCCCACGTGCCTCGAATACCCAATGTTGTTAGTTTGGCCGGGAGCCAATGAGGTTAATCCCTAAACCGGCGGCTCAGCTATTTTTATCCGATTACTTCTTGATCCAGGAATTTGGGCATTAGTCACTGCATTGTGAGCTGGCTTTGAAGCATAGTCACGGGGTGTTTTGTTATTGAAAAAGAAATGTACACGTATTTGGGTTTACGATCTAAGTTCAGTCGGTTGATTATAAAATAAAAAGAAGATCTTGTTAAGATCGAAATATTAGGCCCTCTTAACTTATTTGATTTGTATATTTCAGGTCATTCCAGCCAGTAAGCAGTTTGCAGCAGTTTTAATCTTATTCATAAAATAAAAGGTGTTTTTTTTTTTAAATGTCATGTTCCATCGGCGGAGGCGAAGCCGATTCGAAGACTTAGCAAAGGTTTCGAAAACCTCTAATGATTTAGGTGTTTTCGAAACCTTTGCTTCGTTTTGTACGGCTTCGACTCCGATCTCCTCAAATCGTGTCACAGAGAAGCAAATAGAAATGGAAGCGAATTGGAAATATTTGAACTGTTTGGTTCATATCAATCGATTAACAAGTTTCTAAAGCTCAACAGAAACCAGAACGTGGCTGGAGTTCTCGCAGTTAAGCGTCTATATTTGTATAAACAAAAACAAAGCCAGGAATTTGATAATTCATCATTTCGGAAACTTTATCGTTTCTCAATAATTGTATAACCCAGAAACGAGCATTTAAGGCTTCTTATTTCGGGTTTGCTCATCATAGGTTACTAAAACTGGCTGGTTTTTAACACACAACACTCACGGAAGAAAATAATTATTATAATTAATTATTATTTGTTTACATTACCAAAGAACAACACATCAACAATCTGAAAATATATTGAAAATTCCTTCAGTTTTTTTTACTTTGTAAATGCAAGGCAACTCTCAAACTCTTTGGCAGTTAAAGTGTTGTACGTTTCCTCAACCTAAATACATTCAAAAGCAACATAAAGTAAAATATCTTATAGGCTTATCACTTATACATTTTGATACTTAAATATGAATACTGGATTTATTTATGCCATTTATAAAACACCAAGTATTAAAAGACTTGATTACCAAATTATCATGTTACCAAATATGACACCACTGATGACTAACATTTGTAATCTTACATTTTATTACGCCCATATATGCTATTTTGATTTCTTTAATCTTTAGAGGGCATTCTCAGTACACAACCGACTAAAAACAAATTCTCACAACAGGAGATGAATACTTTTAAAGAATTTGTAGTACTTTTTCTAGTACTTCTTAAAAAAGGCAGTAAGAACCCCCCCCCCCCCCCCAACCCCACCTAAAAAAGAAAGAACAAAAAAGGTTTGTTTCGTTTCAAATTTTCCATGACGGTGCAAAGGGAAAATTTTTGTAATATTCAACAGATTACACACAAAAAATTATCAGTAATTTTGAATGAGATTTGTCAATTGTATTAATTATGCTGAATACCCAATACTATAAAGCAATGAAGCCATTTTTAAATAATTGTGATTGAATAAGCTAATTCCGCAACTAATTCATTAACTGCCAATTCAACAAAATGATAATCTCCTAAATAGAAACAAATCATATTAATGAATAAAAGGCTTTTTCTTACCTATAATTAAGAGAGATCAAACTCAGGTCTAAGCTAATGTTTGTTTAGCAGCTCAGCGAAATTGACCTCTTAACTTTGAACTATGACCTCAGTTGGACAGTTTGTTAACCTATAACAAACTTTCCTCTCTTTTTTTTCTAGACCAGCAAACTGTGTGTATATTAACCCATACTAATTGAAAATGTCGACTACAATTTCTGTAGTAATAAACCTAGTTGTATTCACGTCCGTGCTGCACACATACAAATGCTGAACTAGTTCTGCAGTGTGGACCCCCTCCCATTCCGAGGCCCCGCCCCCAACAAAGTTCCCAATTTAGAAACCAGTGTTATTAAAGCCAGCTTTTACAATATTGGAAGCGTACTGAATACTAGCAAAAAATACAAATATTTAAAAATGGCGGATTTTTCTCTCTAAATAAATAGCACAAATATCACACAATTTACCTGAATTAACAAAACAAATCATGAACACACAAGTGAGATATATTGCATTTATGTATATAGATTTTGTAAATATATGAAGCATTATTTTATCTAATTATGTACACTTTACCACAAACGTACAACTAAAAAAATAATTCGTCTACATTTGTTTTAGTTGTTTTAATATACTCTGTGCATTACAAGAAAAAAGAAAAGAAAAATGGTGAATACATACATATTAGCTTCAACAACTGGGATCAATTTCATGGCTCTGCAAACCACAGAACAACTCAATTACGGTCACCTCTTTTTGCTAAGCGCGCTAGCATTACAATTTTGTGATAATCTTGTAAGCACAGATTCCTTGTGCCCGAGGCAAAATGTCTTGCTAACCTGTGTATTGCGCTTACTGCAAACACATAATTTTCGGATACAGTAAACAGAGCCACGAAATTGTACCAAGTCAATACAGAATTTCTTCAATAGCATTTGAGCAGTTTTAGTCAATATACAAAGTGCATTGCCAGGGTATTATAAAGCACAAGGCTTATTGACTCGATCGTATTTATTAGCCTTTTACATGCCAACAAATTAATTACAACAAATCGGTGAAGTATTTTTCCAAAACTATTGAGACGTTAATGGTGGATTGGTATAAATGTATTAATTAGCAAGAAGGTATTTCCCACTAGCAGCAACAAAATGAGATGGGGCTTGTGTTCTTGAGCAAGACACTTGACTGTAACTGAAGAGGCTGACTTTTGTTTAGCGATGGGGTTATTAGTTGCCTGGTGGGTTCAAACTGTCATTTCTGAAAAAAGATTGCTTCACCTAATCTGTTAAACAAAATGTCATTCTTTATTCAGCTTGCATTTACCTTTTCTGTTCAACTTATGCAAAAAAACATATAGTAATGATATAAAATAAGCAAAATAAACTATACCGAATTCATATTTATTGTACAAAAAAAAATTACTGTAACTTAAGTTGAATCAATACAAAATAAAGATTTGACTCTAAAAATAAACTGAAGCATTAAAATATATACTAAAAATAATCTGTTTAAGTACAAAGACAAAACTTATCTTACTCTTAAAGGTAGTATACACCATTTGCAGATATCGAAAATATTTACTACCGAATTATTAAGAAATACCTTACTCAATTGAAAGTAAATAATGATTCTAGGCATTCAGCAAAAGGATTGCGCTAGATATCCTGTAATTATTCCAAAAAAATGAATTTTATAAAGAAAAATTCGCTCTCGCCGGACCTCGCCGGACGGCGAGAGCGAAATAACAAAGATAACATAAGAATAACTGCTCGACCCCGGTTGAAAACAAACGCTGTTTTTCGTGCTTTTCTCGGCATCCATGATTGTAAAACTTCGGAAAAGTCAGATAAACGATATTTACTATGAAATACAACCCCCCAAATCTACCCATTCATGGTAATTCAAGCAATTACCAATGGTGTATACTACCTTTAAAGGGAATGTACATCATTTGCTTTTGCTGTATTTTTCATACCTGGGCCCAATTTCATAGAGCTGCTAAGCAAAAAAATTTGCTTAGCACAAAAAGTCTTGCTCATTAAAAACAGGTTACCAGCCAAAATTAAACGTGTTTTTCATGCTAAGCAAAAAAACAGCTGATTATCAATCCAGAACAATAAAGATCAGGTGAAAATTTGGTCTGTAACCTTGTTTTTGCCAAGGACAAATTGTCATGCTAAGCAAATTGTTGTGCTTAGCAGCTCTATGAAATTGGCCCCAGTTGTTAGTACCAGTATGTTATAGCAAATATTGTTACACTGGCTGATTTGATGTTTTGGGTTCGTAGATGCTGAAAAATCAAGAAAACCAATCATGTTCTTGTAGTCATGTACCCTGACCCCACTTAAGATGAAACGGAACAATTTGTAGACATTGGGGAATTGTAAGGTCAGAGAATCTGTTGTACCCCTTTACAGATGTGTAATTAATTGCAAAGAAAATGTGGAATTACTAAATATGAATTAGGACCAGCATTGGAAATTGATATAAAAATACCACTTTACCAGGTGCCATTATTTAACAGGATGCTTCAGACTGCCATTCCCCAACTGTCCAGTAAACTATTTTGTGATAATTTGGTCATTTATTTTGTTGATGTTTGCAAATGTTGTATATTCCCTTTAAGTTCTTCAACCACTCAAACAATACATTGATTATATAAACAAATAATAGAGACAATGCACCATTAAAATGACAATTAGTTGTAGATCCGTGTAAGGATAATAAGTCAACTTACTTGCTTGCTTTTTGTCATTGGAGTGGTTGATTGTTACCAAACTCTTCTTAAAGGTGCACTTTTGTTTAGAGTTTGGCAAAATCTATAGGTCTGGGTCATCAAAAAGCCACTTAACTTAATTTTGAGCACCAAATGTTTCTACTCTAGTATGTAATCCTCACAATAATTCATGAAAACCACTCAGTTTGAAGGTGTACCACCCCAACTGCCCTGCCTGTTACTCCCTGTAACACACAAACCCAAACTGGTTTGTATGTGTTCATCAGGAAATCAATGTTATACAATGTAGTACAATGTAGTACTTGAAATGTAGTACAATGTAGTACAATGTAGTACAATGTTATACAATGTAGTAAAGGTTCTATAGGATTAAATCTTTAAACTACCTTGTTAAATCAGAGTTGGCCAGGAAGGTATCACCACTCGTCTCTTCCCCACCTCCTACTCCACTAGCCCCGCCTCCTTTACGACTCGCCTTGCGCACGGCCAGCGTCAGACACTGCACCCACTGCTCTGCCCCCTTGCCATCCTTCGTCTTGAAGATGTAGGTCTTGTCTGCGGTGAAGATCTCGAAGGCCTTGGGGATGCTGCGTTCGTGTCGCCGGCCACCATGGACCGTCTTGACCCCCTGGACTTTGCTCAGCTCAATGGGAAGTGCCGGCTTGCTCTGCTGTTGTTTGGGAATTAAATGTACAATAAAATGTAAAAAGTTAGCACTGGAGGACGTATATACACGCAAAGTTTTTGAGAGATACAAAAGTTGGAAAATCAAATAAAACATAGATGAACTGAGAATAGCGGACATACCGAGTTGCTTTTTGTGTAGAGTTGTTCCCCTGCAAGGGTAAAGTAGCGAGTCCTCCAGCGTCGGAAAAGCTTAAAGCGAACTTTCTTCTCCTTGAGTTGACCTTCAATAAGGGGTCGACCTCCGGTTGCAAGGTCTGGGAGAAAAGATATTTGCCTAGTATAATGTTAATCTGCATAAATCTCAAGTCACGGAGGTCAAGACTCAAGTCACAAAGGTCAAGTCTCAATTCAAATCTCATGACATATAAGTTGATAAAAAAAAATTGCTTACCGAATTTACTGGGATTGTTACAGATGAAGCAATTCCAGATAGACTGCTGAGCATTGTACGTGAAGAGATCGTAGAAACTTCCTTTGCTTAAAATGGCTGTTAGAGCTTGCTGGACCTGATAAAACAAACAGAGGAGAAATACTTACGATGTGTCAACTAGCTTTTTACGATTGCCAAGTTTACAGAGACAGTTCTAGGTCAGTGTGCATTACCTTAGAAGGCGGGAAATTCTGAGTGATGAGTTTGAGGAACGTCATGGTTCCGCCAACCGTCTTCTGTCGTTCCCAGTTCTTGCGTAGACTCTGCACAGCCCTGTCATCAAGAGAAACGGGGCTAGGAGATGTGGCCTAAGAGAAGAAGGAACAAAAGTAGGAAATCAAGTCTGTATCTTAGAGTCGGGCCACATCTGGATCAGTTGTATAGAGTTGCTGTCAGGGTTTTTAACTATTAAGTTGGAAGATTCAATTTATGTGGCTGAAACTTTGAATGGGTATTTTGGGCATGGCCTTATCTTAGGCTTTCAAGCAGACCCAGGTAAAAAAAAGGACGAGAATAGAAAAATCAAAATGTTTAAAAAGGACAAATGTAAAAATCTGCATAAAGTAAAATCTGGATACAGTAGGACTAATGAGTCACCGACCTGCAACTGGAGGAACTTGAGGTGGATCCATGGCTGCATCTCTTTCGTCTCCACGGCAAACGGAGAGGTGCTGTACAGGCAATGCTGCCCCTTCTTCTGGCAGTAGAAGTCCAGCCGTCCAACAGGATTCCTTCCCGAATTCTCTGTAAAATTCATCGGGCAAGGACAAGATGAATTAGAACCGATGAGAAATGTTTTGGTTCCGAGTTCAGAAACCCTAACAGCTTGCCATGTCGGTTTCATAATACCAACCCTTGCTCACTGAGCATCCTTCAACATCAGCCACTGTGGTTAACAAATGGCAAATTCTAGTACTTAACCCATTAGTTCTTGTAGCACCCAAAGCCACCCTGCCTATTACTCTCTGTTTGAAATGAATTTAAAATAATTTTAATAGATCCGAGTATCAGAGGGTCCAAGTGAGCAAGTTTTTATTCTACCTCTCACAGAGCACTCCTCTGGAACAGGAATCCTCTTTTTAATGGAGTCCATGTAGCTTATGATCTCCTTTTGTCGCTTGGACAGGTATTGTTGTAAGCTGCTGTCCCGGTTGCCTCCGGCTGACTTTAGTGAAGAGGAAGCTTTAGCTCCCTCCACAGGTGTAGAACCTCGGGAGGCCTCTAAACCAACCTTAAACGCTTCCAAAGGCACTGGTTTGCCTTCAACAAGACTGGTCCTGACTCCTACTGGGTCACTGCCATCAGCTTCCCGTCCTAGTTGACGGGATTCTTGTGTATGTATCCCACTGCTGCCACCATTTTGGTTGTTCCCAACAAGTCTGGAATTGGTACCCCCATTGACAATGCTGCTGGGTCTGGAAGTCTCCTCTTGATGAAGATTCCCCTTGCTGCCAGCACTGACAGCTCCGTCCTTGTTGCTGATCCGACGCTGGACATCCGATTTCTGAGAGGAAGATGATGGAGCTGGGCTCTTACCTTTGGTCTTGGGGATGGTTGACCCTGCCATCTGCAAGCTAGTCCGGCTCTGTGTGAATGGGACAGCTTCTGAATGGCTTTGGGATCTCAGTTTGATCTGTTTCATGCTGTCCAGGTCCTTCATGGATCCTGGCTTTTCTGATGGCATCAGGGCAGCTGAGGATGTTGACACGGTCAGCTTCTGGACGCTGCTGAGAAGGTGGTCAACAGAGCCCCTGTTGGAGGCCTTGCCCTTCCTATAATGCATCCGCCTTTCAGGCTCCATGCCCATTCTGTGAACCTCGGACATACTCATGCTCTTGCTTGGAGTCGCTGTGGATGACGACAGCTTACTCGTTCGCTTTGGTTCCTCTGGTGCAGTATCTTCTCTCAGAGCTTCATGTTTACTGATTTAAGAAAAAACAAATGCACAGAAAACAGACTTGGAGATTATGTGATTAACTTTTTTAAAAGCTGTTCTGCTGTATGTACATTCTTCTGGCTTTTGTAGAAATTTGGCCCCTGCGACTAACCTGTATGTCATATCCTGTTGCAGTTGCTGGATGATCATTCTGGCAGCCATAGAGGGGCTTTCCCCTTGTTTGGAAATCTCTGCAATGTGGGTGCCCAGCAGACCCGAGTGCTGGTCCGCGATGCTCTTGATCTCAATCAGGACGGCCGGCAGGGAGGTTTGGTCAATGACTCCAAGCTGCTCTACCAGGAAGGCCATGCACTCCTTACCGCTGACCTGACATGGGCCAGAAAAGAACAAGTCAGATCATCAGGAACTATGCTTAACTGTCATAAGCCATCTGGAATAGAGATTCTTTTTAGCCAAACACAACTTGGCAAACTATGGAAGGTCAATGCTGCCAAAAACTAGAGAATTATTATAAATGCTTTAAACACTTCATAAAAGTGCCTTTTTCTTACAAGATAAGGGTGTCAATTTTTCGAAAATGTTTCCATCTTGGATTAAATGGTGTTTTTTTGTTGCAGCCCATACATAATGGGGCTGAATAGAAAAAGGTCTATTTTCAAAATGACTGCGCCCAGTACTATAACTAAATCCTGGAGTTGCCACTGATGGCGTTTTACCTGATTGAGTCTACCGACCGCTCCAAAGATCTTCAGCGCCATGCTGAGCAGCGACGGCTGCCGACTGATGGCGCCTTCTAGGTCCATCAGGCACGAGGCAAAGGGCCAAGCCTCAACCGAGGCCACGTCCACCAGCGCAGCCAGCACAGTCTGGGAGGAGTTGGGAATGGTCAAGCACTTGACCAGCAGCGGAACGTGAATAAGGAGAAGCTATAAGAGGAAGCGATAGATGTGTATTGGACAAATGAGGGTGCTACGCTACATACTTATAGCAAAGAAAGGCAAGCTTAGAACCTGGATTTTTGAGGATTCATCCAGAATGCTTGCAGTCGAGCCAAACCTGTGAGATTGATTCCTTAGCTGATCACGTGTAAATCGTAAGTTGATCGTTAATCACAAGTCAAATCACAGGTCAGGTCACAATTCCAGTCACAGTAAGGAGGAATGAAAATATTTTTCTGCTTAGAATATAAAAATATCATGACAAATTTACATGCTAAACCAAAATCAGTTGAGAACTAGTCACCAGTAAATATTTAGCTGGCAACCTATTTTCGCTAAGCAAGTATTCTCTATGCTTAGTTAGCATACTTTTGGATTTTGCTTCGCCACTAGGCTCACTAGTTGCAAGAGGTGCGCTTTCTCGGTGTCGTCGCAACGAGGCATGATGTGCAGCAGCTCGTTGACTTTGGCTTCAATGGGAGCAGCTTTCTCTAGGTAGATCTGGGGTAGGATGCGAGCTAGAGACCGGTTGCCTTTGAGGAATGACAAGAAAGGGAAATCATTATTACAGAAAGTTGGGGTATGGAATGCGTGGGTGAACAATTGTGAAGACTTTCGAATTGGGCCCTAGTTGGAAAAAACAGTGTCTTCAGCTTTATTCTGAAATAAACCAACTTGTCTTCGAGGGAACGTCAAGCACTGGAAGCAATGTGTTCAAGAAAAGCTCCCAGTGGTCTACACTAAGCACCAACTTTCTTTTTGCAACTGTAGACAGTGATCTTAGAGTAAGATGGAGAGAAGTTTGAGATGGCAAAGTGTAGCGCTCACCACGTATGATGCTGTCGATGACTTCATCGGAGTGAAGCGCTAACAGGCTGGCATTGTCGATAGCCGCCAGCGCAAGGTAGCTGGACATGTTTCGACTGATCTCGCGATTGTCTTGCTTTAAGAACTGCACTGCCACGGGAAGCACGACCTTCATGACAGAGTACTTGCTGTAATTTTGCTGCGAAAAAAAAGGAAACAAAAGGATGTATCACAACTGAAACATTTTAATTGCCATTTATTTTAAGAATCAAGTCAGTTGTTGGTCTTAATTATTTCCTTTACTGAACTCAGTACCCCTAAACCCGAACAGTCCTCAATCCTCCAACAGGTGAGGGATTGAGGACTGTTAGGGTTAATCTTAAGAATCCCCATCCAGTCCAACTCAAACACCAGGTTTGGTTGTAATCAGTTAGTGTTAGGATGGGTACTTGACACCTAAACTTAATGTCTTTTATACTGGGTTAGGCATACCTCCACAATCTAAGTCCAAAAGTTTGTGTGTACAGTTTGCCATATGGTGGTGGAATTTGCAAGGGTACTTCCTAGGGAATTGGGGTTAATGTTGCATATCATTAGAAAGCTCTTGCCCTGCAGAATCCAGATATACATGTAGAAATATCTCAAATATTAAAAAAAAACCAAAAAAAAAACCACATTTGTGATGACGGTCACATTTAAGTTTAATTCCACTGGCTACTTACCATGAAGAGACAGCTCATGATGTCTGATGCGATCTTGGCATGGGGCGGGTCCTCATCCCGGGCCAGTGGTTTTAGGCTGTGGTACAGACAGGAACTCCAGAGGGACACCAGTGCGGAGGCGTGCTGCTCAATGGTGCCAGTGTCCCTGTGGTAAAAGAACAGCCAAGGGAAAGTTCGAGTATGAACGACGGGTCAACCATTACTCAATCACCCATTATTACCATATCGGAAAGAACAATGCACAATAGCACTGAAAGTTTGTAAATCCCTCCCCCCCCCCCCCCCCCCCCTTAAAGAAAAGCAACAAAAACTTTTTAATTGGGTTTTTGAAATCTTTGCTACGTCTTCGGCTACGCCTCTGACTTCCGAATCACTGAGAAACAAATAAGAAATATTCAAACTTTTGGGTTTATATCATTATCAACAGAATGAATGTTTCTGAAGCACAAAAAGGCACCAGAATGTGGCTGGAGTTCCAGAAGTCGGGAGCTTAAAATCACCCTAAGCTAAAGACGATTAAAAAAGGCACTAAGTTGTCCTCACCTGACTGCAGTTGTGACCCTTGTGATACAAATCTCTACCACCGCCTGGTCGTTGTGGTTGTCCAGATAATCCGGCAGGGATGAGATCATCTGGATGTGGTTCAGCGCCTCCGACAGATCATCAACGATGTCAGAATCGGGGATTGAGAACAGGTCGCCAGCGCGGGACAGGTCGCGCTGCGAGAGAATCCGCGCAAACAACTGGTGCATCTTGAACGAGAAACCAGTCTACGAGGGTGGGGCATTCACTCTGTCACATCCAACGATCAAAAAAAAAAAAAATTAATTGAAACTGTCAGAAAGTTAGCCTGAACTTTTGTCTACCCAAGAGGATAACATGACAGGAGGTTAATTAATTAACTCTGTATTTCATTGAATTTATTTTTTAGGTTTTCATCACACCGAGAAAAAAAAAAAAAAAAAGGCAGAGTGAAATTCTTTGAATGCGACTTCCTTAGTTCCTATTATTACTTGGCAAGAGTTATGCACAATATGCAATACACTTTTAGTTTTACAGAGATGACTATGCCGATTTATTGGCTACAAGAAGTCAAGATAAAGCCGCTTAACTTAGTTTAACTACTTTTGACAATGGAAAAACGCCGGCCAGGTTGCTCAATTGCATCATGATAATTGTAGATATGACAAGTCAAGCCAAAATCTGTAGTCAACTCAGTAAGAAGAGACGGGGAATCGTGGTCTACGTAAAATCAACTGAAAAAGCCTTTATTCAGCAAAACTATATTCCACAGTTCGGAAGTACTCACATGGTTCAATCATGCTTTTAACGGATCAAATCTAACGACGAAACGCGACTCTGGCGATGTCACATAGTTTCACGTCCGCCTGGCTAATTCGGACAACTCCCTGCGCCCATGTTTACATCAAAAAAATTGACAGAACGTGGTGCTGGTACGGCGCCCTCTCGCGTATATCTGGAAAACTTGTCAATATATTTTTTTTCTTTCAAAAGTGCTTGTAAATTAATTTTAGGAAACTTTTTTTCAATAACTCTACTTTTGACAAGCTCTTTTTATCACTTCGTCAAAAAACTTTTTTTCTTCTAAACACGTTTTTATTAATAATTTGTATTAAAGAAATTACAATTCAATATTACCATTATTGAGTTTTATTCTTTCAAAGTTCATCAACGTATTTTATAAACACTGTATACTCAGCATACAATGTTTCCGAGAGATGAGAAAAGAAATCACTCGGGTGAGACTCGAACCACGACCTCTAATCAAAAACAATTCTCAATCTCTTAACACAAAACTGAGTACGGTTTATGGTGTTGGCAAAGAGGTGAATTTATCACCCGGACATATAGTTTAAATCTCGAAAAAAATAACTAAATATATTTCGAAATCAAAGAGAATTACATGTATATCCTTTTGGGGTATTCCCGTTTACTAAAAATAAAAACTATTATTTCTGTAAAACTGAAATAACATAGATCTTGTCTTTTCCCCCCAAAAAAATAATGCTAATGTAAACAATTTTCTGGTCTTTTATAAACAAGTTCAGCTTTTCTGTTTGAAGCATATCAAATAAAATCTGAACACAAAAGCTAATCTTCAATTTCAATTTCCTAGAATTTCTCTTCTATTTAAATTTGTTTATATACATTCGAACCAAAACAAAACAAAACCAATGATTATTACACACTTTATATTTAGATAAAACAAAAATTAAATGAAATACAAAAATCAGAATAACTGAAATGTGCCTTATAAACTGCAATACGCAAACCTTTTACGCCGATTTCTGATTGTTATCCACTTGTAATTCTGTTACTTTTTACTATTAATTGTTCTTCTTAAAGTCTCACGAACATAAAACAAAAATGGAATCCTTTCATAACAGCATTAGTCAGATTATAGAAAAGTTGTATATAAACCAAGACAAATACAATAAACATTGGACTTTTTCCTGCTTTTCTGCAAAATGTTTGAAGTAAAATTTAAAAAAAATCAAAAGAAACCTCCTCTCTGAGCTAACAATTTCCTGAATCACAAACTAAACATATGGCACCTACACACACAAAAAGTAAATTTGTGAGAATAAACTCAAAGCAAATCATTTGCCAGTAGTTTTTTTTTCTTGAAAAGAATTGGTACTATTCACATTTCAATTTTTAATAACGAAAAACTCGTTGAACCAAACGAGACATTGTCTTGAAAATTTGCATTTAATGCAACAAAACGGTGTAATATGGCAGCCCGGTAAAGGCAAGATAGTAAATAATGAATATATATAATCATTTCACGTTGCTATTCTTTCTGGACACTTTTGTAACATCTAAACTGCAACGGAGGATAAGGCGTGGTCGTTTCCTAAACTCTCATTGCCCGATTGTATACTCCCGCTTAACGTCGTTTCGCTAGACAGTTTGCAGTGTGCATTCTGCGGCGTGCGCGCATGTAAACTCGTGTCAACCTTGAGGGGGCTGTTTCTCTTCTTCTCGGTGAGGGCTCGAGACTGGTGGACGTGAACTGCAAAACTGACACCCTGAAAGTTAAACACACACAGGAAAGTTAGAGTAAAGACTCTTGCCCGAGAACACAAGGTCCAATAGCAACTTGTTTTCCAATCTTAAGTACACTGTTAAACTACTCAAATGAGCTGAGACAAAAAGGTATATTTTTATCCTCCGTAAGGGCAGAGTCGTACAAGTCAACTTTCCAATAAAACTTGAATGCCACAAAATGCATTAAAACCACTGTGTGCACCACATACATGTTGCCTGTACGTCATGGCCCCTTCTGGACTCGTAATTTTGAACGGTCAAATTTTACCTTATTCCGTGCAGCTCGCACGAAGCCAACATTCGCCGTGGTTGTGATGGCTTTCATTTCGTCCCCAGTACCAAAAATTACCTGTCCGAACGAAAAATACACATCATCCAAGAGAAATTGCAAAGATTAAATTAATAAACTAGAATGAATATGAACAGGGTAATAACCATTTGAGGGGGGTGTCCTTGGAATACAGATTTTGTGTCCTTTAGCAAGGCACATAACCATGATTGTATTGCAGCACCTTTTAAATATAGTTAGTTTGCATGTATATTGATAACAAGTTCTGTGTGGGGGGGGGGGGGCTAACTGGGGGTTTATATATCCTACATTTCAAACAGATGGCAACCACTCAACCCCCATAAAGACTAGAGATTCATGAACACACCTTAGCTCTGTGTTTGACTCGGTGGCTCTCATCCAACCTTTTTGTCCGATCTGACGGATCGTCTTCCACCACGGTGAGCCGTGCGAGTAATCGCTGGGAACGTTCCCACTCTGCAGGTCCTGCAATGGTTTCCACAATGCCCTTGAAGTCCTTGATCGCTGTCTGGCATGCGTAGAGTTCCTTGTCTGGGCAGATAAACATTGGTTGAGAATGAAAGATGAACTGCCGATATTCTTTAGCAAATTTTATTTGTAATTGGTAATTACAAAACTCATTATCTGATACCGATTTTGATACTTCAAACATAATTTATCAGACACACAATAGTTTTAATGCAAACCACACGACATTATATACAAGACCGGTTCGTTGCAATATAGCCTGTTTGTTCCTCCTCTTGGTGCTACCTTGTAGGAACTGTTCAAGCCCTTCCACCAGTGGGTGCTCCCTTTCCTGCTCGGCCAACTCCTGAATAAGAGGCTCTGCGAAGGCGTGCCAGCACCCACCGTGGGTCAGGTCAGACACCATGGCAACCAAGGTGGTCACGTCCAAGTTGACTTTACGACAGTCTCTGGCTGAATGCTCGGTGGCGCAAAGACTCTGGTGGCACAGAAAAATGAGAACAAGAAACTAGACTTCTCAACCTTTGTAATTTCTCTGCACCGTCTACAGCAACTGAAGCTTCACTTAAAACTAGAATGTACCATTTGAAGGCTTCAGACGCAAAAGCCATTAATCGCCACTTCTATAAAAAATGAGATAACAATATTATTAGTAAAAGCTCTCAGTAGCTAATACACTTTTTTTTTTTCGTATGAAGCAACACAAATTCTCAAAATTTTAATACGGGTGCTACACCTCTCCTTACCAATTGACCTCCCCCTCTGTACTCTTCACCTTACGGTACCACAATTACTTACCTCTCCTAAATCTTTCAGAGGTGGTAGTTGGAGTGGTAATGTCATACTGTCTTTAAGAGTCTGGAAGATGTGGCCATGTGCTTTTATGTCAAGTTCAGTAAGGTTATCTGCAAAAAAACAAACCAAATGCATTGGACAGAAATCACCAGAGGCGTGGGGAATTCTGCCGCTGAAGAAGGATGATGATGATGATGATCATGCATTTGTAAAGCGCCATCTATCTAGTTGCCTATTCCGAGGCGCTGCCAGGAACACCGGGGCGAACCCCTTCTCTTAGCGAAGAGTGTTACTGGGTTCTTTTACGTGCATTACACAACGCACGGGACCTACAGCTTTACGTCCCATCCGAAGGACGAAGCAATAGTGGTTTAATTGCCTTGCTTAAGGACACACGTGTCGACACCGGGACTCGAACCCACGCTCTGCGGAACAGAAATCCGAGTTCTTAACCGCCCGGCCACGATACTCCTCTGGATATGGCTACCACAGATATATTTTGGGGCAAAATGAAGCACAAATTTATATTAGGTTTTGTGAAATTGGCCGACTATTCTTGTCAGTCAGCCATAGGAATTTGTCTCACTTATCAGAGACCTGCTGCATTATGAAACAAAACCCAGATCCAGTCTTGGGCCAAGACTAACATGGGTCAAGTCATTTGATTTGTGTTGTCTCACCAACTATAGCTTGGGTGACTCCACCGTAGAAGGCAATGCTGACTCTGGGTGGGTGGTAGTTGACTGGATGCTGCCGGCTGGCTTGAAGAAAATGCCCCGCTTGCTCAACGATGTCATGCTCTCCGTATTCACCTTCTCCTGGACATGGAAGAGAGATGAACAAATGGTGATAACTACTCAATTAACTTAATAACTTAAAAGGTCGGTTCATACTTCATGCGAAACGGAATGTGATTTGAATTTCACTACAGTCAACATACGGCCATAAACGGCCAAGTCCAAGACTATCGAGAGCTAGTCCCCATTAAACAATGCCAGTTACGGATCCTAATGCGTTGGGTGACCACAGACTCTGAGGCAGTTTTGACTTGGAGATTTTTGACCTGATGAATCCTGCTGCACTGGGCAGGCTAGTCATTTTGACAAATTGGTGCATGTTGCTGGGTCTAGCCTGATTTCTAGCCAAAATATCCTGGAGGTTTAAGGTTAAGATGCTATGATTATTTCATTTTTACCTTCCCATATTCTGTGCAGTGCCTTGGCCTTGCGAGCCGTGACTTTCACCCATGATGTTCCCCCGTGTGCTACTACGTCCACGATCACCGTGCTCTCCTCGCCATTCTCTCCTTCGTAGTGGAACGGGTGAAGGACACTGAGCACGTGCCCGAACGATTCCGCGCTGTGAAGGACACCCTCTAGATGGGTCAAGTTGGTACTCTTCAGTTGGTTCTCCTTCAGTGAGATACTTTCAGTTTGTAGCTAATGGTAGCAGTTAAATATTCGATCACGTAAATGATAATAAAAATTAAAAAAAACAAGGAAAATCAATTTTATTGAACAAGCAAGAAAAGTTTTCTGGAAATATCTTTCTGGGGATCCGAATAAACAACTGGAATAAGAAGATTAGAAGGGTCAGTACAGTACAGAAGGATAAATGTGATTGGTTGCAGGAGTTTGTGATCGATTGTGACTGGCCAGTAGTTCTAACACAGGGCAGAGAGGGGCCTTTAACTACAAAATCACTTTCTTCAAGTTGTTGAATGTTACCGATTTCACAAAAGTGCGTTCTGACTGGATCCTCTTGATGAGTTTCCCGATGCCAGCTATTCCAGACTTCTTGGCATGGAGCATTTGGGCTCTGCTAAGCAACTCTTCTGATCGGCTTAGTAAACCTTGTAGCGCGTAATGAGTCGACTCGTCCATAGTATATGGCTGTTGGTCAAGATGAGCCGCCCGAGTCTGAAAAGAAAATTGTTATGTAGGCCTATTTATTTTGAGAAAACCCACCTCTGTCTGTAACATACACATACACTAAGAGCATTTTTTAGAATTATTTAGAGCCAATAAATATTAACCATACATTTTATTATTATTTGTTTAAAGAAAAATAGATACAAAGTTTAGGTTTTTACTTTTTAGTTTTACACTCAATAACAATTAAAATCTGTCCCACATCAGAAGCAAACATTAACTTACCATTAACGTATTCACAGATGATTCAAAGCGTGCTTGGAATAAAGGGGCGAATTATTGTTTTTTGACGATTGACAGAAAATATTGCACCATACAGCAAAACAGCACTGAAGAGTTGTGAAACTGAAACGCATATTTGTGCCGGCAGAGGGCGCCCGTCAAAGCCCGAATTTTCGTGGGTTTTAATATGCAAATGAACTTCGAGTAGACTTTTTCCCGGCAATTTTCTTTGTGTGCGGAGGTAGACGCGTTTTATTTTTAAGCAATTCGGCGATTCCCTGAAAGTTAAGATGCCGAGAGCGAAGAAGCGTTTTCCCGGGGAGACTGGAGATGCTGCTGGACAGAAGAAGAAGTCGAGAGGGGCCGGCGCGGGCGGTGGGGTGACCGGAGTTGGAGCCGACTCGGGGATGGAAAAAATCGTAAGTGTGTTCGTGGATGTGTCATTCTTTGTGCTCTCTGTGTGAAAAGCGTACGGGTTATTTGATACTATCGAAGTGTGTGGATAGTGCGTGCGATTGCGAATGAACATAACCCAGCATTGTTGTTCTTGTTTGGGGCAGATGTCTCGACTACTCCAGTCGCCCCGACTTCACGTTTTGTTTTTGTGGGTGGCATTGTTCACATTGGCGAGGAGGATTATGTTTCAATTCTGCCATTGTTTGAATGGTGTTCATGGTGTTGGCTCACACACTCACACTGCGCAAATAAAAGGGAGATCATTCAATGCATGTTTTACTTTTATTGAATAAGATTTCACAAAAGCCACATGATCATGATGCTGGTTATAATGCATTGTCCATGGTGTACATACATGATGATGTATTGCACTTTGCAGTAATGCTAATAAAAGAATATTAGAGGAATTCAGTTTTAAAAAGTTATTTTTTTAAGTATAATAAACCTGAAAGTACATTCTTGATATTATACACTTAAATCTGTGCTCCCTTTAATAATATATTTTTGGTTTGACTCAACAGAAAAATCCTCCCAAAAACAATTAAAAAAAATTAAATCCATGATTTTAGCACACACAAAAACACTTAAATGAAAGATCTTTCTGTCCCCTTTAATTTGACACCAATATTTGTTGTTGCCATGATGCTTTTCCATCAGCTAAGTTCACTTATAGTTCAATATGTCGAAATCTTGTTGCAAAGTCTGTGAAAACTGTTTTATGTACAGCACGACTTTTTGTTTCAGTTTTAGTAAAACAATATAACAGTAAAATTCATATTTAGGTTTTTCTTTCTCTTTTTTTTATCCTTTCAGAAACTGAAAGAACCACCATTTCTGGGAGAGCTCTTGTTTAGCGGTGGAACTAACTGGGATTTGGTGGGTCGCTCCAGACTTCCTAAATCCAGTGGTAAGTTGGTCTTCAAAGTTGTCCTGTCTTACACAAATGCCTTGATTTTTAGTCAAGAACTTGTACTGAACCATACTTCAAAAAGGCAACTCGGTAGCTTTTTTTCAATAATTACACAATGCACCTATTTTCTTTCCTTTCAAGCTGGGAAGCAGCTGATTGGCGGTCGCAATCTGTGGGGCCCCCACCGCATGGCCGTCCTGTGTGGCATCAAGGTACGGAGCGTCATCTCCGGTCCCACGGCCTGCCACAGCGTAATCATCACAGAAGCTGGCAAGGCTATGAGCTGGGGTAAGTCAATACCAGTCCGAGCCGATCAGTTAATCAGACAGGCGTTTATCTCTGAGAATATTTCTATTCTGTCTCTGCATGGGATGGTAGTTCATTACAGGTTACTCTCCATTTAAGGCTGGTCCGGGGTGGAGAGAGAGGTAAAGTGCAGGTAAAGTGTCTTGCCCAAGGAAACATCTGGCCAGCAGGTGGATTTGAACTCCTGACGCTCAGATCATGAATTATAAACACTAACCACTCTGCCACACTCTCCCACAGATATCTTATACAGATATTGCTTGTTTAATTCACAAGGGTTTGAAACTGTTCTCACCGACCCTATTTCCCATAATAAGGAGCCCTTTCTTTGTTTTCTCAAGGCCGTGGGGACAAAGGACAGCTTGGCCACGGGGACTTGAACCGATGTGAAGCACCCAAGCTGATTGAAGGTCTGAAGGAGTTCACCATTGTCAATGCAGCATGTGGCCGCAGCCATACTATGTGTCTCACAGGTACGTATAATTTATTCATAAATCTACACCTTCCCAAGTTTATTTAGCATAAAAAAAAATCACGTATAAAAAAAAATTGAAGGGGCCTCCGTGGACATACGGTGATGCTCTCCTGAGGCCAATTGCATGGAGCTGCACAGCACGAAAATTTGCTTAGCACAAAAAGTCTTGCTCAGTAAAATCAGGTTACCAGCTAAAACAGCATGTGCTTTATATGCTAAGCAAAAAACAGCTGATTACCAGTCGCAAACAATATACATCAAACCTAAAAATTTGGTTTTTGCCATTGACAAATTCCATGCTAAGCAAAATTGTGCGTGCTTAGCAGTTTCATGAAATTGGCCCCTGGAATTGGTAGCAGGTACTGACCTAATGTGTTTCATTTATTCAATTTTTGAATGTATTTACTTATTTGTTGGATCTCTACAGAGGAGGGATCGGTTTACGCGTTTGGCGACAACAAACTCGGACAGTTGGGGATTGGTCATCAGAACACGCCAATCCCAAGCCCCAATCGGGTAAGGCTAGATGTGAACAGGGGCCAATTTCACGGAGCTGCTAAGCACAAAAATTTGCTTAGCATGAAAATTTGTCCTTGGTAAAAACAAGGTTACAGACCAAACTTTCACGTGATCGTTATTGTTTTTGATTGATAATCAGCTGTTTTTTTGCTTAGCATAAAAAACACGTAGAATTGTGGCTGATAACTTGTTTATAACAAGCAAGACGTTTTTGTGCTAAGCAAATTTTTGTGCTTAGCAGCTCCGTGAAATTGGCCCCAGGGCTTTGCCAACTATTGAGTCAGAATCCAGGAAGAGTTTTTGCCCCTGAATCACCAACTACTTGAACATAACTGCCACTCGATAGGTTAGCTATAAGGGATGAAATTTAAAGAGAGAAAGATAATGTGTTGTTTTTTTCTGTGCATGTAGTTGATGTACTCTGGTCGTCCCATAGTCCAAGTGGCCTGCGGGGGTGAGTTCACCATGATCCTAGACTACAAAGGTACCCTGCATTCCTTCGGCTGTCCTGAATACAGTCAGCTCGGTGAGTTGGTGTTTATATTTATAATTAGGCCCATAATAATTATTGTATTATTTATAGATAATTGTGTTGATAGACTTGCTACAATTTTTAATACTTTATTAATCAATTGAAAACCATTGTGGAAATATGAAGGCTTTCTTTTTAACAGGTGTAAAGATCACTCACAAAAATAATTCTCAAGCTGATAACTTCCAGACGAGTTGCGAGTAGAATCATTCACGGTCCGAAAGAAGCTCTGCTTTCGTCTAAGACATGTTTTGGGAAAATTTTCATGAGCAACTGCTTGACTTCCCAATACTGATAACTTCATTGTGGGAAGATTGTGGGGAAGTTGTTTAGAATCCTGCAATCTATATCCAATGAAGGGTTACGAATCTTGTCCCAGATGTGAATTAAGATGGCCCCTGAGATATAAATCGCCATTTACCCTGTTCCTATTTCCTCATCCCGTGCAGGTCACAACAGCAACGGTCAGTACTTTGTTAGCTCCAACAAGACTTCCTTCGATTGTGTCCTGACACCCAGACGCATCGGTGGCTACGTGGAGAAGACTCGAGATGGGGTCAAGTTTATGGACAGCATCATCATCAAGGATGTTGCTTGTGGGGCGAACCACACGGTAAGAACCTTATTTTTAAGGAGTCGTGTTTAAGAAATATCCGGGAAAAGTTGCCAAGAAAAAAATTGAAATAGGTCCACTGTTTGATTTGGTTGCAGATAAAATGTGTCATTCCTCTAGGTGAACATTGTTCAGGTTCTTCGCATTCGTCTTAAATTTCATAATTCATATATATACTTTTTTTCTGCCAGGTTGCTCTTGATATGCAGGGTCGGGTATTCACATGGGGCTTCGGCGGGTACGGGCGCTTAGGCCACAATGAGCCGAGAGACGAACCCGTCCCGCGATTCCTGAAAACCTTTGACCCCTCGAACAACAGAGCAGCCAAGATAATCAATGCCGGGACGAGCTTCTCCATGGCAATCATAGAACACGGTAAGTGTCGCGTAGAGCCCAACAAGGAGACCGCAAAGTCCATCACAAGTCTGGAGCACGTGTGAAAGACTTGTCGGGGACCTTTCAAGACTGACACTTGGAATGCCTGAAAGTGGTTGAGCAAGGATTATGACAAATTGAGGGTGCAGTTAATAACGAGAGTAAAATTCACGTAATGAGCGATCGTCGTCTTTGTTTTTGGAAATAGGAGAGCAGCTGTTTTTCTGGGGGCAGACCAAGTCAAGCGGTGAAGCCACCATGTACCCAAAGACCGTGCCGGATCTCACGGGCTGGAAAGTCAAGGGCATCGGGTGCAGGTAAGAATGTCTGGAGTTCAATCTTCGTCCTTGAAGCAGCTGATCTATTGTCTATCAGCGTCTTTAACCGTTAACCCCACTGAATTATTTATCTGGCAGCCAGGATTCCAAATGTTATTATTCAAATGTCTTGTTCTCCCCGTTGTTTCTACAGCAACCACTCCATCGCTTTGATAGCAGACGATAGCATTATCAGCTGGGGCCCCTCCCCAACATTCGGCGAGCTCTGCTATGGCGAGAACGGGCCCCGCTCCTCCACCAAAGCCAAGGAGGTGAAGCCCCTGGAGAACATCTACGTCCACGCCCTGACCTGCGGGCTTGGCCACACCCTCCTGATTGCCAAGAATGACACTGCGGCCGAACAGCGGAAACTCCGGGCGCTGCCCTTGTTCAACCCCACCCGAGTGCTGGTGAACGAACCACCCATCGAGGAAGACGAGGAAGAGGAACAAAAAGAGGAACAAAAAGAGGGGGAGGAGAAAAAAGAGGAGGTTGGCAATGGAGCTCAAGACAACGGCACTGATAAGAAGGAAAATCAAAAAGAGGAAGCGATTGATAAGGATGACACTGTTTCTGAGGGTACGACCGAGAAAGTAATAGTCGCGGAGGGAGCGGAATCTGCGAAGGAGGAAAAAGATGAAGAAACTGTTGCCAAAGAAGGGAACGGCACTCCTGAGAGCAAGGAGGAGGCAGGGAAGGAACTAGGAGCAGAAACAGGAGAGAAACCAGAAGAGAAACCAGAGGAAGAACCAGATGAGGAACCAGAAGAAGAACCAAAGGAGGAACCAGAAGAGGAATCAGAGGAACCAGAGGAACCAGAGGAACCAGAAGAAAGTGACCAGGAAAGCGGGCAAGATTCGCCAACATTATCCCCAGCCCTAGCCATGCCTGTCTCATCCTAAACCAACAAAAACAGCAGCACTTGTTTATTCTTAAGAATATTCGAGGGGGAACAACTTGCCGCACAGTGACTTTGTGCATCGGTTGATGGTAACAGGTTTGATAGAATTCATTTACTTGCCAGCAGGAGATGTCCTTGTTTATTTTGCCGAGGGATAGTTTAGCAGGACTAGTCATTCCCCCAACATAAAAATCGTATCTATTCCTGCAATCAAAATCATTAATAGATTGAATAATAATCAGATCCCAGCAGTCATTGAAAATGACAAACGGTCCTTGCGCATCTGTTTTCCCCCCCACAAGACTAAAATGTCAAACTGCAAATCAGATATGAGCTTCCACAAGATCAATTATTCAGTTTTCCGACCATTTCACTCTTGTGTAGAAGGGCCCAGCATTTGTTTCTGTTTCTAAGATATAAATAACGCCAAAACAGTATTCATGTCTATTTAACATATACATTATAAGTGTTGAAAATATGGCCGACCTTCAATGCAAATTTTAGCTGCACCAATGTGCCAAAATAACCTATTCAGATCCGGAAACCTGTTGCTTTAAACTGGTAAAAAAAAGACGGACAAAAAAGGAAATGATACCACGCCCCGTTTTAAGCTCAACTGGGTAGTATTCCCATGTAGCTGTGGTTAATGCGTCTATACTATTTGGGGGGAATACCTTTCATTTAAACAAAAAAATGGGACCAAATAATTGAAACTAATCAGTGTACAAAGAATCTACCGTATTTTGTATTTGTAGGAAAACCAACTCAGAAAATTTGATTCGATTTGTAAAATGTAATCTTGATTATTCCAGATGTGCCAAGAAAAGCAAGCTGCAATTTAAAACCAAAAATATGTAATTATGGTGTACATGTATTTGATTAATTGTTGCATTTGATGAGTATTGAACATGGGTACCGTGAGGCATCTTAAGCCGCGTTCGCATTGGACTTAATATTGTCAAATGTTACGGTACGTGATTGTCAAAGTTCACGGTGTTAAATCCTCCGCTAGAAGCTTGGGCCTGTAGATCTTACGGTTGCGGAGGGTAAAATGGACAATTTGACAATGTTACCGCCTGTCCGCATTGGATTTAATTTGGTTATGTTCTCTGTAGGTTTTACCAAAAAAAGTCCAATGCGAACGCGGCTTTAGAAACAGTCTTATCACTCAATGCACGCCTGAAAAAAACATAAAGGCGGGAAAAAGAAACTGTTTAAATTGAAAACTTAAAAAATGAGGTTTGGTTTTCTAAAAATCCGGGCAGATGTTTGTAAAATATGTAAAAATGAAGTGGTAGTCTTTCTTTTTTTTATAGAAGTTCTGTGTACAAAAATTTGATGAGATGCAAACTTTTGTCAATTTATGTGGGCCAGGAAGGCTGTAGCCATTTTGTGTTCTAGCTCCTATTGTTTGAGGTGCCAAAATGAAATTTTCCGTGTTTTCTTGTTGATAAAAAACAATTCCGTAACAAATTATTCCTTTTCTTTGAAGTGGAATATTTTCAAATGTTCAGTCTGTAAATTCATGTTTGGTGTTTTGGTAAAAAAAAACACTAATGGAAAAAGTTGAAGATGAAATTGAAAAATAGATTTTCTTTCGACCGCTTCTTTGCAAATAATTCAACAAAACGGGAGAATTTAGTCGATACATACAATGATTTAATTGTTATATTTGTTCACCGTATAAACTTTGTAGTTCAACCAGATTTCTTTTAATATTGGAATCTACAATGTCGAATAGATCACAATGTGTACAGCCTTAAGAGAAACCGGTTAATCTTATTTATTCCTACAACTTTTAGTGTAGACAAGTTATGTTATACTTTTTTTTTTAAATTGTTGTACAGCACTCGTAAGTTATTTGCACAAAATTATTAATATTTCATCGATAAAAGTTAAAACTAAAATTGTTTGGGAAAAGAAACTCTGTACTTTTTCCAGGTACCAGAATTATGTTGCAGATTTCTGTGTGCTCACTTGGTCGCCATACTTTCAAAAAAGTGCCAACAGAAAAGTCTGAGAAGTATCACAAATATTGATTTCGCAGTGAAACCAACAATTTGTGATGTACATTTAAACTTTTCCTGGGATTTCTGATATACTTTTGAAAATTGTAAACTAAAATTGGACCAAAATTATTCAGTTTGGCTAGTTTTCTGCCGTTTAGGATTTCTTTTGGTCCTTCACGGATATTTTGTCTTGAGAAGTTGGGTGTTCCAAAGACGTGTCAATAATTATTTTCACCACACGTAAATTTACAATGAAATGTATTATAGGAAATGAAATGCTTCAACTTCAAAATGTTTTCCAATGGCAAAGCATTACTGTAAAAAGTCACTACATAATGTAAATGTACGGTAAAAGGAACGCCATTATTTCTATTTAAATTGTGTTAATTTTTTTCTTTCATTTGCATGTTACATTTAGACTTACTTCCGTTTAAATTACCTCATTTTTCATAGCCAGTACTTAGATTTAGTACCGTAATATTATTACAATGGATTAAAGATTACAGTTCGTGTTGAAATGTTTAGCCGATAATGAATTTTCTTATTTGATGAATAAATTTCAGAAGTGAGTTATAAGTGACAATTGTGTTGCAGAGAGAATTTGTTTGCTTGGCCCTAATTGCTTGAATGTACTTGTACGAAATGTGTGCAGTTAAGTTGGCCTAATACCGTCACGCCTTGTTTACATGTACAATTTACAAATCCTTCAAAATTATTATGATTTTGAACACACCCTATAGGGATAGTTGGGGTTAATAATACGTGTGGGAAGCCTTTGCCCATGTGTGCATGGTTAGTATACACCATTGGTCATTGCTTGAATTATCATGAATGAGTAGATTTGGGGGGTTGTATTTATAGTAAATATCGTTTAACTGAGCTGTCAGAAGTTTTAGAATCATGGATGCCGAGAAAAGCTCGAAAAACAGCGGGTTATTTCAACCGGCGTCGAGCAGTTATTCTTATGTTATCTTAGTTTTTTCGCGATCGCCGTCCGGCGAGCGCGAATTTTTCATTATAAAATTCTATTTTTCAGAATAATTACAGGATATCTAGCGCAATCATTTTGCTGGATGCCCAGAATCAACATTTACTTTCAGATGAGTAGGATATTTCTTAATAATTCGGTAGTAAATATTTTCGATATCTGCAAATGGTGGATACTACTACCTTTAAGGTGATTGTATTGTGCCTAGCCTAGCCGGGCCTCCCAGCCCATGATTATGATAAAAACAAAAAACGCGCCCTAAAGTTGCCAATGGCTTTTGTATAGTGCGCCCTCTGTGTGTAGTGATTGTCTAGTTATTTGTTCATCTCCGTGATTTGTTTCGGAAACCTAGCGCCTCTTCCATCCACATCTCATGTTAACATGTTATTTTTCTACGTATTTCCAAAACGCTCGGCTAGCTAAACGGACATGTTTACTGCTTCTCCAACGCTTCTGTGCGTGTTCCGATCCGCATGTGTTCACATGCAATAATTTGCCACCATCAGAAACAAATGCCAACCTCAGCAATGTTTTAATTTTAAAAGTTAGTATTTTGATCTGATATTTTTGTTTGTATTTTTTTTTTACGGTTGTGGATTCGTCTTCATTTTAGCAAGTGTCCAAGCATTTATCCCTGGTCCAATGCAAACAAACGTTGGTTTGAAACATTCCTTGAACATGAATACAAAATGTGCAAAGTAAATGCTGTATAGCTCGTGTAAGCACTACGCTCGAAATGTTTTAGATAGGTTGCCAAAGTTCTTGAGACGTTATTTGATTGATCTTGACCCACGTCTATCAGTGACCAGCGTGAATAAAATACCAAACCAGACTTGGGCCGAGACTAACAGGTTTAAATGCATCCTTCTGATTATGGAATCTCAACCACCACACGCTGATATAGGTTAGTCTCCTCTCGAGACATACGAAGCTCGGAGGCCACAGCCACTATAGCCACACTGAATGCCACGAGTGATCGACGTAATCCGCAGTTGTGTAAAAAGGCCGTGCATGATGACGCGACTAGAAAAGGACGAGTGTTGACCGCCCAACGCGCCAGTGAGCATTTGAGGTCTGAGTGAAGGGATCTTACAAAACACATCAATGGTATGACAGCTCGCTATTATCCAACAGGAGCTCTGTGGAAACAGTTGCAAGAATATAACCCGTTGTTGGTGGCCACTTCAGATGCTTTTGCTCGGAGATCCTTCACTCTTTATCTAATTGCACGGTGGTGTTAGGCGAATCTTTTGGGATTGTCAAGTTATGAGTTGAGTGGAATGCCTGGTGGTACTTTCACTCGTTCATATCACGAGAGGAGGTTTTGAGCGGTGATCCTTTTTGTTGAGAGCTAACGAGTGTTGAGTTGCGATGTGCCGTTGGTGAGACTCTGGAAGTGTAACACAATGCGGTTTGGAGGAAGCTCACTGTACGAGTACATGTACATAGTCGTAATGGGTTAATGAGATCGAAATCTTTGCGGGTATTGCATGCGCCGTGGCCAGCTCAACGTTTATTGGTCCAGAGAAGGCCAACATTGGCCAGACGTCAGGAATTGTTTGGGCGGTGAAATATTATACGAAGTGTTCGGTTAAAAAGGATGAGTGAATCGCATTTTTGTAAAGAAATAAAACTTTGAATGCGTTGGGAGTTCATCCAAGTTGTGTAACGTGGTATGGGATTGTTCAATGCAGTAACCGCGTGTGAAACTCAGCTAGACTTTCTCAGCTCGCGGCCTGGTTAGCGGTAGCACACTTACGGGATTGGAGTTGATGCCTTGATTGTTTTTCAACGCCGGTATCACCGATGCTGAGCGAACGCGGACTGTTGTGCCCCCGGTAGGCTCCGACGGTATCAGTTTCACTGGAGGTGACAAACGCGGACTTCAAACTCCAACCCGTCTGATTGGAAGTGACACACTAAGGCCGGACGGCCTGACGAACCGAAGGGGATTTCTTCTTTTCTTACCGTGAGTTCGATTTCTTGTGAGCTCCTACTACCCCGAGTTTTTCACGGTGAGAGGGTAAATCGACAAGGGGCTGTTAGTGTAATGCCCCTTAGAATGGGCCACTACCGGTCGGGATTTACACATCACGCCGGACTTGTCAAACTCAACTCAGGGATAATGCTGGGAGGCGTGGTGGTACGGGTTCTGGTGATCTTAGCGGCTCGCTCCTTGATCATGCTGCCGTGCTGGACCCACGTGGGCACCCAGGCGGTTCCGGCGTTGCAGTCGGTGCCCCGAGAACCCCAAGCTCCCCCTAAGATTGACCAGGCAGCGTCTGCTACTGACAACCTCCCGATTCAGGGCTTGGATTACATAGAGATGAACGGTTATCCGGAGGAGGAGGAAGAGCAAGACGGGGAGGAAGACTCCAGCTACACATCGGAGGTGGTAAGTCCATATCTCACTGTCATTTTAATCCATGTGCACATGAATGTGTTGATTGAGGGTTAAACCCCCTATAGTGCTCAGCAAGCCGCAAGCGCAAAGCCCCGAAACCACGGCTCTTGCACTAACGTCCTTTGCGGGCAGTGGACATTCTATACCGCGTAAATATACACAAAAATCTCAATATTGCTCAACAGAGAATCGTCGTTCAGCATATTCCTTGAATGGGAAAAAATGCTCGTGTTTTCGAATCGGCGCGGCCAGACACCCTAAGAGAACAGCCTTCCAAGCGCACAATATGGTATTGAGTTTTTACTTATCTCATTTTGTATATAGGTTTCTTCGAATTGGGAGGTCTAGACTATAGTTAAAACTTAAAAAATAACCGGGCTTTTAGTAATTATCTCCTCAATCGGAAAAGGTTTATGATTTATTTATGTGAATATTTTTTAATATTACAGTCGTTTACACAAATGTTACCATTTATTCGTTGTCCGCTACTCCCACCCCCTCCCTTTCCCGGGACGTATCACCCAAGCCAACCCTATTTGAAAACTTTTCATCCGCCACATACACTGCATTCCGTCAACCTGTGACGTTTTCATGTAGTTATTTTGCTTCCAACAAACATGTACATGGATTCGCATTTTTTTATCACTGTGGAGACATGGCTTTGTTCTCGTGTACAAAATGGTTAGAAAGTCGAGCACGTTTTTCAAAATGCTCCCATTTTAACCATAATTTTTTTCCTGGGTTGGAATTTCGACCCAATATACCCTATATTATACCCTAACCCAAACACTAACCCTAACCCACATCCTAATCCTAGTTTTTGAGTAATTTAAGTAAAATCCAAAAATCTAATTCGTGAAATTCCTAATGGAGACCTATTCATCTATAGAAATTTACCCTCCGGAGACGTTTTGTCTCCATTGTACACATTGTGTTCATGTCTCCAGAGGGTACGGTATTTCGCACCATTTGTACATACATACATGTACAGGTAGCGAAATTTTGTGGGATTTTCTTAAGGACGGTTGTGGTTGAGTTTGGGAGGAACGCAGCATGTAACCGATTATGACCTAGTCGTCCACACGGTTCGTCGACCGTTTAATCCTCGAAACCCACGCTCGACTGGCGTCGATATAATTTCTCGTCTCCGTTTTCTTCAAAGAATATCGGAAATGGAAACCACTCTGATTTGAGCGAAGAAAAAAAAGATACCGCACAACCCACAACATATTCTGCAGTGCGTGGAGGTCCCGTGCCCAGCAGGGGAGTTGTTGCTAGTCGCGGAGCGGTGATCCCATAGGTCCGCGACCAGAACCCGAGGCGGAACTTAAACCTCGCGTGAAAATTGACGTCTTCGTTTAGTGGGCCGTTTTCCAAACCCCAAGCTTCTTCTTCGTCTCAGGATTAATTTATACAGTTCAAGCAGCAATGGGATGGAGCTAGAATAGAGCCGAAGTGGAAGGTTTCAAAAAGACCCTGACCACATAATGTTTCTGTGTCTCGGTGTTCACATATCTCGGCCTCGGTTCGGTTTCTGGAGCCTTTAGAAAACTCCTGCTCGATTTAGCTTCATGTTCCAAAAAGAAAAGAAAAAAAGATCCCATTCTATTTTTCTAAATAGACTTTTTTATGACGTGATTGGGGTTGTCATTCGACTATGTTCCTTATATTTTGCCGCAGGTGTCGAGTGCAACCTGTACGTGAACTGTGCGGGTTTCCATCGGTGCATTAGCGCAGCGGGCCTGGGTCGTAGTTAACTAAAAATGTGTCACAGCGGCGCTCAAAATCTCAGAGGGAGTTGAGGAAACTTGAAGGAAGTTTGTGGGAACTAGGTTTTCGGCTTAGAGGGGGGAAAACAGACTGAACACACGTGATCACTCGGAGAAACAAAATCGAGTGTAAAGATTAAGACTAGAGTCTCGTTGTGGTTTTTGGCCCTAAGGTCGAAAGGTTAAAACTTGCATGCCAAACTTCGAACTCGAATTTCAGTTTTCAATATTTTTGTTTTAAATTAATAAGGAATTAAACAAATTACACATGATAATCCAGTACCTTGCGTCAGAATTATAACTGAAAATCATAAATACAACCATGACCAACATATTCTTAAAATATGTTTAAATAAACCAAATTAATATATAATCTGTATACAAAACCTATGTGCCAAAGAGAATACATGTAGTGGCCATTATACCGTTACATAATAACCTTTAGATTAACACATCATACGCTGTATTTGGTGTATTGATAACTAACCATTTTCACAGAAATTAAACGAAACGAATTGCTCATTCTTCACACACAATTTTAACCGTCAAGAATATGTCCAAAAAACAACACCTTCCGTCATTTGTATGAGGAATAAATCCCAACAAAAGTTTGACATATGACGGTTAGCATTCTCCACCTTTGTGGGACACGTGGCTGCTCGACCCTTGCCAATTTAGTTGGCTGGCAACTTGCCAAGGAAGACCCCCCTCTCCCCACCTGACAAGATAACGGAACAAACAGTGGCCCATACCGTTATCTAGTACAGGTGTGTACACGCATTAACACCTGCAACATCTGTACACATCTGTACGTTTCACACCTTTTAGTAACGGCGTTATCTGATCTTGTTGGTTGGTGGACCATGGGTGGCCACCGTCCGGAGAAAACAGGCCACGGTCAGAAAACGGTCAAGTGTGGCATTTATGGACGTTGCCTAGACTAATGTGATCTGTCTCCCGCAGCCCAATAATGTTACCCGTCCCGACCCTCTCCGCGCCCACCGCGGTGCAAAACACGCTGCCTGCTGAGCCCCCATCAACCCTTCCTCCTATGACACAGAAAACCTGTCTTGAGGGCAATTTGTTTTTCCTATCCACCTAAATTATATCTTCCACACGGCGGACAAAGCGCGCCTTTTTACCGATTTGATTTCTACCACTTCAGATGGTGCATTGCCGCGCCCCCTACTTGAAAACCTGCCTATATTCTTCTCACTGTCGAAGTCTCTTTACAATACCCATTGTTGTCTGGTTTTGTCCATGGAATTCTGTATTATGTAAAGCTCCATGGGAGCTTGGTCCCTCTAATTCGCAATTTTGACACCACAAAGGACACTAGCAAAGTGCCCAAACGATCTGAAAATGTTCCGTCTTTCGTATCGTACTAGTAAACTTCCCCGTACGACCATGATACACTTACCGTATATTACATTAACCATTGCTTTACTTAGCCGTCGCTTGCTTGCCTATAGGCTATTATGATTTATGCAATTCTGAAGTTTTTGTAATAACTGGGTTGAACCTCTGATTATCAGGGTTCGAAAAACTGAAGAAAAAAAACCACATATTTTTTTACCTAAAAATGCTTTCCTTTCGAATCTGCGCCTTAATCTGTTGTACTGGCCGTAATTGTGACACGATCAAGCAAAATCAGTCGGATGTCGGCCCCGGTCAAAAAAATGAGTGTTCATGTAGTTTCAAAGAGGGCATCTGTACGTTTAAAAAACTGAAAACCCCATGTTGATACGATGTTTTGTTGTCGAGTTATGTAAATTTGTTTAAATACAGTGCATTTTTGGGATTCGCCGACATCCGACTGATCCGGCTTGATCGTGTCACAATTTACCATCGATTCTGTAACGTCGTTTAAATTGCTTATAGTTTTTAATAAGACTTATTTGTACTTTTGTGTACATTTGAGCATGGGACACGCATAATGTATTCATTGAAATTAACATAAAAACACCATGGTAGCTAAATGCAATCAATCTAATGTTTGTCTATTTTGAGCAATTCCTTGCCCTTTCAAAGATCCCCAGATTACCAGATATAAGAAAGGTGTTTGCGCCTAAGCCATTGTAAGCTTCGACCAAAATGGGGCCCCGTAAGTTGCGTACTGAAAGCTTGCGAATTCCTTTGGGAATCAAGAGGTGAGCCAGGGAGCAAATTACAAACACTTCACGGTCGGAACTCAGCATTGTTGGACAGGTGATTGATAACAATGTGAATGGTGGAAGAACACCTGCACGATGCTAGTCTTCTGGGGAAACAGGGAGGGGACAACATCAATGATGGAGGTGACAGCAACGGAAACGGTCATAAAGTCGTCAGCTTGACCTGCATGCAATTACAATTAGTTATAATTGAATTCTGAAGCCAATTTCTGCAGACTTGGGCGATACTGTGTATATATATAGCGTGAATGTCTAACTACATGCAGTTACGTGTATATTATGAACAAGTGACTCATTACATGACGTTCGCTTTGTTTACCTGTGTGTTCTTGTCCCAACCTAGCTCCCATTCAAAAGCGCAAGTGTAAACAAATCGTGACGTCATTACGTCTCAGGTCTATTCAGTGTGTCCTCGTTTAGTTCGGTACACGTGCAGCTTTCAACCACCGCTAATTACAGTATAACCCCCAATCACCGAGGGAAAAAACCGCAAGGGGTTGATTCTGTCTCTTGCTACGGGAGAATTTCGCCTAATGAGCACCCCTATCGGGCCGAGCGAAGACGCCCCGCCGTGTTTTTGTCCTGTTTTCAGGGAGGCCTGTTGTCGTGCTCTTCGCGGGACCCAAACCCCAAACCCCAAACCGTTCTAGTTTGTCGTCTTTATTAATTCACCCCTCAGCTCATCACAGCCGTATACACATCGTAACTGTTGTATTTTTCGTCGAAGATGTCTCTTGGAATATTTGCTTGCTTGACACGAATCTTGCTTGGGTAGTATAGCATCGCCGATGTTATGTTCTGCAATTTGAGTTTCTTTGCAATAATAACACATTCGTCGGTCATTTAAGCTCATAAACTTTGTCTAATGTTCGTGTTATCTTTTTATTTCCAAATTTCTTCAAGAAGTAAAATTGTCCCCCGTGCTGCCTCTATAGGCCTATACGCTAACCAAAGTCTCAGTCGACCTTGGCAAGGTACTATTCCTGCGCCCGCCCCCATTGTCTTTTCTGTTGACTTGTTGCCTGTACCGCTATTGTGTCGCCGTGTTTGCGTTTAAAGCCGTGCCTCCGGGCCTGTGTGCCCGGGCTAATCGACGCGCTGAGCCCGCCGAGTTTTAGCCAAAGGGGCAGTCGGGGAAACGGATCAGCGGCGTGCCGACGCGCTCGATATAAGGCTCAACTCGGAACCCGAGACCCACCAAGTCCACCACCAAGTCCACCACCAACTTAAGTTCCTACAACCTTTTCAAAAGTCCACCAAATTGTAATTCGAGGCTGTTTTTGTCTTCCTATCCCTCAATAAATCTCAGTGCCAAAACAAAAGCGTTTGGTCGCTGCTCAAGACAAGTATTCAAGCAACTGCGATTGAGGAAAGTATGTACGACGCCACTGTGATATTCAAAGAATGCCGCCTTTTTTATTCAGAATGAAAAATGCTGGAAACTTTAATCCTGCGAAGGATGAAGTTCGTTCAGTGAGAGATATCAGATGTCGGGGAGTACTTAGCCTAGGGGCCGGGCTCCATGGAAGTTCACCTATAGCTAGCCCCAAAAAAGATTCCTTTGACAGTTTGTTGGCTACGATCCTGTCACGTGCTATACGGCAAAATGAGACGAATGTCGTAAATCGTAACCATTGGACATACATTAATTTGATAGCTCAATGGATTTGGTAGCTCAGTTTTATAAAACACGAAGTTTATATATATTTTGTCCACATAATGATTATAAATAAAACAATTGATATAAATGATAATGGCAACGTAAGCATTAGTGTTACCATGGGGGAATAAGATGGTGTTACTAGGGTGAATACAATTCGGTATATATTGCATGACATTGTGTAAGTATCGAGTCGATTTTCGTGACTTATCCATGTCGTGCTGCTATTGTCTGCTTCTGTAGTCTAAAAATCTTGGCTGAGTGTCTTTTATTTTCTGCATAATTCCGGAAGACACGGTTGGTAGTCAATGCTATCGGGGCATCACAGAGCTCTTCCGCCGGCCCAGCCCTTATGTCTCCAGCCTGGGCGCCATCAACCGCGCTCGTCGGTGACTTTGCTCAACATCTCTAAACGCTCCTTGTCTCGCAGTGTCCGTGTAAAACAACCAGGAAAATTCATCGCGCCTCGGATCGAGTCTACGAGTCTCTAATTCCGAAGTTCACCCAAACAAAGCCATTGTCTGCATGTCGGCATCCGAGAGCCGATTTCCGGAAGTTGGAGGAGGTTAGTCGTTGCCATGGATACGGCATGGGCTTGCGAGGCCGGCTACTGACTGATTCTTGGCAAGTCGGTGCGTCTGTGTGATTCAGTCATTCCTTCCATTGTTCTTCTGTCAATCTGTATCATTCTTGGTTTGTCGGTTGGTTGGTTGGTTGGTTATTTGAACGGGAACTCGGGCTACGGTGCCCCGGTGTCTGCCGGTGCCGGGTTTACGCTTATTTTACTGGGCACGTTATTACCATGAAACCCTTAAGGGGTGTATAAGTCACCGTGGGTATCTAGGGAGCAAGAAAAGCCGCCAACTATTCGTTATATTTCCCCTCACTCTTCCTAAATTCTTGGGAATCATTGAAGAATCGAGATTCTGCTGACTGATCCCCGTCTAGTCGGCTACGCTTGAGTGTTTTGACAGCGGCCGTTGGCCTACCTTCTAGTATACACGATTGTATGTTAATATTTACCCTCTTTAAGCAAAATAAAACCCCAGAGTTTTATGAATCGACTTTCAAACATAAACGTTAAGACGACGGGCAGACTCGACGGCCTCAGAAGTTTGGGTAGTGGGCGCCGGCTGGTCCCCTAAAAACCCATTGAGGGGAGACTAACATAACTTTTTGCTCGCAGAGCGGTTGGCACATCCGGCCTCAAGTTGGTATGCTGAAAACCTTGCTAGACTCGAATCAAGCATATACCTTCTTCGTAATGTAGACACATGTACACATTATGTACATGTACAGTACTTCGATGTCTACTTTTGGTGTCAATAGTTTTTCCCTTAATAGTTCTAGCGGCTTGAGTAAATGCTAGTACATCTATATGCATTGTGTACGCTCTTGCAGTGAATTGGTACGGTGTACACCATCCTGAAATTTTTTTACGATTCTCATCAAAAAGTATTTACGCTCCACCAACATCTTTGTACCGTGGGCTGGTCACCCTTAAAGGTAGTATACACCATTTGCAGATATCGAAAATATTTACTACTGAATTATTAAGAAATATCTTACTCACTTGAAATTAAATACTGATTCTAGGCATCCAGCAAAATGATTGCGCTAAATATCCTGTAATTATTCCGAAAAATTTAATTTTATGAAGAAAAATTCGCGATCGCCGGACGGCGATCGCGAAAAAACAAATATAACATAAGAATAACTGCCCAACACCGGTTGAAAACAAACGCTGTTTTTCGTGCTTTTCTCAGCATCCATGATTGTAAAACTTCGGACAGGTCAGTTAAACGATATTTACTACGAAATACAACCCCCAAATCTACCCATTAATGATAATTCAAGCAATTACCAATGGTGTATCCTACCTTTAATTCCAGCCAGTACGTTTACACAAGCCGAAATTTAACAGCCACAACAAACTTTAGAAATCTGTGGTCAGCGAAATGTCAGAACGTGTACTGGAGAGAGCCATCTTGTGGAAAAATCAACCAATTTACGACAATTGTTTCTTTGAATTCGACAAGAACACACAGGCATTTGGGATGAAGGTCACTGGGGGGAAATGACCCCTGAACGCACGGGCGCGATTCATTCTCGTAATCAAGTTGGAAGTTCCAGCTGATAATTCAAAGACTTTCTTGTTCTTTGATCGTATACCCAATTTATCTTTCCATCTGATTAGACGCGATCCGTCATCTATTGTTGATTTTATTTATTTATTCGGCCATTGTTGTCCCCTCCATTGAGTCGTTTCTTCTATGGAGGCAATCGAAATCGACCGCTTGCCTTGTTTCTTTTGTGATGTGATACAGGAAGAATTTCACCGTTCATAAACCACGGACGTTTAAACTGCCGCGCTACAATACAATTCTTATAGCTATACACATAAATCAAACCAAAATTGGCAAAAGGTATTGCAATTAAAGTTTGTCTTTTGATATCGACGGATTTTTTTTGGGAGAATTCAAGGACCTTACATTTCAACGAAGTCAAGGGCACTGTGAACGCTTGGCAGAAAGTCGCACTGTGTAAAATGATTAACAAACTGGAAAACGTGAACGGCCTAAGCAAGAAAACACACAAGTAGAATACCGTAGCAATTAACAATTTGTGGTTAAACCCTACCTCCATGGTTAAACGCACAATACACAGTGGGTGGTTTGAATCAAGAATTGATAGCCGGATCAGAGTCAGAGCCGGATCAGAGTTTAACAGAATATTGGTGTCTTCTCGTGTACATCGTAGCTATGTAATACTGATCCATCATTCAGGGGTCGGGAGGTGACAGAACACCAATACATCACAGCCGAAACAAATATCACCCTTAATATCTGTGATATCTTGCAATTATGGGCCGTAGTAGATCGAGTTGCAATCGTTCTGATATCTGGACGGTTTTGTTTTCCGAGAAATATTAGACTGGTTTTTTATTGGCGCGGGCGGCATTCCGATATGGCGCCGCTGCACATTGAACGTTCCCTTTCAACATCAATTAAACCGCCTCGTTGAAATATATATTTTTCTGCTGTTTAAAACACAAATTTTAACCGAAAATTTGTGTTTATGTACTCGAGTTCAGTCCTCGCAATTTTTCTCGGGATCGGATCTGATTCGACCTCGCTTGCCATGGAACCAAACACAGCCTATAGACCATAGAGAAAGGATGCTTAGACTAAAGACTAGTACTTGCTCCGAGGTCGTATGCGACTCGAGTCGTTGTATCTTTACTTTAAACTCCCAATACAACGTGCTGCCAACATCGGCTTATTGTGTGTACTATTGTTTTTGTTGTTTTAGCGAATGGTATATGGCTCATTTTATGCCCACTAAAAATCCCGATATGCCTCAGTGTCGCTTGTGGAATGTCATGTGTAGGCCTTCGTAATTATGTTTGTTTGGAACGCGTATCATCAGCTCGTTGAAACACTTATCAAAATAGAGATACTCGATAATGAATCGGCCCTGCGCGTGTGTGGTCTACCAAGAGATGAAGGGCGAGGTTAACAGTCGTGAAAAAGAGGAAAGGCAAAATCAAGTTCCTGAGATGTTTGTTTGAGCTTAGTTAGAGGATGGAGGAAGGAACCTCCATGGTTAGAGTAACAGTTAGACTTATACTAGGGTTATAGGCTGTGGGTTAAGGTTTGTATTGGAGTTTGGCTAATATGCGTTAGGGCTAGGATTATGTGTTGATGCCTATAAAAGTATGGATCTATAATAGGACATGGAAGAAGCAAATCGTAACTACTTAAATTTGTTTGTCTGCTAAGTTTCTTGAATGCAATATTTCAATATCCAAACTTCCGAACGAATCTACATGCATTATAGCCTCAATCGTGTCTGTTGGACTTCATCCTAGCGTACGTACATTATCCTGGCCAGTTGTGTATTTCAAAACTGTTTCCACTCGGCGATATCCGGTTGATGAATATTTCAGTCAAGTACCGCGAACAGTGACTGGTGACCCGGGTGAATTGTTCTGACTTGACGGTGCCCATTATTGCCAAAATTACGGCTCCTTTGGGAAACCTCCTTCGCTCCGATGTTTGCCTGTAGATAAAACCTAAAAATTGTTTAAAGGGTAACTTTCAGACGAATCTCTGATGTTCTCCGAATTTACTGGAAACCTTTTTGTCTCAAGAGTATTTCCTAATGCCAGTTTATTTTATCTATTTGGACATAGGAGAGATGATTTATTTTTGGAGAAGATTTTGAACGACAATGAGTTTAAATTGTATCGTGCTAAATTTACTGATCTCCAAGCGCGCATGAGCAATGTTTAAGGCAAGCCTCGAACTAGAGTAGATTTTGCTTTTATTATTCCGACGTTGGCCGCCAGGTGGGGCATTGTAAGACGAATTTACGCTATGACTATGTCTATTGCCATGCTTAGTTTTGTCTTAAACTCTTGTCTTGGATTGCCCCTGTAAACACAGTCTTCCTTTAACACTTTAATCGGAATTTATTTATGACATGACAAAATGTACCCGCGAAGCACTAACAGCGTCTTGGACCCTTGCGTCAGCGTAGTCTTCTTTCAAGGGCATCAAATCCTACAGGAACAATAACACAGACGGACTTTTTCCTTTTATCGAGCCTAGGTGTGTTGAACCCTGTCAAAATGTGGGTTACAGGCTGGGTGCGCTCTGGTGGTTCGTTCATGGTTCGTTTAAAAAAATGTGCCCTCTTATACGTTTGTTGGACTGAAGTGCCTTCATATCTTGAGAAGAAACTTGCTTATCAATATATCTCAATCTTAGAAGTAAAATTTAATATTTGTCACATGCGCGGGTAGCCTAAAAAGTAAAAAAAACAAAACTATTTCGAGACTGAAACTCACCAAAACCTAAAGCCGAACCATGTTGTTCTTTCTTGAATCAGAATTAACATTAAGAGAACAATTGTTTTTAACTAAAGAATCTGATTGAGTAACTTTGTTTAAAATAACGAGAACTGCCAATTTTTCTTGAAAAATGGACCCTATATTTATTAGTTATGCTCTGGTTTTAACTGATGTGAATTGATGTATCAGAAACAATTCAACATGTCTACTCGACATAAATAAAACATGAGCCTTACCAATTGAGCTCCGTGACTACTGCTCGTCCAAAGACGAGAGAAAGTTAACTGTAAACTGCACTCGCACTTCAAGGCCGGCATGATGTATTTTCTTTCAAATCTTCACCAAACTTATGCAGTATAGTAGTGAAGCTTGAGGAAAAGCAAGACAACTTAGCGCCAGCGGAGCGGGTCAGTGTCGGCAGAGGCGTCGGGGGTTGAGTCTTCACTCATCGGTCGACATCTGCCCTCACTGCACGCATTATCACCGGGGCCAACACGGTGTATGAGACAACGGATGACGCAGCGCGTGGTGAGCGCTAGGGCGCAGGAAGGAACGCTTCTATTACGGGCCCAGCACAGCTGTTTCAATCACTGCAAAGTAGACAAATGTCTGCGAGTTATTAGGCGAATCATCAAGTCAAGATGTTGCAAGAATGAAATCGTATTGCCATGTAGTAACCATGAGCACACTTTGAATTCTTTCTGGTAATGAAATCAAGGATTTCTAAAAAGTGCCCTACGTACTGTAGCTCGCAAGCCTAAAGAAACTTGCAGAGATAAGACAATAAGAAGAAGGTACAGTTTTGTTATAGGCTACTGTGGGAGGAGAACCACAGTTTTTAGCAATGGGGCCAGAGGCGGAGACGAACCGAACCGTAGTTTGAAAAACGGTCCCAGTCTAATGACAACACAAAAAGGATGAGTCATCCACAATTCTTTGCGACTTCCGGCAAATCGACCAAGTCCAACTCCTTTCGCGTCATACTTTCTGAGTTTTAAAGAATCGTTTACTTTTGAGTACATGTACATTTGTCTTTCACAGTGATGTCTAATCGGAGTTTTCCCACAGTGCTTTGCAACTTCCGGCACACAATACTCCAGAAATGTCGTGGCGGAAAAATCGGACAGAAAAACGGATCAAGTGCTCGGAAATTTATGTTTAAAAGTAACATTCAGAAGTTTTTATATTTTTGGGAGAACCTTCCAAAACTGCTCCCATATGACCTGTAAAATGTCTTCTTGTGTTTCGTTTTGTGTGAAAAAATGTTTTTGACAGGGGGACTGTTTTCTGTTAGTTTGCTCGGCATTTCGTTTTATTGTGCAAGACAAAAAACCCAAGTCTGTTACATTTCAACAGAATCACCACCCCCACTCATTTTCTATCTATTGTCGAATATTATCGAAAGGACAGATGGCCAACTCGGCGCAGGCATGTAGCTGTTGTGGGGTTATGTCTCACGAAACTCGCTGTTAATGTTGAATTTAGGTTAGTTTGCCCATGGAGGATTATCTTATTCCTCCATGGTTTGCCCAGGCTGTTTAGTTGGCGAGGGGGTAAAATGGCGGATATGAGCAGATGGCGCGTCTGCAAAAACACAAGGTTTGCCGCGGCATATGCGAGCTGTCAGGAGTGATCAGTGGCCGGAATACGCTGGGTCCCCAACAGGTGTTGAACCGAGGTGTGAACTGCGAACGGGCAAGAAGTGACATTTCCCAAACGTCTGCTTTAAGTCTGACCCCAGCTTTATCCTCGTGAGTTTGTATCTCCTCGACAAGAAACTCTCCGACTCTGTTGTACTGTCACAATGTCTCCATGTTCGCAGGAGAAACATCGTCCCGTGTGAAATGTGTGAAACGTGACCTAGGTGTCGCATGTGTTCCTTTGATTTCAAACAGGGTAGTATTCACAATGAACTATAAGCCCTTTTTAGATAAATCCGAACCGGAGACACGAACCTCCTTTTTGTAAATGGCCAAATTGTGCTACGTCTTCGATTCGGAACTGGTCCAAATATACCAATTGGGCGGCATGTCGCCATGTCCTCAATCGGCCACGTCCTTATTTTGCATACATGTCCTCATTTGGTCATATCCTTGTTTGGTCATGCTCTCATTTGGCTATGTCCTCGATTGACCAAAAAGAAAACTCGATTGCAAAAGTTTTCTTAAATTGGTATTTTGAAAATCTGGGGATATATCTTTTGAGCTCGATCTTTCTTCTAATCGTTGCATTCCCTATTCCTACAAGACTGTTCGAACACGACAAGATAATTCGAAGGGTTGCCTTCCAGAATGTTTCACCGGGCAATGCCCTCTGGATCTACCCCGACCCAAACCCCAAACAACCCCCTCTCGCAACTTGGTTCCCGACCTGCTAAATGGATAATTCCACATGGCAGGTCAATCAGCTTTTCACGGGGCGGGATTCGACGGCAACGAGAATTGACGTGGCGACACCCTAAACCCCTACCGTCTGTAGCTCTGGGGGGACGGTGTGTAACCGAGTTATAGGCTCGCCTAAGGCTGTGATTTGGGTGTTTGTTAAACCTTGTCCCACTATAAAGCCCCCCCCCCCCCCCCCCCCCCACTCACCCACACACAATCACACCGTCATACCTCCCGTGTACTGTGGACATTCCTCAGTATTCGTGTAGGGAAACGTTGGCTAAATACTCATTTTTCTCGCTTCCTGAAAAATTGTTATTCTCTCAGCTGTTCCCTGTTTTATCGTCACAATCATGGAGGCTGAGAAAAGACAAAAAACGGCGTTCGTTTTCAATCGGCTTTGGCAGTGGTTCTTATATTGTTCTTGGTTTTTTTCGCGATCGCCGTCTGGCGATCGTAATTGTTTTTAAATAAAATTCAATTTTTGGAACAATTATAGGATATCTAGCGCAATCATTAATTACTTTCAAAGAAGTAAGACATTTCTTAATAATTCGGTAGTGCATTTTTTCAATATCTGCAAATGGTGTATTCGACCTTTAACTGTAGTTTGAACCTATGGGAATCTTGGTATTAATATCTGGATGCTCGTCCAGAAACGTTCTGGGTAAATATTGATTCATTTAGGAAGTAGCTCACAAATATTGTGACATCTGCATTCAGGAATTGAATGGCTATGTTTTGATGCACTTTGCGATCCAGCGTGTGTAGCGCTAGTTGCCAAAGAAATGCTACAATTTATTGAATCAGTGTCTGTTCCGGTCATGATTAACCAATTTTGCGTTAAGTTGACGGAATATTATTAGATCATCGGACGACTACCCGGACATCGACAAGCGACGATAGCGAATTGGTTTATTCGATACCGGCGCGGGTGTGGTTCTCTCGTTGGTGGCGGGTATCGATTAGGCGATCGTCGTGGTGTTCAGGTTATTCGGTTTCGAGTGGTGCCGGGGTTTGGGAGCAGGTGGGACTTTTTACGCTGCACGGGGTTGACGTGTCGGGTAAGCCACCTGGCCTACCTTCTCCGGCGGGTTGGGAGCTCAATGTCACCCGGGCAAATTGGGCAAGACGCTGGCTGGCGATGGACGGAACATCTGCCCAGACCAGGTTGAGATCAGACAGGCGCGTTGAAAGAAAAATGAATGCGAATCTTCATCAATCCTGTCCTTGTGTCAAAAAGATAAGATTAAGGTAACAAACACTTTATTTCCAAAGGTGGATTGATAGGAGGAATAACGCCACTTTTGCTAGAAGCTCGGTTCCTCGGTAAAATGCGAACCCCTAAATATCCCCCAGGCTTAGTGCTTTCCTCGCCTCATACGTCCGCGACCTTGGGTTCCACTCCCACCCGTGGTCCTTGTTTGATTACAAAGATTCCTGCAGCCTCATTCTGTTTGTTGGCCCTCCCAATAGGCATTCCTCCAACGTCTTCTCTCTTAAGATTTAACTGCAGACTCCTTTGTTGTAGTGTCGTGCCCTTGTACGTTTGGTGAACTCTTGGTTCCACTATACCACCGAGAATTCGCACAAATAAACACCCAAGGCACGTCTTTTCCGTATCTCTTAACCCGAATTTATCATGAAAATACCAATAGATTCCAACAAACTTCAAGGCCATCATACTTCAAAACTGTAAATCACCGAATCTAGACCAAGAAGTGCAGGGTCAACTTTTGTTTTGTAAACCAAAAAAAGAAATAATTCAATACCATGGAGACCTCCAAAGGTGATAGTTTTACCAGCTTTTTGCACTGGATTTCTTACTTTGTGGAATTCTGATGCTTTCTGGCGACCACCTGCGGTCAGAATTCACGTTCATCGGGGCAAAGCCGACTTGGCATTATTCCGGGTCAAATTACATTTTTGTCCGTGTCTAAATAATAACAAAATGACCAAACGTTATCTTTCCGGGTCGAATGACCCTTGACACGCCAAATCTGGCCCGGATCCGAGTCGATTATAACCCTGAGACTTAATTGTGTTGGCCGTATCATAAGAACGAACTCTGGTTAACTTATAGATTTGCCCCCCCAAAACAACCCAAAACCCAGAACACACACGTACATTTCACATTATTGGTTTGCTTTATAGATCTAAGTTGCCATTTGCTATTTAATTCGGTTGGTTGGTAATTATTGTCAGTCATTGGTGGACCCCAAAAGTTGTTTCCTTAGCAGTTTTCGATAAAGTTGGGCCTTAGTTATTACTAACATGCACGAAGGACACAGCAAACTTGAAAGGAATATACCACTAACTATAAACGACTTATAATAAATAAATAAAATAAAATCTCCCATAAACCTTTACCGACACTATAGCACTAAAAATCAAGTTGAGACCTTACTTACATAAAGTTAGCAAAATTGTTTTTATAAGCGTCTTAAATCCACAAACCCTGCGGCTATCCGTGCTTGCTTGAGAGACTATTTTCTTTTCCAGTGTTAAGAAAAGAATAATTCATTTTTAGATATCTCGATCGGTTTTTTTTCTCTGTCGGTCTTTAATCTCTTGTAATCGCAGTGTTCACCCCCCTAGGCACGACCTGTACTGCTTTCGTGATAAAGCTCAGGCGAGGGTGAGTTCCGGTTTGTAATATGAAAGGTCTAGAAGTCGGTTCCTATAGGGTGTCATTTTGTAGCATCGATGTTCTGTTGTTGCATGGGCTGTGTAGCCCTGGTCCCGGTGCCTTTTCAACCATAATTATACTGGCTCCACCGGTCTACAACTAAATTCCCTGTGAGACCATGTTCATACTTTTACCAGGACCACCCCCCCCCCCCCCCCCCACTCTCGCCCTCACCTACCCCCCCCCCCCCCCCTCCCCGACTCCCCCCACCCCACCTACCCCCCCCCCTACCCCCCTTCCGTGTAAGTTATGTAATCAGTGACTCAAAGCTCATTCTGCAAAAGATTAGGCCATTTACAAAACATGTAATAAATGTCATTTTATCCCCACCCCACTCAAACAATGATTGCTCAGCCAACCGGAAAATGAACGACCTGAAACTGGTCTTAAATTAAAGCTGATGCCCTAGCGCATCTATACCATATCATATATGTACGGTTTATGATATTGGGTTTTCCTATAATCGAATCACAGCTTTAGCAACTGTTGCGTTTTTCGATATACACCCTGTATGTATAGTGCTTAAGTGTGTTGTACATTCTTGAATCATCCTTGAATCATCCTTTAATCATCCTTTAATCATCCTCTTAAGGTATCTACCTATGGATTGTATTGCAGGGCCAGTAAGTAAGAAGACCATTTTTTTTTCTGCTGGTATTTTGTAAGCAGTGATCTTGTAAAATCCCCCCCCCCCCATCCTGACGTTAACGAATTTAGGCTTTTGCGGTATTCCCCTCGACACCATTCTTGGGCACTCCGTGCAAATCAAATTTCCGAGCAGCGGTGGCTGTGCTGTTCCGCTAAGGATTAAGGCCAGGGTCCCGGGAGCATTGAGCCGATGACAAGGTCCCAGACGGAACTGATGCTTGTCACATAGCCAAATTAAAGAAGACCTATAATGTTGTTAGGTTGCATGGAAAAAAGGACACGAAATCATCCAACACGAATATTTTATAAAAAAGTAAGAACAATGATCTTTAAAATTCCCACTTTCAAAGCAGTATATCGTAACTTGCCTGTACATTGTACATGTAGGTGTACATTGTACACTATGTATATGCGTTGACTGTCACTGCACTGTGAGATAGTCTTCTATTTCTACGCCATTTTGACGATACTCACGCGAGGTACAGTAGCCCCCCCCCCCCCCCCCTCCCTCCCCCCTCCCCCTCCCCTAATGCCTCTTTCCTATACACGATATTTGCTACGGTACAGCATGATTGTTTTAATTTTTTTAATTCGCAACGGCGTTGTACACATGTTCGTGGTCGCCTTTTTCTTCATGTGATTAATTAAATCGTACAGACGTCTTGCGAAATCGTACTGACGCCGTAGTGACGCCGTAGTACAATTTGAAAAATAAAATTTGGTAAGTTTTTCTACCAAAGAAAATATATTAATGTATTTAAAACTTTAGTTGAATGTTGGCGCACAATAACCCCCAGTTTTTTATTTGGATTTGCAAATAAAAGCGGATTATATTCTCCCAAATATTTGGCAAGAAGTTTTTTTAAAGAGTAAATTCCCCCAAAGATCGACATCACGGAACATGATTCTGTGCCCTTTTTCAGATCATTCATTTTTTGGATTCGCAGCGATCTTTCAAAAGGTTCCAACCCGCGCAAAGTACACCACCTGCTCCCATAAACATCCACTGCTGTTTTGAATTGTTCTCCCTCTGCGGAATATCATAAGGAAATTTCTAATATTTCTCAATTTCATTTCTTGATGTTTGGTGCTGCGGTTGCATAAAAACTTATTCTTGGTATTTTTATGGCCCTTTTTATGTGGTACCATGGGAGAGCTTTCTATGGCACCTGACGTCGCCCATAAAACAATTCTGACTGTTTTGTTTTTATTTCTGCCGGTGTGTTTATGAGTGAAGCATGTTTAAACTTGTGAACTTTTGGCACAATTACAAATTGAAGTTTAGTTCGACTGGGGGGAACAAATTGAACCAGAAATTAGTGCTTTATTTCATGTTCGCAAGTTATCGGTTTGAAACAATTTTTTTATGGATTGTAGTACAATTTGATTGTTTTCTTAAATGAGTAAATTATCTGTATAATTCGGGGGAAAGTTCGAATGGCTCTAAGTTCGGGCATATACCTTGGTGTTGTAACATAATACAAGTTCACTGTCGAACGAGCTTCGTGAGTCGGTGGATATACGCAAGATACTTGTCAGTCGCACGCATGGATACCGAATGGGTTATTACAGCATTTAAGCCTGCACGGGTAAGACCTCCGACAGTCGTAAATATATCGGAATGTTGCTCATCTCCGATAAATCACGGAGATTGGCTGGGTCAGCGGAGAGATAGCGAGACAGCCTTGGGTATCTGGCGACTTCATCCCCGCCCGTCTCCCGCTCGTAACGAGACACTAGGACTCCGGAGTTATGGACAATTAAAACTGATTTTAATAGCGTGCAATGGCAAGAATCACTAGGATCTCTTGTTTATCCCGTTCCAGCGTTCAAGGTGATGCGGCAATGGTTATAGACAATTAGACGCCTCGGGTAGGATGCTAGCCTCCACCGCAGCCGGAGAAAAAGAGAGTAGCGAGACAAGCGAGCGTATTTCTAGACGCTGCCAAGGGTAACGAAGGAAAAGACAATGCTAATAATTGCGCAAAGATTACAAACCGTGCATATCTGGTGAGCTTGCATAAGGGCGATGATTCGTGCACGTACTGTTTGAGAAGAATAACGTTCTAACACTTTACCATAACATTGAAGAAACATTTTAGGCATGTCATAGGATTGCTCGGAAAAAAATAAAATAACTAAAGGAACTGTGGGTTTAAAATTGGTTGACTTTCAAAGTCCGCTGGCCCACTTTTTGCATCGGTTCGCAAGTGAAGCTGAGCAGGTTTGACGGATATGGCGTAAATAATGTTCAAAATACTCCGAGGCAAAACCCAGACCGATTTTTGTTCCCCTTTTCGTTTATTTATCCCCTCCATAATAGCCAGCTTTCAGCGAACTTTTTTCAGTTAACTGTCAAACTCGGGCACTCGTTTACCTGGTATGTCTCGTAAAAAGGCAGATTTGTTTGTCATCCACTATAAAAGAAAAAGCAAGGAAACACCGATTTGTAAGTTTGATAAGGATAGATTTGGGTTTGGTTTTCGATGGGGAAAAAATTTGTTGTAAGAGCAGCGCCGGTGTATATAGCTGGGAGGCATTGCGCTAAACGTGTCGTCAGGGTGTCGCCAGTTCGGCTAGGCCGGTTCGCTTTGGCGAGGTTTGCTTCTCCCAGCGGACCGCCATCAGATCACCGACCGAACAAACGTTGCCAATTGCTCGTGCGCGCCGGTGCCAGAGACTCGTTCATCTCGGCTCTCGTGTGTATTGACATGCCTCAATAGCAAAACATAGATTTTTTTTCCCGTATACAAGTCGAGGGACGTATAATAATGCACGTGCTGCCCTTGGCCAGCGCCAAACTGACGGTCTAGGCGGTCCGTGCTATTCAATTGAACATGTTTGATTTTCTACCCCGGGTTTGTTCCAACCAGCTCGCGTGGCCGTTGGCGCTGACATTGCACGCGATACTGGCGCGACGGACATTTTGGAGCTAATGCGCATGCGTTGGTGAATGTATACGGTGCGTTCCGTCAACATTTCGTCTCTTTGTGTACAGTTGCCGCGGTATTAAAAAGAAAGCAACTTTTTACAGAATTTGAAAAGAAATTGAATAATATTAATCACCTTCTTAAGGGAGTTGATGTAATCTGTGACGATCTCCCGCTACCGTATTCACCTGCAAGGACAATTGGTTTATAGAAAAAACGTACAAAGGGGTCTGGAATTTTTAAATGAATTGGCGTCTCATTTTGTGAAATTAAAAACTCTAATTCCTAATTTATTGAAAGAACACAATCATTGTCGATGGTTTAACATTGTGTGTGCTGTTGGTATTGGCATCCAGATAATGAGAGGAAAAGAAATGTACATATGGTTTCTCTGTTTTCTCAAGAATGTAGAGTAGACACTGTTGAAATTTCAACATCTTAGTAATATACTTTATTTTATATAAGATTTTGGGAACTTTCGGTGCTTCAAACGACTGAGCCACACCAATCCCGCCTGTTTGGTATATTCTGCCACAGCGATACGTTTCTTGAAACTTCCTTTAACAAAAAATAGTTGGTATCTCTTCAAGTGAAGACAGATAATTGAATGATCATTTCATTTTGCCAGTATCACAGCGCAATATTATAGTCACCGAGACGCTACAATGTCAGCCCCGGGAGAATAGCGCTGTCTCTCGGGGGACGTTGAATCAAGGCTCCCGCTAAGCCGTCTCCAGTCGCCGTACTAATTAAGCCCCCATGTTTCGGGTAATTAATGACCCGTGTTTTATAGCGCTGTTGGATCGAGCCATGCTCTGAGTAATGCGATTCTGGTAACGAGCCAGTGAATTATGACTCGGAAGGAAGCGAGTGGGAATTGGCGACCATAGCTGGCAGCGGGGGGAGACTGCTGCTTTAAAGGGCACACGAGTTTTTAAATTTGTTTGCTATTTCAAAATAACATTATCACAGTTTTGTTGGGCCAAATCAGCGTTATTCCTCGTTGTAATTTTGTTTATTGACTTAAAATTAATTAACGTAAGTACGGCATGTCATTTTTCGAGCTTGGTAGTTCATTAAGTGAAATTGATACGACCAGCACAGCACTACCTTTCTCCATGCCGTAACCTTGTATACGATCCTCCATGCCGTAACAATGTGTGACCTTGCCACCGTTCCAGAGCAACCAAAACGAGCCGCGCTTACGCCATCGTCGACAACGACATTGTCAATACACGATATACACAAATTAACACTAAACATTTATTTCGATAAACAAGTTCATTTTTGTTACACAAAAAGGTCCAGTACATCTGTCTTGATATCCATGCGTCACGTCCTGCAAGACTCAAACCAAGTCACTCTGATGGCGCCATTATCTAATACACAACGGTCAAACTTAGTCAGATTGGGTTCTTATTGATGTTTGAAGAGAGGGGAGGCGGGAGGGGGGGGGGGGGGGTTCACTTCTTACAATTTGCGCACAAATTCTTTCCTTCGTTAGCGTCACATATTTTGTCGAATTCGAGAGAAGAAATTGGGGGTAAGGCCTTGGTGACGCAAATACTTTCCCTCGGTCTATAAATTTCCTTCCAACCGCAACCGCCAGAGTGTCGGAATGTTCTCCTTGATCAACGCAAAGATTGCGCGCTGCGTTGCGAGGCCGAGGCGCAGTCAATTAATTAATGTCTTCCAAATACGGCAATATTCTTAGGAAAACAAATAATAAGGAACATAATATACACATTTTCTCTGCATGCAACTTCCCCTTCAGTGCAAACCCTGGTTATTAATTGCCGATATTATCGCGATAATTGGCCACAAAGGTGATGTTCCGCCACTCAGAGTGCCGGGGCGCAGGCAAACGGTGACTGGGGAGCGCACGCCGTGGGGACGAGGGACCAGGAATTCGAAACCAAGTGGATTCGGTTGCTCTGTTTCACTTCCCTAGTCTCCTTGGTCACCTTGGCGGGTCACAAGTTGACTGATCTTAGGCGCTAATTGCTGAGGGTTTCGCTGGGGTAGGTGCGGGGATGACTAATTAGGGATGTGTCGGTGATTTTGACGTGATCCTGCAGATGGGGAGGTGGGGGGGGGGGGGGGGGGGAGGGGGGAGGGGGGAGGGGGGGGGGGGGGGGTGGCGGGGGGGGGGGGGGGGGTGTTTAGGAGTATACAGTTGTCAATAATTCCTCTGAGTAAACACTTCTTTCTTTTTCTGATGTAATTTTCTGCATGATGTGTTGTATAGTGACAGTATGACTTAGAGTCGAATATGTTTACGGAGATTTTATGTTCAAAAGACGCTCGTTTCTCCAGTGATGACTTTGTCTCGTGTGATACCATCTCGGAGTACATCTTTGACTTTTTGGGTCTAATTTTGTTTCCTATACAGCAACAGCAGCTGCGTGGAAAGCGTTGTACCATCAGCGATATTTCAAGAGGGTTTGACAGGCTTTGCAGCCGAACTATGCAGTGCGTTTACATTGGCGTAAAGCAATCAGCAGGGTCAACTCAATTTAAACATTATTTGCCGGGCCATTTACAAACGCGCAGGTACTTGTTTTGTTTTACAAGGACGGTCGTGGGCGCGAGCGCGTCCGAAGCAAGCATGTCGCGGGGGCCACGGCACGCCCGACCCGGGGCAATCCATCTCCGCGGTACGTCCGTCGCTGAGCTCGTTTCGCGGTGAAGAAAACAAAATCGATGACACGGCTAACATCTGGCGGTCTGAAACATTTATAATCTCCCCTTGACCCATTTGGGCCTCACCCATCTAAAGAAACTGGGTTGCGCTTGTAAACAACGCCGCCATACCTATAAGACGTACGTATGGGTTTCGTCAATTTATATTCTCGACAGTTTCAACAGCTCGTTGAATCACTCACCAAAGAAGCTGATAAATTGAGACAGTTCAAAAGTCCTTTCCACAAGTCTATGGGTGTTTTTCTCCTCATCCGAACCCCTCACCGTGCCATGCCCAGCGGCTTATGGGACACGTGCCTACTCGCAAGGCGTGGTTTTCTCTCTCAAAAGGTCACGGTGTTGAAAGAATAATGCTCGCATTAAAGGTTTCACCCTGCCTTGTTACTTTACGATGTTGCATTGTAAATCGATTTGGGGGCGACATCGGTGTCATTAAATTAGTAAATTATGCGAATAAAGCTTATAAGAAAAGTGTGTCAATTCATGCAGTAATTCAGTTGCAGTTGGTTTTCAGACGCTTGGTGGCAGCAGGCACACCAGTTCTTTGTCATTTTGAGCATGCGCACATGAGCTTAAACAGGACGTAAATATTTTGAAAAGTATCAGCGGGTTTGCTGCCATAATTTTATACAATGTACTAAGGGTTTTAAAAGTCTCTCGTTGTTTCCGTCCCCGTCATGCACGCCGACACAATAATTGTAGGCGTTTTAGTGAATTATATTTGACCATTGTTGACCTGTATTGACCTTTTGACTCGTGTTGACAGGACTTGGGTCAGGGCGGTACCCGGGTAGACCCCCGTGGGAGTTGGATATCCTTCGTCCAACACTCCTCCAGGCTGTCCGAAGGCAGCAGCAACAACAAGAAGTGTGAGAAGAAGAAGAAGAAGAAACGAGAGAGAGAAGACCCGGGCAACTCTAGGAAGCTGGTAAGCTTGGCCCGACTTGGAATCAGGACCTAATTGCTGTTTCTACAGTCATCACAAATCGCAGCCAAAATGTAATAGCGACCCCTACCAATGAGCACAGATAATTAGGCCTAATCTCGTTTTTCTTTTCCCCTGAGTATTAAATTGAGTATCGAAATAAAACTTCTTTTATGCTCTTTGCCCGGGATAAACACAAACTAAGGGTCAAAACACCGCCACCAAGCCGCGATGTAATCGCGTAATAGTGCGTGTTGTACGGGTATATGATTTATTCTGGCACCTGGACCCGATCAGACGATCGAAAGTCGATAATTTGATCGTTCTTGTAACAACAACGATTTCTTTTTTGTCAGTGTTCACCTTTATCCTTGTGTTCCTCTGACGTGATTAATATCATTTTATCGCACTTAGTTCATCTTATAGGCCTATCCTGTGTTTTGTTGACGGAAACATTCAATTTGGCGCAGGCACATTAATAGCGCGAACAAGTAGTCTACGGGGACACGGGGTAACCCGGCCGGGTATTTTTAGAGGCGAGAAAATGAGGGGCCTGGGAGATTAGCGAAGGAGGAAGCCTCTTAAGTAGCGACAACATTGTCTAGTCCGCGGGATCGATAAAACAAGAGATTCCGCTCCTTGAGACGTGATAAGCCAGGGCCTAGTGAGTGATGGCCAGGAGGGGGCGGGGTTTTAGATTGGGAGGGGTTTTCAAGATTGTACTTAGGGTCACCTTGAGTCTGTCAAGTGTCAACCTGATGGAACAAAAGCCAAGGCGCAACAGAATACCCGCACTTCCAAAAGTAAAAGGGAAGATAGGCCTACTCCGAAATAGGTGTTCATTCAAGATGTGCATCATATCAAAACTCGCTTGGAAATCGGTTGTATTTCGATGAATTTTAGGTGACATTAACATTTTATGTGCAATGACGACCACCCTTAAACGTAAATACCTCCAATCAAAGTGCCTGGGTTTGAATATACTTTTGACTTAGCCATGCTCACTATACACAGTATTTTGTGAAATGCAGTTTCTAGAGTTACATCTTCACTAATTATTCCACTGAACTGTACCAAAGTAAAGCCCACCCTAATTTTCGGATAGTCATCACGATGACTCTGCATGCAGGCTAGCATCTCCCAAGACGTTTTAATTCCGTCTTCCTCGGAACACCAAGAAGAATTTAAACCGATACAACTAGATCTTGGATTAGCTCATGATTTCGATGAACCCGTCTAGCTCTTATGTCTGGTTTAGCCCTATTATTATTGAACGGATACAAGGGCCAATGGCCTATACAACCCTGTTAATACGACGCCCCATATTCGGGTAACGCCCGTCGCATCTATTTCTAGGTCGTCCTATATTTTGAGATGTTCTCTTTTAATTCTCAAAGGCATATGCTCCGAATCACAATGTCACCCAACGCATTATTCACGCACCTATCCTGTTTCTGTTGGTGATTTTGAAGCATAATGACTGCTGCATGTGTATAATGCTGTCCTATCGTGTTCGCCACAATAAAACAAGGAAAAGTATTAAAAACAATCTATGTCAGATTGTATTGAAACTTGGTACAGTGTAGATGCAAACACGAACGTCTTGTATAGACATGTCAAATTTAAGATAAATCAAACCCGTTATTGGACAGTCGATAGGTGAAGCGGAGGATTAAATGTCTACCTCCAGCTGGGATAATTAAAAAACGGCCTTCTTTCATCAGTCAATACATCATTAGTCTTGGTTCCAAGACCTTCGTGTTGTTTATTTCGCGATCACTGACACAAACCACCGATGTTATAGAGGGCGCTATTTCACGACGAACCCCCACCCGTGAATTGGACCCTGTCGAAGGTCTTGGACAAGTTGGCACATCGTGGGCGTGGTCAGACTATTGTAATATATGCAGTATTCATATCACGTGATAATGATGGACGGTTAAGCAAATACGTGCAGACCTGAGAGTTATTGTGTCGCGCAAAACATGTCCAGACTCGCCGCGATTGACCTGTGTACACATGTCCAGACTAGCCGCGATTGACCTGTGTACACATGTCCAGACTCGCCGCGATTGACCTGTGTACACATGTCCAGACTCGCCGCGATTGACCTGTGAACACATGTACATGTACATTGTACATCGACACAGCAAATCATGGCTGCCCCGGCGTTTATTTGTGACTGCGGGTGCAGAGGTATTTGTCTTTGGTGTTTAAATTTGTGATGAGTGAAACCACGAAACGAATGATAATGTTTCCTTTGATTTCAGGGAAACGTAGCCAAAATGACGTACGTTCGACTTCGATCTGTTCCTTTCTCTATGGTTCGATACACTGGAATAAAAAAAAAACCTTCCGTTCTCCGCGGCACCACATTACTAACGAGATGCTGCAGCGGGACTCGACAAGATCGGTACGGGTACAATGCGTCCAGGCCGCGCCGGTTGGCGGCTGCAGCTAGCTTGCACTAGTAGCACTGCCCCGGAAGATCGGCCACACAATGCTATTAAGGCCGTGTCCGAAACGGGCTTCCAGAGCTACGGCTACGTCTATTGTCAGCCTGCTCACGTGTATTTGTAATGGGCGAACACCTAGACAATAGCCACAGACAAAAGATTCGGATGCGGCCTTAGTCTGCATATTTCGCGCAATGCATACTATACGTGCATACAGTCGCCATCACATACACTGTACATGTACATGTACATGTACATTACATGTACACTGTGTACACACACCCAGTCATATCCTGTATTTGTGTATAATGAATAATTCATGATGAGGCTCAAACTCGGTCGCTGATTGGATCCCTCGGAAAAGCGAGGGAGAATCGTCGAAAACTAAGGTTAAAGTTAACAATTGCTAGCCAACTAGTGCTAGACCCTTAGGGGAATCCAAAATCATGTACGTTTGTCAAACGTCGGCTCCAGTGCGAACATGGATCCAGCCGTATTTTGTAAACTACGCATGCGTGAGACCAGAATGCACACGAAGCCGGGATTTGAAAAAGAGTCAGCGTTAACGAATCTGCGCGCGTGGTGGTGGGCGCCGAAATAACACAAGGGTCTAGGGCTAGACTAATACATCATGGGCTAAGACTTTCCCAACTTCACATTCTCCAACGACGTGATCACCGATAATATTGCAGCTCGCGCGGAACGCAAAAATCTGTAATTTGTCTGCCCGTTTGACACTACAGATTTGCTCTCTCGATCGCGTAAAAAAAAGGGGGGTTTATATATGACCCGGCCTTTGGATAATAATTACATAGACAAGGACAACACTCGATCGGTGAAAGATTAATCGTCGGGCCTGTCACGGAATGTGCCACCCAAAACAACAACTTCACACCTCCCTCGATACCTCTCACCCAGCTAAACGCGCCCCACGCGGCCCAGCGCGCCCTTCGCTGCATGTACAGTATGAACCGGTCTGATCGGGACGGGACATTGTGTATCTCTCGCGCGCGACGGCGTGTTCTTTGACACCGTCAACTACAGCTGCAGTCACTGCCGTGATGATGGATGAACACGACCCCGTAAAAACAGCGGGGGCAACTCGCTGGGAAGTCGAATTAAGATCCAATTAATAAAGCTGACAACTACGTCCGCTGATGTAATGATTTCATCTGCTGCTATAAAGGAAGATGGCCTTTGCGCCTAAAAATTATAGACACTGGAGTAATCAAAAATTGCTTGGCACGAAATTTCTTAATTTCTTCCTCGGCAAAAAAACTAACCAGAGTTACAAGTGATGTATGTTATTGTTTGAGACTGAAATTCAGCTTGTTTTTTTGCTTAGCATGAAAAGTAGATGGAGTTTTGGCTGGTAGACGTTGTTTATACTTCATTAGCAAGACTTTGTGCTCAGCAAAGTTATATGCTTAGCAGCCCCTCTTTTGAAGATCGGCCATCTTAACTCGAAAGCAAGGCAAACAGTGCAGTTTTTAATTGGGGGTAAAAATTAAACAAATATCGGATGAAATTGCCCTGGTTATTAATTCAAATTGAGGGATAATACATCTTTATATCGACTTTCTTGTTGTCCCTTATCCAGTCTGATGTTGCACCACCTACTGGATTTGTGGGTCCTCAGGGCCCCCCTGGACCCCCCGGACCGCCCGGTACACAGTTGTCAAAAGAGGAACTAATTGAAGAATTCAGGGATCTTATAAAAGGTATGTCCCCTCGTTTGTAAAACACACTACCCCCAACTCGTCTCCGTGGCTTTGACTAGACTTCGTTCATGCAGTTAGCAATAGGCCTAGGCCGATGATGGAGCCCGAGACGGAGCCTAAGCTGGGTTTGGAAGACGGCCTATAGTATTTTCGAAACATCGGCAATGTATCCAGCTCGGTCCTACCTCTGGAAGCTTCCATTCAGATTTCGAATTTGACACTAAACATTTCTTGTTGCCAGTCATGAACCTACATTTTATGTTGAGATGTATTCCTCATTTACGGCCACATCTAAGGTTGCGTAACTTCCAAAGTGTTACAGCATGTGAACGAAAGAGGGAAATATTTACAGTAAAGTTCTAAACTTGTATTGTTTTTGTTCCGACAGAGGCCGCGGAGAGACGGGCCCAGATTATAGTTCAAGAAAAAGTAAGTAGAACCCCACCTTTATTATTTAAGAATTTAAGAAAATGATTCCCAAATAACAACAAAAACGCCTCTTTTCTGAAAATGTTCTTGGCAGAAGAGACCATGGAGCTATAAGAAAAGCAGGCGTGTGGTTTAACGTTACTCGATTATGTTCGCGTACAGGATTCGGGCGGGCAGAGCTAGATAGAGCAGGCGCACTTAAGCTGCACCACCTGTCTGCAAAATGTCGGCCGAGATCTGGATTAGGGTTTATCCTACGGCCTAATCCAAAACTAATCCTCCTTTCGTCACCGACACGCCTTCCTGAAGCCTTAGGAATTTAGACAGTATAGGTTTGCGCACTCCTAGAGCTGTTATGTTATTATTATTATTTTTGTTTAGGGGGGGGGGGGGGGGGGGGGGCGCTGAGGGTTGAAAGGTACATTAAAATGGGAAGTTTTACTTTGTCTTTGAATGGATTTGTATTTGCTTGAAATAATAGCTGCACTGTCCTTTTTAAAATTTTATTGACAAACAATGTACCATAATTCATGAAGGATGATCTTTTGTCGTTTTACTTTGTCTGAAACCACGGCTTCGTTCTGGATTTGACTAGATCTCTGAAGAACACCGGGGACAATGTCGCAGTTTCGAAAATCACCATTGTTTTTATTTTGAGATACCACTCGGTGTGCCATTCTAACTGCCATTCTTACTCCCCCAGTGCCCAAGTTGCGTTGCTAATACCAGCCAATTGTGGCTGCCCTCAGTGAACGACGACATACTGATGCCGCACCTACCCATAGCGTTCCACTGTAAACTCAGAGTGGGTGTGGACGTACCAAAGAAGAGCCTCATCGAAATCACAAATTTTCAAACTGTAAGTACATGTATAAAGAATAAAAAGGGAATCACTTTCCCGACTTTACACGTGTAGTCTATTATGGCTTTGGTCACACAGCTGAAACATAAGTTCCAGCAAGTGTTTTACGAAACGGTAGCGAATTTTCCAAAGCCGCGTCCGAATATCTTATTTATGGCAATTGTCTTATATGTATTCGCTTATTACAATTACACGTGAACAGGCTAGTATAAATAGACGTAGTCGTAGCTCTGCAAATCCGTTTTGGACACGGCCTTAGTTTCGATTTGATGCAACACGAAGATTGTTTAATCCTGTTCTTTCAATGACGACAGCCGTTTTCTGACGGTTCGTTCCGGCGAGGTGACGGGATGGATGTACGGTCAGGTCGCTTCACCGCCCCGCGGGCCGCCATCTACCAGTTCTCGGCTAACCTTCACGTCCATCACCCGGTATCTGCTAAGCGGACCGATGAACTACGACATCGCGACAACGTACGGCTGCTTATCTGCATCAACTCGCTCTGTCAACGGCACACGTAAGTTAAAGAGCCTTTTTGAAATGGTGGAAAATAACTCGATAGCGCTACATGGCCACTATATCAAGGTTTGACTGTAGGCCAAAGCTACACAGACCAATAGATGGAGAATCATTCTAGACGAAAAATCATACCAAGAAATTCAGAATCGGTCCAGTAAATTTACTGGCCCAAATCGAGATATCTTGGTATCACTTTTATTCCAGAACGATTCTCCATCCATTAGTATTGGTAGTTTGGACCTTAGGGTAGTGGAAGCAGTGTCAGGTTTTTTGTGGGTTACCCTTTATACTAAGAGACAACTAATTTCGTCCGCAACAATATCATAAATTACTGATGGTTTCATCGATCACAATCTTGGGATTTAGAAACTTGAGCTTTTTTGTCTGCGTAAACGTACATGTTCTTTGTTTTTTGCTCCTGTATAATATTGAAATTAACTTGATCTCGCGTTATAGATAGAGTTCACAAGGAGGAAAGTTGCTTCGATTTAATGCTTTATAAAGTACAAATCTATTAGGATTTTCTTATCTTTTCTCGACAGGTCTCTGGAGTATATATCCGGACTGGAGAGTAACAGTAGGGTGTTCACCGTCAACCTTTCTGGCTTACTACAGCTAGAGGTAAGCAGGGTACCATACGTCATTCTGACGCTATTCACCGTAAGGCGACATACCAAACATGTAGTTCAGTTTCATGGACAGCAATGATAATGAAAATGGCCCTGGTGTGCAAATTATTTCTTTTCCACAGTGGATGCAGGGGGCCGGGATGCAGGCGCGGTTGTTTGTTGGAGGGGCTGCCGTGGAGAGGGGAGGGATTTGAACCTTCTCCAACAAAATAAATTAAAATAAAATGACAAATTCACCTTTTTGTCTAGCCCCCCCCCCCCCCCGCCCCCCCCTAAACAAAAATAATATTGGCACTAGAATCGCGCTGTGGATGACGTCACAGACCTATCGTCATTACATCGTCACTATTCGTTCAAACAAATTTGATAAATTTCTCTTTTTTATATTTTTCACATCCACAGGCCGGGCAGTATGCTTCGATATACGTGGATAACAGTTCCGTGCAGAGGATAACAGTACAGTCAGGATCCGACTTTACGGGACTGCTCATGGGTGTCTAGCGCCCCCTATAGTTCGTTCTTCTGGCCATTTCCACAGACTGGGGCGTGGTCTGTAGTCTTAATTCATGTCTGGGCAGTCAAGTGCCACAACGCGTCCTTGCTCTTTGCTGGTCCGTATCTGGTCCTACTACAGCAAACAATAATTGCCCACAAACAATAACATGATAGGCCTGCTTCATTTAATAACGTATATAACTTGTACCATGTACATAAATAAATTGTACCTTGTAGAATTTAGTTCAACTAAAACCTTTGATTCGAAAACACTGCCAAAAGAAAAATAATTATTTTAGATCAGTGTTCGTTTATTAAAAAAATCAGTATTATACAAAGCAAACAGTAAAACATTAGTGTATACGCTATTTGTGCTCTTCTAAATTGTAATATAAATATTTTAAAGGGAAAAAACCCATTACGGAATATGTAGTTTAGACGAGCTTATTGTGTGGTTTCGTATTTTCGTATGAAATTGAAATTAAACTCGGATCAAAACCTTGGTTTTGGATTTTTGAGTAATTTTTATTTCATTTATTTATTTATTTGCAAAAGTTCAGGAAAATAAATAATATTTTGATGGTGGTCTTAGTAATTTAAAGTTAAAGTTATTTTCCTTAATTTTCCGATCAAAGTTTCTTGCTGTGAAATGGTCGGTCAATTTAATTTTTACGAAACCACTTTATTTTGGCTGCATAAAAAAAGGAAACAAAACAATTAGTGTCGGAGACTGTTGACGAGTGCGACCTCTATATTTTGCTTAGACAATCAAATTATTGTTCATTTATATGCAAACAAGGCAACGTCGCCATCTGCATAGATTCAGAGTACATGTACTGTATGTACTGTACGTTTTGCATATCGTGAGGTATGTCTTATTATTAGGCCGAGCATTTGGAGCTATAGCTCACCTTATGTAAAAATAAATACATGTACATGTACATGTATGTAAATGTACTATGTACGTACGTACACACGTGCATGATTTCCCGCTTACGGACGGATCACTAATAGTGCACATCCGCAGAATAAATAGTGCCGATGTTATTCCGTATGTAGGGCTTCTAAACACTGTGTAAAACTTGTATATTTACAACTTATGCCATCTAAAAGCTATATACCTTACACAAATGGAAGCTTACTGTTGTTTAGTGTGATGTTTTGGGGGGACTTTTCCTGCACTGTATTAATACGTAAACAAGTAAAATGTGTTTACTTATTGTTTCTCTGCGCTCCGGTCTTTCTCTGGAACCCTTGCTCTGTCGCGGCTGACGGCCGCAAATAATGGACGTAAGTTTGTTTTCCTTTCGTGCGTTTCGCACGACCGTGCCGTGCTCAACTATACACCATGTTAAAAAGGCACTTACCAAGAACCCTTGTGTATAATTTATTTTGGTTTACATACATAGTGTTTTAGAAAATATGCTTTCTAGGGAGCGTCTGGGTCAGGCTTGTTCTGTTTTGTTGCACACGTAGGCACGCCACGCTGTTATAATGTGCATGTATTGTAGGTCCTATACGAAAACATTATGTAGGCTACATGTACACATGTAGGCCTATGCTACATTGTAAGCCTATGCTAGCTACATAGTACATTCTCGCGGTCGGACATCCGGGAGCCTCGGGCTCGACCTCGTTGTTTATGCACTAAAACAAAGGGGAAAATTTGAGGTTTAACGCATGTTGTTATGGACGGCTCGCCTCTTCGTGACGTCATGCCGACCGCTAGAATGGCTAAACTAAATAAGCTTCCTTTTTTCTCTCGTGTGAGCATTGAGGTAGGAACATAGCATTTGGTAAAACTCTAATCTTGGGGAAAATGTATATTAATATTTAATTTTAAGTGTTTTAGAATGAAACATTTTTATTCTTGAAAGAGGCTATATACAATGTAAATTGGCATTCATTTTTAATATTATAATAATGATGTGATTGTAAAATTAACTTTTTTTTACCTTACGTCATCATACTGAGTAATACTATAATATTAAGATATGTTTTGCTAATTTCATTTCATTGAAAATACTAAAATGATTAAATATTTTAGAGTTGTACATTATAATGAATTGCGTCTAACCAGGTTTGTGTTTATGCTTTTTTGTGTCATCACATTATGCTTTTGCATTTCTTGTTCGCATTTGGAAAGATGACCCAACTCCCAAGAGTAACATGAAAACAAAAATCAAGAAATTTGCATATTTTAGGGGTGAGGCCCGCTAATTTGTCCTGAATGCTGCTGTTACTAACGTCGTAGCACACGGCCTGTGTCATAGCTGCACGCTCGGGTAAATTGTGCAGTCATGTGTGTAATACAATGAGTAAATACCAGCATCAAGGGGTTAATCTACAAACAATGTAATATGATTAGGTATTAAATGATAACTTGCATTAAACAAGAACTGTGCTATTTCTACAGCAGCTGTAGCGATGGAAAAGCCAAGTTAAATACATTACAATTAGAAAAAAATATATATATTTTTTTTAATTTACTTAAAAAATGTATTTTTCAATGGAGACATTTTATTCCTTTGATTCTTACACTTGTTTGTACCAAATAGCTATACAAAAATGTTAAAAGAACACAATTTATTAAAGCTACAGATTAATCAGTACTGATAACATATTTCATATCATAAACTATATCAAGGAAGTACACAGATTGTACAGGGATACACACTTTAAAATGTGACATCTTGCCAAGTTACAAGCATACTTCCTAAGATGGCATCACCTGTGCTAGGGTCTTATGATTCTGGAAACTCAAACACGACCGGTTTCAAAGGCGGGGACCAAGTGAGCGATGTCTCGTAGACTGGATTGCACATGCTGGTGGTGGACTTGGCCGCGGCCCCGCCCTTGGCCCCACCCACAGCAGCATAATGATTCTCATTATTGGCATTGTCGGGCAGGTCCAAAGAGCACTGGTTGGGGGCCGGGGAGGGCGGAGCCAGCGGGGAAGTCATTTGGTAGGACTGACGCCTTGACCTCTTACCCTTGACCTTTCGGATGACCAGAGTGATGAGAATGATGACAATAATGAGGAGAACTAGAGCAGCGATAATGGCAATCACCGCAATCATCGGTCCTCTGGCCAGGCCTAAAAACAACAAAGAATATGTTACAAATATATTTTTAGCTTCGCATTTTAGGCGTTGACAGGCTTTCAACAAACACATGTGAAAACTCTAAAAAAAAATTAGGACACTGAAAAGTAGGACTTTGGAGGACAAAATCAAGTTAAAAGCAACCTAGACTTGTGTGGTAGTGAGGGGTAATTGAGAGCATGGGCCAGTTTCATGGAGCTGCTAACCCTAAACATTTGCATCAAATGCGGTCATGAACTGGACTTTGTTGAAAGGGTAAAAAATTCACTTTTTTGACCTGTTCCGTATTGAATTTTAGACTGTTTTCCTGCACTGTGTTTAAAGATGAATAGTGAATGGTGAAAAAACACCAATATTGAAAATTTCACCCCAGCACATATCCTGACTCATTTTGCTTGAACGCATCACATAATCATTGACACTCGATCAAGAAAGGCAGAGATCTGAAGATACTAACCCTGTCCCTGCTTAGTGGATATCGACTGATCTAGTAGCTTGTAGCACTCCACCCCTACTCGCCCTTTCTCACATTTGTCTAAGTCACTCCAACCATTGTTTTTACAGGATGCGATGTTGGCCTCCTTCCCAGAGCACACAGGTTGCCCCAGTGTGGGAAAGTTGCTTTCCTCATTCCCTAAACCTGGCAGAAGAATGACCAACAAGACTTAAAAAAACATGTAGGTATAATGTTCACGTATACATTTTATTTAATGCAAATTGTTAACTTTGTTCAACTGGCTTTTTGTATGCCTTAGTCCTAATTCATTTGTAATTGCTTGTCCTTGTGAACTTGACTTGAGAATTAACAATTTGGGATTGACTTTTTAACGAAACTTGGTGGTTAGATAGTTTATGGTTCAAGGACGATTTCCTAAATTTTTCAAATTGATCTGGATCTAGATCAGGAATCTTAAAGACTTTGAATGATTTGGTAACATTGGAAGATTGGACGAAGGTCGGCGCTCTAACGAGTGCCTCTTTCCTAGTCTTACAAATAAAGTCCTAAATTGTTCAACTCATATTTACCGTTAGGGTTTTTGTTCTGGTAGACTGATTTGACACCAGAGTAGCCCAGTTGACGGCACACCACCTCCCCGTCACTCAGCTCCCAGTCGGTATCGCAGATGGCTCCCCAGGCTCCCCCCAAACGGATCTGAACCTCCCCCTTAAATGAAGGCTCACTGCCAGCCAGCCTGACGTCACCATCTTAAAACAAACAAAGTAAAGCCCTAATCACACTACACCCTTTTAATCCAGGTTGAACTCGACCCTGGGTGATCCTGAACTCAATCTTTATACTTTCAAAAGCCAGTCATGCTATGCATGAAGCTTTTGTTTTTGGTCAACAAGGGTTCTTGACAAAAGGAGGGATTTTATGAAAGTGATACGAGCTTGTTAAAGTAGCTCTTGGAAGACTGGGTTGTTGGATAGGGCAGCACAATTAAGGCAGAGAGTTCAACAATCAACAACTTGAATGTGTGATCAATGGCAGATGAGGAGTTATTCTCTCACCAGAATTGTGTTTCAGGCACTGCACAATGACGTCGTCACCAGTGCCGGCGTCATGACAACTGCTTGCCTGTGCAACGTCCACTTTGCAATCCTTGAGCTGTACCTCCAATCCAGTGCAAGAGATCTGAAAGTGAACACCAACAATTCAGAGGCGCTGACTCACTTTGGGTTTGAGCACGTTAGTCATAGCAAAATTTACTTCTTTTCTAACCTTCCACCGCTGTGCCCTGGGTTCCATTCCCAGCCTGGTCAACATGTGGAATGGATTGTGTTTTCAGTCCCTACCTGAATCCGTGTCTTTTTTTCCTAGAATATTATTCTGGGATTTTCCTCCCACCTCTAAAAACTGTAATTACTTCTCATTGTCTTCTCTACGGGTTTCTTCATTACCAGAAAAAAAATAATAATAATAACATTAATAAAATATCATGTTTTGGTCATCTTTTTGGTACATCATTTCTGTTTTAGAATTCAAACATCCAGCTACTTATAAAAAAACGAAAAAAAAAACAGACAACAAATATTCCATACCATATTAATAACGCTTGACCCTAGACCACTGACATAAGTTCCAGCTATGCCAGTGTTGATGGCAGAGCTAAATCCGAGCTGTCGACAGACTAGATTGGCCCCAGTTGCATCCCATCCTGGGTTGCACACTGGCAGCCATTCATCGCCCTTAAACATCTCAAGTCGACCCCCAGAGTCTGGTGCACCACCAAGGCTGACAAGACGTACGGAACCTACACAAAGAGTAAAACAAAATTATGTTATACTTGGGTATTTTAAAATAAAAAAGTGTGCTAAATTGAACCCTTTGGGACTTGCGACATTGTACTACATATTTACTCCTTCAGGTCAGGATGGTCTATATTTCAATTATGAACTCAATGTTGTATACTGTTGAAAAGCTCTTGTTCTGCAGAATCCAGATATGTAAATATCAAAATTCTTTAAAAAGTCAGACTTTAGGCTCATTTTGTTGTGGCAGGTAACATTTACTTACCAGGCCTTTGGCACACCACTCCGATGTCTTCATCATGGCTACAGTCGTGTTGCTTCCAGTGTCGGCTCGGGCAACTCATAAGGGTCGTCTCGGCACCTGTGCAGTTCACCTCGTCTATTAAAATTGGGCCCAGCCCCCCAGCATACTTGGACTGGTACAAGACCGGATCGGCCGAGCCAAAACCCAGCTGACGGCAAACGACCTGGGCATTTTGAAGGTCCCACTGATCGTCACAGACTGTGCCCCACTGGCCTCTGTAACGCACCTCCAGACGCCCATTGGAGGGTCCCGTCCCTCCTGCCAAACGCAATGTACCATCGTCCGCAGGCCAATCTGCACCCGCCCCCCACAAAAAAAAAAATATAATAATAAAAATTAAAATTAAAAAAAAAATTAAAAAAACAAGAGAATAGGTTGGAAAGATCAGTGTAAATGATAAAGAAGACTGAACTGAAAAGCTGGTGCAAAATTGGACATAATTACAACAGTATGGTAAATAATGGTCAATCCCCACCAAAGGGGAGAAAGGGGGGGAGTTTAGGAGTCAACGATTTTTCACAGGGTGACCCCGATCCTCGGCTGGCTGCCTGCCTGACTATGTTGCTGCCCACCCCCTTTTGCCACCCGCCTCTATTTTACCTGTCACAAAGCTTCCTTGCGTAGTATTAACCATGCTGCACACAACGCCAGCATCTTCAGAATGATCGCAGTTGTGGTTCTTCTTGTGGCTGCACTCGTACAAATTACTCTCCCTGCCCGAACACTCCACTTCGTCTAGAAGAATCATGCCGTCGCCCGGTCCGAATCCAGCTACCTCGGAATTTGGAGCAGCTCGGGCCGAGGAGTAGCCAAGTTGCCGACAGACAACGGACGCGGCATTGATATCCCATGTGTCATCGCAGACGGTGCCCCACATGCCTCTGTAGTGGACTTTTACGCGACCTTCGTTGGCGGAGCTACCTCCCTCTAGATGCACAAGGCCATCTGTAAGTGGCAAAATTCCAAGGATCTACGACATGTATCATGTAACAGAATATGCGCAGTGTTTGCAGCCAAGTTCTAAAACCCAAGTACCACAAGTATATATGGACAGAGTCAGTTACAAAACGGCAATGACACATATATACATGTACCTTGACTTTTATAGTTTGGGGTTGTGTTTATACTTAATATTTAGCGAACTTATTATTTGCTGCGGTAGGGTTCTGCGTGGTCGTGGAAGAAAAAAACAAAACAATTTGCATATATACCTTCATAGACAACAGGGACTTCTGTTGTCAAGATAACTGGTGTACAGATGACTCCAGCATCTTCTGAGTGGCCACAGTTGTGGAGAGTCCATCTTAAATGGGAACAATCTGCAAGTGTATTTTCATCTCCTAAGCACTCAAGATTGTCCAGGTGAATTGGCCCACTGCCAATAGAGAATACATTAGCAGCATTTACAGCTTCTACTGCGGATGGAAAACCAAGTTGATGACAAATGACAGTAGCATCTTGGAGATCGAATAGGTCGTCACAGACAGTTCCCCAGCTACCCTGATAGTAGACCTCAACACGTCCTTCAGAAGATGAGCTTCCATCAACTAATCGAACACTGCCATCTATTTACAAAATAAAGAAGGCAAACTTTGAACAAATAAACAAAACCATAATTTTCAATCTCGCTTCTTGTCTTTACTAATCGAAGACATTGGTGAAAAGCCAATTTACCTGGCATCCCTGAAACATCTGGGGAGGCAGTTGTCGATGTCGAGCAGATGACTCCAGCATCTTCTGAGTGGTTACAGTTGTTATCATTCCAACCTCGATGAGGACAAGCTGCCAATGTACTTTCATCTCCAGTACACACAACGTCATCAAGGAGGATGGGCCCTTCACCAACAGGGAATTGATCATCCACAGCAGACAGAGCTCTTACAGCACCTGAGAAGCCTAGTTGTCGACAGACAACTGTGGCATCGTTGATTTCCCACAAGTCATCACACACAGTCCCCCACTCGCCTCGATAGTAGACTTCAACACGACCTTTATATGACGAGTCGCTGCCAACTAATCGAACACTGCCGGCTGAAAAAGGGCAAAATGTCCAAAATAATTGTTTTCTTCACACAGGAATTGTTGACTGGCTAGGACTTGAATGTTTTTGTTGTAATAGAACTTTACTTGGAGCATTCTTTTCCCATGAGACGGGTGTTCCAGATTCAAGCCAAACCAAATTAAAATCAAGCTACTCCTGAGTTGCTCTAATGAATCCAGCAGTCGATCTTTTGCATTTTTCACTTAATTGGTTTTGCACGACTCTGGAATCCTGTCTGAACTAGTTGAAAGGGAACTATATTTAATGCTAAAACTTATAAAAATAAAAATACCTAGCATACCTGAAACCTCTGGCGAAGCAGTTGTTGATGTAGAGCAGATGACTCCAGCATCTTCTGAGTGGCCACAGTTATTTTCAGTCCATCCTGCATGGACACATTCTGCTAATGTACTTTCACCTCCTGAGCACTCAATATTGTCTAAAAGAATTGGCCCACTACCAATGGAAAATTCAGCGGCAGCAGATACAACTCTCACCGCAGATGGGAAACCAAGTTGGTGACAAATGACAGTAGCATCTTGGAGATCGAATAGGTCATCACAGACGGTTCCCCAGCTGCCCTGATAGAAGACCTCAACACGTCCCTCAAAAGATGAGCTTCCATCAACTAATCGAACACTGCCATCTATTCACAAAATAAAGAATGCAAACTTTGAACAAATAAACAAAACCACAATTTCCAATCTCGCTTCTTGTCTTTACTAATCGAAGACATTGGTGAAAAGCCAATTTACCTTGCATCCCTGAAACTTCTGGGGAGGCAGTTGTCGATGTCGAGCAGATGACTCCAGCATCTTCTGAGTGGCCACAGTTGTTATTATTCCAACCTCGATGAGAACAAGCTGCCAATGTACTTTCATCTCCAGTACACCCAACATCATCAAGGAGGATGGGCCCTTCACCAACAGGGAATTCGTCCACAGCAGACAGAGCTCTTACAGCACCTGAGTAGCCTAGTTGTCGACAGACAACTGTGGCATCGTTGATATCCCACAAGTCATCACACACAGTCCCCCACTCACCTCGATAGTAGACCTCAACACGACCTTTATATGACGAGTCGCTGCCAACTAATCGAACACTGCCGGCTGAAAAGAGGGCAATATGTCCACAAGAATTCCATTCTTTACACAGGAATTGTTGATCGGCAAGAAGATCCTTGATTTTGTTGTAATAGAACTTTACTCAGAGAATTATGACAGTAAGCTAAAATAAGGTAACGATTTAATACTAAAAATTTTGAAGTTTAAAAAATACCTGTTATCCCTGTCGTGGAGCAGATGACTCCAGCATCTTCTGAGTGGCCACAGTTATTTTCAGTCCATCCTGCATGGACACAATCTGCTAATGTACTTTCATCTCCTGAGCACTCAAGATTGTCTAAAAAAATTGGCCCACTGCCAATGGAAAATTCAGTGGCAGCAGATACAGCTCTCACCGCAGATGGGAAACCGAGTTGGTGACAAATGACAGTAGCATCTTGGAGATCAAAAAGGTCATCACAAACAGTTCCCCAGTTGTCCTGATAGAAGACCTCAACACGTCCCTCAGAAGATGAGCTTCCATCAACTAATCGAACACTGCCATCTATTCACGAAATAAAGAAGGCAAACTTTGAACAAATAAACAAAACCACAATTTACAATCTCGCTTCTTGTCTTTACGAATCGAAGACATTGGTGAAAAGCCAATTTACCTGGCATCCCTGAAACTTCTGGGGAGGCAGTTGTCGATGTCGAGCAGATAACTCCAGCATCTTCTGAGTGGCCACAGTTGTTATCACTCCAACCTCGATGAGAACAAGCTGCCAATGTACTTTCATCTCCAGTACACCCAACGTCATCAAGGAGGATGGGCCCTTCACCAACAGGGAATTCGTCCACAGCAGACAGAGCTCTTACAGCACCTGAGTAGCCTAGTTGTCGACAGACAACTGTGGCATCGTTGATATCCCACAAGTCATCACACACAGTCCCCCACTCGCCTCGATAGTAGACCTCAACACGACCTTTATATGACGAGTCGCTGCCAACTAAACGAACACTGCCGGCTGAAAAAGGACAAAATGTCCAAAATAATTGTTTTCTTCACACAGGAATCGTTGACTGGCACGGACTTAAATGTTTTTGTTGTAATAGAACTTTACTTGGAGCATTTTGTCCCCATGAGACGGGCATTTCAGAGTCACGCCAAACAAAATTAAAATAAAGGTACTCCTGAGTTGCTCTAATGAATCCAGCAGTCGGTCTTTTGCATTTTTCACTCAATTGGTTTTGCACGACTCTGGAACGCCAGTCTGAACTAGTTGAAAGGGAACTATATTTAATGCTAAAACTTATAAAAATAAAAATACCTAGCATACCTGAAACCTCTGGCGAAGCAGTTGTTGATGTAGAGCAGATGACTCCAGCATCTTCTGAGTGGCCACAGTTATTTTCAGTCCATCCTGCATGGACACATTCTGCTAATGTACTTTCACCTCCTGAGCACTCAATATTGTCCAAAAGAATTGGCCCACTACCAATGGAAAATTCAGTGGCAGCAGATACAGCTCTCACCGCAGATGGGAAACCAAGTTGGTGACAAATGACAGTAGCATCTTGGAGATCAAAAAGGTCATCACAGACAGTTCCCCAGCTGCCCTGATAAAAGACCTCAACACGTCCCTCAGAAGATGAGCTTCCATCAACTAATCGAACACTGCCATCTATTCACAAAATAAAGAAGGCAAACTTTGAACAAATAAACAAAACCACAATTTCCAATCTTGCTTCTTGTCTTTACTAATCGAAGACATTGGTGAAAAGCCAATTTACCTGGCATCCCTGAAACTTCTGGGGAGGAAGTTGTCGATGTCGAGCAGATAACTCCAGCATCTTCTGAGTGGCCACAGTTGTTATCACTCCAACCTCGATGAGAACAAGCTGCCAATGTACTTTCATCTCCAGTACACCCAACGTCATCAAGGAGGATGGGCCCTTCACCAACAGGGAATTCGTCCACAGCAGACAGAGCTCTTACAGCACCTGAGTAGCCTAGTTGTCGACAGACAACTGTGGCATCGTTGATATCCCACAAGTCATCACACACAGTCCCCCACTCGCCTCGATAGTAGACCTCAACACGACCTTTATATGACGAGTCGCTGCCAACTAAACGAACACTGCCGGCTGAAAAAGGACAAAATGTCCAAAATAATTGTTTTCTTCACACAGGAATCGTTGACTGGCACGGACTTAAATGTTTTTGTTGTAATAGAACTTTACTTGGAGCATTTTGTCCCCATGAGACGGGCATTCCAGAGTCACGCCAAACAAAATTAAAATAAAGGTACTCCTGAGTTGCTCTAATGAATCCAGCAGTCGGTCTTTTGCATTTTTCACTCAATTGGTTTTGCACGACTCTGGAACGCCAGTCTGAACTAGTTGAAAGGGAACTATATTTAATGCTAAAACTTATAAAAATAAAAATACCTAGCATACCTGAAACCTCTGGCGAAGCAGTTGTTGATGTAGAGCAGATGACTCCAGCATCTTCTGAGTGGCCACAGTTATTTTCAGTCCATCCTGCATGGACACATTCTGCTAATGTACTTTCACCTCCTGAGCACTCAATATTGTCCAAAAGAATTGGCCCACTACCAATGGAAAATTCAGTGGCAGCAGATACAGCTCTCACCGCAGATGGGAAACCAAGTTGGTGACAAATGACAGTAGCATCTTGGAGATCGAATAGGTCATCACAGACGGTTCCCCAGCTGCCCTGATAGAAGACCTCAACACGTCCCTCAAAAGATGAGCTTCCATCAACTAATCGAACACTGCCATCTATTCACAAAATAAAGAATGCAAACTTTGAACAAATAAACAAAACCACAATTTCCAATCTCGCTTCTTGTCTTTACTAATCGAAGACATTGGTGAAAAGCCAATTTACCTTGCATCCCTGAAACTTCTGGGGAGGCAGTTGTCGATGTCGAGCAGATGACTCCAGCATCTTCTGAGTGGCCACAGTTGTTATTATTCCAACCTCGATGAGAACAAGCTGCCAATGTACTTTCATCTCCAGTACACCCAACATCATCAAGGAGGATGGGCCCTTCACCAACAGGGAATTCGTCCACAGCAGACAGAGCTCTTACAGCACCTGAGTAGCCTAGTTGTCGACAGACAACTGTGGCATCGTTGATATCCCACAAGTCATCACACACAGTCCCCCACTCACCTCGATAGTAGACCTCAACACGACCTTTATATGACGAGTCGCTGCCAACTAATCGAACACTGCCGGCTGAAAAGAGGGCAATATGTCCACAAGAATTCCATTCTTTACACAGGAATTGTTGATCGGCAAGAAGATCCTTGATTTTGTTGTAATAGAACTTTACTCAGAGAATTATGACAGTAAGCTAAAATAAGGTAACGATTTAATACTAAAAATTTTGAAGTTTAAAAAATACCTGTTATCCCTGTCGTGGAGCAGATGACTCCAGCATCTTCTGAGTGGCCACAGTTATTTTCAGTCCATCCTGCATGGACACAATCTGCTAATGTACTTTCATCTCCTGAGCACTCAAGATTGTCTAAAAAAATTGGCCCACTGCCAATGGAAAATTCAGTGGCAGCAGATACAGCTCTCACCGCAGATGGGAAACCGAGTTGGTGACAAATGACAGTAGCATCTTGGAGATCAAAAAGGTCATCACAAACAGTTCCCCAGTTGTCCTGATAGAAGACCTCAACACGTCCCTCAGAAGATGAGCTTCCATCAACTAATCGAACACTGCCATCTATTCACGAAATAAAGAAGGCAAACTTTGAACAAATAAACAAAACCACAATTTACAATCTCGCTTCTTGTCTTTACGAATCGAAGACATTGGTGAAAAGCCAATTTACCTGGCATCCCTGAAACTTCTGGGGAGGCAGTTGTCGATGTCGAGCAGATAACTCCAGCATCTTCTGAGTGGCCACAGTTGTTATCACTCCAACCTCGATGAGAACAAGCTGCCAATGTACTTTCATCTCCAGTACACCCAACGTCATCAAGGAGGATGGGCCCTTCACCAACAGGGAATTCGTCCACAGCAGACAGAGCTCTTACAGCACCTGAGTAGCCTAGTTGTCGACAGACAACTGTGGCATCGTTGATATCCCACAAGTCATCACACACAGTCCCCCACTCGCCTCGATAGTAGACCTCAACACGACCTTTATATGACGAGTCGCTGCCAACTAAACGAACACTGCCGGCTGAAAAAGGACAAAATGTCCAAAATAATTGTTTTCTTCACACAGGAATCGTTGACTGGCACGGACTTAAATGTTTTTGTTGTAATAGAACTTTACTTGGAGCATTTTGTCCCCATGAGACGGGCATTTCAGAGTCACGCCAAACAAAATTAAAATAAAGGTACTCCTGAGTTGCTCTAATGAATCCAGCAGTCGGTCTTTTGCATTTTTCACTCAATTGGTTTTGCACGACTCTGGAACGCCAGTCTGAACTAGTTGAAAGGGAACTATATTTAATGCTAAAACTTATAAAAATAAAAATACCTAGCATACCTGAAACCTCTGGCGAAGCAGTTGTTGATGTAGAGCAGATGACTCCAGCATCTTCTGAGTGGCCACAGTTATTTTCAGTCCATCCTGCATGGACACATTCTGCTAATGTACTTTCACCTCCTGAGCACTCAATATTGTCCAAAAGAATTGGCCCACTACCAATGGAAAATTCAGTGGCAGCAGATACAGCTCTCACCGCAGATGGGAAACCAAGTTGGTGACAAATGACAGTAGCATCTTGGAGATCAAAAAGGTCATCACAGACAGTTCCCCAGCTGCCCTGATAAAAGACCTCAACACGTCCCTCAGAAGATGAGCTTCCATCAACTAATCGAACACTGCCATCTATTCACAAAATAAAGAAGGCAAACTTTGAACAAATAAACAAAACCACAATTTCCAATCTTGCTTCTTGTCTTTACTAATCGAAGACATTGGTGAAAAGCCAATTTACCTGGCATCCCTGAAACTTCTGGGGAGGAAGTTGTCGATGTCGAGCAGATAACTCCAGCATCTTCTGAGTGGCCACAGTTGTTATCACTCCAACCTCGATGAGAACAAGCTGCCAATGTACTTTCATCTCCAGTACACCCAACGTCATCAAGGAGGATGGGCCCTTCACCAACAGGGAATTCGTCCACAGCAGACAGAGCTCTTACAGCACCTGAGTAGCCTAGTTGTCGACAGACAACTGTGGCATCGTTGATATCCCACAAGTCATCACACACAGTCCCCCACTCGCCTCGATAGTAGACCTCAACACGACCTTTATATGACGAGTCGCTGCCAACTAAACGAACACTGCCGGCTGAAAAAGGACAAAATGTCCAAAATAATTGTTTTCTTCACACAGGAATCGTTGACTGGCACGGACTTAAATGTTTTTGTTGTAATAGAACTTTACTTGGAGCATTTTGTCCCCATGAGACGGGCATTCCAGAGTCACGCCAAACAAAATTAAAATAAAGGTACTCCTGAGTTGCTCTAATGAATCCAGCAGTCGGTCTTTTGCATTTTTCACTCAATTGGTTTTGCACGACTCTGGAACGCCAGTCTGAACTAGTTGAAAGGGAACTATATTTAATGCTAAAACTTATAAAAATAAAAATACCTAGCATACCTGAAACCTCTGGCGAAGCAGTTGTTGATGTAGAGCAGATGACTCCAGCATCTTCTGAGTGGCCACAGTTATTTTCAGTCCATCCTGCATGGACACATTCTGCTAATGTACTTTCACCTCCTGAGCACTCAATATTGTCCAAAAGAATTGGCCCACTACCAATGGAAAATTCAGTGGCAGCAGATACAGCTCTCACCGCAGATGGGAAACCAAGTTGGTGACAAATGACAGTAGCATCTTGGAGATCAAAAAGGTCATCACAGACAGTTCCCCAGCTGCCCTGATAAAAGACCTCAACACGTCCCTCAGAAGATGAGCTTCCATCAACTAATCGAACACTGCCATCTATTCACAAAATAAAGAAGGCAAACTTTGAACAAATAAACAAAACCACAATTTCCAATCTTGCTTCTTTTCTTTACTAATCGAAGACATTGGTGAAAAGCCAATTTACCTTGCATCCCTGAAACTTCTGGGGAGGCAGTTGTTGATGTAGAGCAGATGACTCCAGCATCTTCTGAGTGGCCACAGTTATTTTCAGTCCATCCTGCATGGACACATTCTGCTAATGTACTTTCATCTCCTGAGCACTCAAGATTGTCCAAAAGAATCGGCCCACTGCCAATGGAAAATTCAGTGGCAGCAGATACAGCTCTCACCGCAGATAGGAAACCGAGTTGGTGACATATGACAGTAGCATCTTGGAGATCAAATAGGTCATCACAAACAGTTCCCCAGTTGTCCTGATAGAAGACCTCAACACGTCCCTCAGAAGATGAGCTTCCATCAACTAATCGAACACTGCCATCTATTCACGAAATAAAGAAGGCAAACTTTGAACAAATAAACAGAACCACAATTTACAATCTCGCTTCTTGTCTTTACTAATCGAAGACATTGGTGAAAAGCCAATTTACCTGGCATCCCGGAAACTTCTGGAGAGACAGTTGTCGATGTCGAGCAGAAGACTCCAGCATCTTCTGAGTGGCCACAGTTATTTTCAGTCCATCCTGCATGGACACAATCTGCTAATGTACTTTCATCTCCTGAGCACTCAAGATTGTCTAAAAGAATTGGCCCACTACCAATGGAAAATTCAGTGGCAGCAGATACAGCTCTCACCGCAGATGGGAAACCGAGTTGGTGACAAATGACAGTAGCATCTTGGAGATCGAATAGGTCATCACAAACAGTTCCCCAGCTGTCCTGATAGAAAACCTCAACACGTCCCTCAGTAGATGAGCTTCCATCAACTAATCGAACACTGCCATCTACTCACAAAATAAAGAAGGCAAACTTTGAACAATTAAACAAAACCACAATTTCCAATCTCGTCCTTGTCTTTACTAATCAAAGGCACTGGTGAAAAGCCAATTTACCTGGTATCCCGGAAACCTCTGGGGAAGCAGTTGTTGATGTCGAGCAGATGACTCCAGCATCTTCTAAGTGGCCACAGTTATTTACAGTCCATCCTGCATGGGAACACTCTGCCAGTGAATTTTCATCTCCCGAGCACTCAAGATTGTCGAGGAGAATTGACCCACTGCCAATGGAAAATTCAGCGGCAGCAGATACAGCTTCTACTGCTGATGGAAAACCAAGTTGATGACAAATGACAGTAGCATCTTGGAGATCGAATAGGTCATCACAGACAGTTCCCCAGCTACCCCGATAGAAGACCTCAACACGTCCTTCAGTAGATGAGCTTCCATCAACTAATCGAACACTGCCATCTACTCACAAAATAAAGAAGGCAAACTTTGAACAATTAAACAAAACCACAATTTCCAACCTCGCTTCTTGTCTTTACTAATCGAAGACACTGTTGAAAAGCCAATTTACCTGGCATCCCGGAAACTTCTGGAGAGACAGTTGTCGATGTCGAGCAGAAGACTCCAGCATCTTCTGAGTGGCCACAGTTATTTTCAGTCCATCCTGCATGGACACAATCTGCTAATGTACTTTCATCTCCTGAGCACTCAAGATTGTCTAAAAGAATTGGCCCACTACCAATGGAAAATTCAGTGGCAGCAGATACAGCTCTCACCGCAGATGGGAAACCGAGTTGGTGACAAATGACAGTAGCATCTTGGAGATCGAATAGGTCATCACAAACAGTTCCCCAGCTGTCCTGATAGAAAACCTCAACACGTCCCTCAGTAGATGAGCTTCCATCAACTAATCGAACACTGCCATCTACTCACAAAATAAAGAAGGCAAACTTTGAACAATTAAACAAAACCACAATTTCCAAACTCGTCCTTGTCTTTACTAATCAAAGGCACTGGTGAAAAGCCAATTTACCTGGTATCCCGGAAACCTCTGGGGAAGCAGTTGTTGATGTCGAGCAGATGACTCCAGCATCTTCTAAGTGGCCACAGTTATTTACAGTCCATCCTGCATGGGAACACTCTGCCAGTGAATTTTCATCTCCCGAGCACTCAAGATTGTCGAGGAGAATTGACCCACTGCCAATGGAAAATTCAGCGGCAGCAGATACAGCTTCTACTGCTGATGGAAAACCAAGTTGATGACAAATGACAGTAGCATCTTGGAGATCGAATAGGTCATCACAGACAGTTCCCCAGCTACCCCGATAGAAGACCTCAACACGTCCTTCAGTAGATGAGCTTCCATCAACTAATCGAACACTGCCATCTACTCACAAAATAAAGAAGGCAAACTTTGAACAATTAAACAAAACCACAATTTCCAACCTCGCTTCTTGTCTTTACTAATCGAAGACACTGTTGAAAAGCCAATTTACCTGGCATCCCGGAAACTTCTGGAGAGACAGTTGTCGATGTCGAGCAGAAGACTCCAGCATCTTCTGAGTGGCCACAGTTATTTTCAGTCCATCCTGCATTGACACAATCTGCTAATGTACTTTCATCTCCTGAGCACTCAAGATTGTCTAAAAGAATTGGCCCACTACCAATGGAAAATTCAGTGGCAGCAGATACAGCTCTCACCGCAGATGGGAAACCGAGTTGGTGACAAATGACAGTAGCATCTTGGAGATCGAATAGGTCATCACAGACAGTTCCCCAGCTACCCCGATAGAAGACCTCAACACGTCCTTCAGTAGATGAGCTTCCATCAACTAATCGAACACTGCCATCTACTCACAAAATAAAGAAGGCAAACTTTGAACAATTAAACAAAACCACAATTTCCAACCTCGCTTCTTGTCTTTACTAATCGAAGACACTGTTGAAAAGCCAATTTACCTGGCATCTCTGAAACTTCTGGGGAAGCAGTTGTCGATGTCGAGCAAATGACTCCAGCATCTTCTGAGTGGCCACAGTTGTTATCATACCAACCTCGATGAGAACAAGCTGCCAATGTACTTTCATCTCCAGTACACCCAACGTCATCAAGGAGGATGGGCCCTTCACCAACAGGGAATTCATCCACAGCAGACAGAGCTCTTACAGCACCCGAGAAGCCTAGTTGTCGACAGACAACTGTGGCATCGTTGATATCCCACAAGTCATCACACACAGTCCCCCACTCATCGTGATAGTAGACTTCAACACGACCTTCATATGACGAGTTGCTGCCAACTAAACGAACACTGCCGTCTGAAAAAAGGGCAAAATGTAAATAAAAAATAAAAACATCACACAGGAATTGTCGACTGGCAAGGACTTGAATGTTTTTGTTGTAATAAAACTTTACTTGGAGCATTCTTTCCCCATGATACGGGCATTCCAGAGTCGCGTCAAACCAAATTAAAATCAAGCCACTCCTGAGTTGCTCTAATGAATTCAGCAGTCGATCTTTTGCATTTTCACTGAAGATGAGCTGCCCGCAACTAATCGAACACTGCCATCCATTTACAAAATAAAGAAGGCAAACTTTGAACAAATAAACAAAACCACAGTTTCAAATCTCGTCCCTTATCTTTACTAATCAAAAACACTGGTAAAAAGCCAATTTACCTGGCATCCCTGAAACCTCTGGGGAAGCAGTTGTTGATGTCGAGCAGATGACTCCAGCATCTTCTAAGTGGCCACAGTTATTTACAGTCCATCCTGCATGGGAACACTCTGCCAGTGAATTTTCATCTCCCGAGCACTCAAGATTGTCGAGGAGAATTGACCCACTGCCAATGGAAAATTCAGCGGCAGCAGATACAGCTTCTACTGCTGATGGAAAACCAAGTTGATGACAAATGACAGTAGCATCTTGGAGATCGAATAGGTCATCACAGACAGTTCCCCAGCTACCCTGATAGAAGACCTCAACACGTCCTTCAGTAGATGAGCTTCCATCAACTAATCGAACACTGCCATCTACTCACAAAATAAAATAGGCAAACTTTGAACAAATAAACAAAACCACAATTTCCAACCTCGCTTCTTGTCTTTACTAATCAAAGACACTGTTGAAAAGCCAATTTACCTGGCATCCCTGAAACTTCTGGCGAAGCAGTTGTCGATGTCGAGCAGATGACTCCAGCATCTTCTGAGTGGCCACAGTTATTTACAGTCCAACCTCGATGAGAACAAGCTGCCAATGTACTTTCATCTCCAGTACACCCAACGTCATCAAGGAGGATGGGCCCTTCACCAACAGGGAATTCATCCACAGCAGACAGAGCTCTTACAGCACCTGAGAAGCCTAGTTGTCGACAGACAACTGTGGCATCGTTGATATCCCACAAGTCATCACACACAGTCCCCCACTCACCTCGATAGTAGACCTCAACACGACCTTCATATGACGAGTCGCTGCCAACTAATCGAACACTGCCGGCTGAAAAAAGGCCAAAATGTTAAAAAAAAAAAAAATCACACATGAATTGTCGACTGGCAAGGACTTGAATGTTTTTGTTGTAATAAAACTTTACTTGGAGCATTCTTTCCCCATGATACGGGCATTCCAGAGTCGCGTCAAACCAAATTAAAATCAAGCCACTCCTGAGTTGCTCTAATGAATCCAGCAGTCGATCTTTTTCATTTTCACTGAAGATGAGCTGCCAGCAACTAATCGAACACTGCCATCCATTTACAAACTAAAGAAGGCAAACTTTGAACAATTAAATAAACAAAACCACAGTTTCCAATCTCGTCCCTTATCTTTACTAATCAAAAGCACTGGTGAAAAGCCAATTTACCTGGCATCCCGGAAACTTCTGGGGAAGCAGTTGTTGATATCGAGCAGATGACTCCAGCATCTTCTGAGTGGCCACAGTTATTTACAGTCCAACCTCGATGAGAACAAGCTGCCAATGTACTTTCATCTCCAGTACACCCAACGTCATCAAGGAGGATGGGCCCATCACCAACAGGGAATTCATCCACAGCAGACAGAGCTCTTACAGCACCCGATAAGCCTAGTTGTCGACAGACAACTGTGGCATCGTTGATATCCCACAAGTCATCACACACAGTCCCCCACTCATCGCGATAGTAGACTTCAACACGACCTTCATATGACGAGTTGCTGCCAACTAATCGAACACTGCCGTCTGAAAAAAGGGCAAAATGTAAATAAATTAAAAAAACATCACACAGGAATTGTCGACTTGCAAGGACTTGAATGTTTTTGTTGTAATAAAACTTTACTTGGAGCATTCTTTCCCCATGATACGGGCATTCCAGAGTCGCGTCAAACCAAATTAAAATCAAGCCACTCCTGAGTTGCTCTAATGAATCCAGCAGTCGATCTTTTGCATTTTCACTGAAGATGAGCTGCCAGCAACTAATCGAACACTGCCATCCATTTACAAAATAAAGAAGGCAAACTTTGAACAATTAAATAAACAAAACCACAGTTTACAATCTCGTCCCTTATCTTTACTAATCAAAAGCACTGGTGAAAAGCCAATTTACCTGGCATCCCGGAAACTTCTGGGGAAGCAGTTGTTGATATCGAGCAGATGACTCCAGCATCTTCTGAGTGGCCACAGTTATTTACAGTCCATCCTGCATGTTGACAATCTGCTAATGTACTTTCATCTCCAGTACACCCAACGTCATCAAGGAGGATGGGCCCTTCACCAACAGGGAATTCATCGACAGCAGACAGAGCTCTTGAAGCACCTGAGAAGCCCAGTTGCCGACAGACAACTGTGGCACCGCTGTTATCCCAGAAGTCGTCACACACAGTCCCCCACTCACCTTGATAGTAGACCTCAACACGACCTTCATATGACGAGTTGCTGCCAACTAATCGAACACTGCCGTCTGAAAAAAGGGCAAAATGTAAACAAAAATGTTTTTTTCACACAGGAATTGTCGACTGGCAAGGACTTGAATGCTTTTGTTGTAATAGAACTTTACTTGGAGCATTCTTTCCCCATGATACGGGCATTCCAGAGTCACGCCAAACCAAATTGAAATCAAGCCACTCCTGAGTTGCTCTAATGAATCCAGCAGTCGATCTTTTGCATTTTCAATGAAGATGAGCTGCCAGCAACTAATCGAACACTGCCATCCATTTACAAAATAAAGAAGGCAAACTTTGAACAAATAAACAAAACCACAGTTTCCAATCTCGTCCCTTATCTTTACTAATCAAAAGCACTGGTGAAAAGCCAATTTACCTGGCATCCCGGAAACTTCTGGGGAAGCAGTTGTTGATGTGGAGCAGATGACTCCAGCATCTTCTGAGTGGCCACAGTTATTTACAGTCCATCCTGCATGTTGACAATCTGCTAATGTACTTTCATCTCCAGTACACCTAACGTTATCAAGGAAAATGAGCCCTTCACCAACAGGAAATTCATCCACAGCAGACAGAGCTCTTACAGCACCTGAGTAGCCTAGTTGTCGACAGACAACTGTGGCATCGTTGATATCCCAGAAGTCATCACACACAGTCCCCCACTCACCTCGATAGTAGACTTCAACACGACCTTCATATGACGAGTTGCTGCCAACTAAACGAACACTGCCAACTGAAAAGAGGCCAAAATGTCAAAAATAATTGTTTTCTTCACACAGGAATTGTTGACTGGCAAGGACTTGAATGTTTTTGTTGTAATAGAACTTTACTTGGATCGAACTAATCGAACACTGCCATCCATTTACAAAATAAAGAAGGCAAACTTTGAACAAATAAACAAAACCACAGTTTCCAATCTCGTCCCTTATCTTTACTAATCAAAAGCACTGGTGAAAAGCCAATTTACCTGGCATCCCGGAAACTTCTGGGGAAGCAGTTGTTGATGTCGAGCAGATGACTCCAGCATCTTCTCTGTGGCCACAGTTATTTACAGTCCATCCTGCATGTTGACAATCTGCTAATGTACTTTCATCTCCAGTACACCTAACGTTATCGAGGAAAATAGGCCCTTCACCGACAGGGAATTCATCGACAGCAGACAGAGCTCTTGAAGCACCTGAGAAGCCCAGTTGCCGACAGACAACTGTGGCACCGCTGTTATCCCAGAAGTCGTCACACACAGTCCCCCACTCACCTTGATAGTAGACCTCAACACGACCTTCATATGACGAGTCGCCGCCAACTAATTGAACACTGCCAACTGAAAAGAGGGCAAAATGTCCACAAATATTTGATTCTTTACTCAAGAATTATTGATTGGCATTGAGTTCCTTGTTTTTGTTGTAATAGAACTTTTCTCAGAGGATTATGACAATAAGCTAAAATAAGGGAACAATTTAATACTAAAGATTTTGAAGTTTTAAAAATTACCCGTTATCCCGGCTGATGTAGAGCAGATGACTCCAGCATCTTCTGAGTGGCCACAGTTATGTTTAGTCCATCCTGCATGGACACATTCTGCTAATGTACTTTCATCTCCTGAGCACTCAAGATTGTCAAGAATTATTGGCCCACTGCCAATGGAAAATTCAGCGGCAGCAGATACAGCTTCTCCTATGGATGGAAAACCAAGTTGACGACAAATGACAGTAGCATCTTGGAGATCGAATAGGTCATCACAGATAGTTCCCCAGCTACCCTGATAGTAGACCTCAACACGTCCTTCAGAAGATGAGTTTCCATCAACTAATCGAACACTGCCATCTACACACAAAATAACAAAAACAATGTTAACATTATAAAAAAAACAAATCAATCTCGAAACGTTGGATGATGTGTTCCATACACGCAAATTTTTTTTTTAGAATAAAAACACGGATAAAAAAAACCAAAATCGAGCAAGGTCTGAAATATTGTCATCAGTGACCGGCATGCAGCGAGCGAGGCCAGAAATATCAGGGTGTGTTATCCACAGATGCCAGCCTGAACCTGTCTTGGATAGATGTTTGTGAAAAACAATCATGCGCCTGGATCCGGTTAATGTCAAAATAATCTAGGCACAAACTTAATCAAGGTTACCAGTAAAAAGCCAATTTACCTGGCATTCCTGAAACCTCCAGCAAAGCAGTCGTTGATGTAGAGCAGATGACTCCAGCATCTTCTGAGTGGCTACAGTTGTTTACAGTCCATCCAGCATTGGAACACTCGGCCAGTGAACTTTCATTTCCTGAGCACTCGAGATTGCCCAGGAAAATTAGCGCACTAGTACTGCGGATTGGAAATTCAGCATCAGCAGATACAGCTCTTACAGCAGATGGAAATCCAAGTTGATGACAAATAACAGTAGCATCTTGGATATCAAAATCATCATGACAGACAGTTCCCCAGCTACCCTGATAGTAGACCTCAACACGTCCTTCAGAAGATGAGCTCCCATTAACTAATCGAACAGTGCCATCTTCAATAAAATGCGATACAAGAGTGAGTGCACGAAGACTAACATGAAGAGCAAATATACACATAGGCCTATATAATACAAACAATTCAGAAAATGTAAACAACTATAAGCATTTAATTTTATTCAACCATGATTGAGTCCGACACTCGAGTCTAAACATATTATTCATTACTATCTGAAAAAAAAGGCAAAATAACCAAGATTCTTGTATCTTTTATCAATTGCTTTGTTTGTGTATTACACGTGGTAGCGATGTGTTCTCGTTGCTGTCAATGAAGGAAATGAGACTACCCCCAACGTTGGTGGCGCCAGCTAGCCCCTCGACTTGAAATGAAGTCGGATGGGCCTTTTCGAATCCCTGGCTTCGTCTTCGTCTTTGGCTTAAGGCGATTTTTGACTCCCAACTGCAAGGTCTCTAGCCACATTCTGACGCCTGTTGTGCTTTAGAAACATTCACTCGATTGATGTGAACCCGAAAGTTAGACTATTTTAATTTTCTTCCATTTCTATTTGCTTCCCAGTAATTCGGAATTTGGAGGCGAAGCCAAAGCCAAAGACGAAGCAACGGTTTCGAAAAGGCCCATAATTTGTCGTTAGTACGCCTGCGCTGCGCCGCGCGCCGTGACTGACACTACATCCGCCGCACTTTTAGGGGTACTTACACGTACGTGTAGCGCGCGAGCGGTACAATAATAATAGGAACGTTCTGTGATACCTCCCTCGGCCCAAATGTCAAATCCCCAAATACCAACTTGAACCAGGCTATATAGCGCTTTACATCAAAGGTTTTTAGTTGCTAAGTCATGCAATTGAAAATGGCAAATGCGCGGAGCAAATTGTGAAAATAACTTGAGTGTGGATGTCGTCTGCGACTGAAGTTGCTTGTTAATTAGGCCTAGCGTGTGAGACAAACAATAATTCTCGGTCAAGCGTTTTCGTGCGTTGGAAAAAAATGCGTTTTCGCTCGAAGTTTTGACTTCACAAAGTTGGTCGCGTACGGCCAAAACATGCTCCTGTTTTGAAGGCTCGTATTTTGTAAGTTGTGCATTCTTAGCGTTTGCCGAGAAGTAAAACGGCTCAATAAAATAAAGAAATGTGCTTGACAAATACCCCTAAGTTTTAGCTCTGTGATTGATGTTCGTCCCGAGAAAACAATTCATATTCTAGATTTCGTTTTTAAAGTTGGGTTGTCCTTGCCGGTTTTCAAAATTTCGATTTTCTTTTCCAAACGAATTCTGAAGGAATTAGACCTTGTACTGTAGTATTTGTTTCTATTTTTTGCTTGCACTGGCAGACCTTTACCATTGTTAAAGAAATGCTTTTTCTAAATCATTGCGGTAATTGCGCGTTCCAGTTCAGTTGTGCATACTGAACAGGACTCTCGCAAATTTGGAGCGGGACAGGTTGAACCTGATTACTAAGAATCCTTTTCAGTTAGGGCGTTGTGTGATGGGGTGCTGGGGCATTGTTCTTGAGATTGCGTTGTTTCCTGATATCGTTACCATATGCACTTATTTCCTGTTTGGCACGCACTGGTACAGCGGACACAACTTCCACCGAGTACTGTCCACATCCTGTCTTTGCGAACTATACTCGCTTGTTTATTAATCAATGGACAAATCGGGAAATGCTACCTTCGCTTCCTTCACATGGAAATAATTCAGGAAGAAAAATATATACCGGCCTATACCTTCTGCAACCCGATGAAGTCTCGTACTGATATTAACAGCGGGGGCATAACACTGCCGTGTGGGTGGAGATCACAGTACCCAGTGTGACACCAGGGCTGGAGCATGTTTGTCTTAAGGTTGGGGTTGTGCAATCGGGGCCGGGGTGTCGTGTTAGCAGGCACAGAGATGAAATTGAGGCAAGTTCCCGCAAGTCCACAAACAAGTCCACAACACGTCTCCCCATGATGAAATCGAGTCAAGTCCCTGGTAGTCCATAATAACAAGTCCACTACAAGTCCCCAAGTCTTAATTCAAATCACAAGCTATTTAAAGTAATTGCTTTAAAAAAAATGCAAATAAATTGAATGGAGCGGGGCTTGAACAATCAGCGACCTTCGTATTGCCTTATGGAAAGACCGATCGGTCGATGTAAAGACCGATCGGTCGATGTAAAAGACCGATCGGTAGAAAGACCGATCGGTCGATGTAAAAAAACGATCGATCGATGTACAAGACCGATCGGTCGATGTAAAAGACCGATCGGTCGATGTAAAAGACCGATCGGTCGATGCAAAAGACCGATCGATGCGTTGAACGGGGTTTATGCCTCTTTGGCGTTCCATATTGCCTGGCCGGTGCCCTACCGCACTGATCTGGGCAATAACTTTATTTGGCCGGGGCGCTTGTCACTAGCCACAAACCGTAACGCCGTTTGGCCAGTGACCACGCCTAAAAATAATACTCTATTCAAAATGCCAATAACTGCACTTATATAGGCTAGTCCGTTTCATTTGTGGTTCATTTTAAAATGTATTTAACACAATTTAATTCCCCCGTTTTTGTCATGTGACATTGGCGGCAACGCTTTGGGATAGGGTAGTGCTCGGCCGAAGTCGTAATAATTTGGAAACCATGGCCTTGCTTTGGTCAAGTTCTACCGTCTAATAAAACACTTATCTGTCTTAAACTTACCTGTTAACTGCGCGTTGCCATGGGGACAGATGACTTGAAGTAGATACCATATTCCCACAAGACACACCGCAAGCGTCGACCCACGAGGTCCGCCCATCTTTCTTATTTAGCTTACGCACAAAATACAGCTCTTGGGATCAGTTTACAGATGGAGTTTGGTTTTTATTCTGAAGCTCACAATAAATTCGAAGTTTCAAGACTAAAATGGACCTCGATGTCTATACATCGCGCCGTGTCCACAACATAATGATGGGCAGCAATGCTAGCTGGCCACTATGAAGTAAATTAAACAATGGCTGTATATGCAAACTGTGAAAGAAAAAACTTTCAAACTTGACTCTCGTCTTGTACTAGATAATGCGACCTTCGGCGCGGATCCCGTGACGACCTTGCGCGTGCAACCAATCAAAATGTATATAATACCGGAAGACCTGAACCTGCGCTGCGTGCGCATATGTGGAAGTCCATACAGTATGTCTTGTACAGGTAAGTTACATGTCTGTTACTTGTGTTATATTATCAGCTTGTGAAATGCCTTCTAAATGCTTGTGATGGTTCGCTGTAAAAAAAAAGCATTTCCTTCCTTGTATTGATAGTGAAAGTAAAAACACCCAGTGCCCCCTAACATAAACATAGGCTATACGTCCTACGTAAAACGTGAAATGCCTGGGAGGCGAGGATGCACCATTGGTAATTGCTTGAATTATCAGGAATGGGTGGATTTGGAGGTTGTATTTTATAATAAATATCATTTAACTGACCGTGTCCTAAGTTTTACAATCATGGAAGCCGAGAAAAAAGCAAGACAAATGACGTTCGTTTTCAACTGGCGTCGGGCAGTTGTTCTTGTTGTTCTTGTTTTTTTCCCAATTTGACGAATGTTGGGTACATTAACCCAACGTTGGGCAATTTTTGTTTTACCAATTTTAAACCAACTGTTGTGTTGTTCACCTGGTATTCAACGGTTGATTAAAATGTGTAAATTTACCCAACGTTGGTTAAATTTTAGTAAATCGAATATATTTTACCAATTGTTGTTTACCAGTTTAACCACACAGCAGTTGGTAAACAAAAAATGGTTAAACAATTTACCCAACGTTGGGTAAAAATGTACTCAACATTTGGTCAAATTGGACAAATTTACACATTGTTAGTGAAAATTTTAACCAACTTTTTCAACCAACCACATTTTAATACATGTTTTTAGATTGTGTATTTTATAAGTGACGTGATCCTACATGCCCAGTCTTATTATCCGTCGAGCCAAATTCTTGCATTTTCTTACCATGTCATCCTATGGAGCTCCAAAACTGAACACTCCATCATTTTATTAGCAGAATCATTTACAGTTTTCGGAAGTATAACGGCACCAGTTTAAACACCTCAATTTTACGCTAGTTTTGAATTTTGCTTTGACGACTATCTTGTCGCCGGTGGACAACTAGAAATCTCAAATTTGTACAAACATATCTGGACAGAAATCTGAATTTGCCAGTGTAAATTTTGGTCGTAGCTAAAATGCACAAAGTAAATACTAAATTCACACTACTGTATTAGAAATAAATCCTCAGTGCTTTATAAATAACCATCCGCATTGACGCATCGGCCTATCGCGGCGGTAGTCTATCAATAGAGGGATTATGAGCAGTATCAAAAGGGCCCAAGATCGAAGCCACCCGTACCCATTTTTTTTTTAAGTCAAATTGATCTTTGGACCATTTCAATTAAAGGGTAAATACACTAAGGACATTAAGTACAGTATTTTGTAGTCTGCTTCCAAGAACGGAAACGGTACTATAAAAAAAAATTTTTTTATGGAGGAAGGAATTTTGTCTGGATGGCTAAACTACCCCTTTAAAATGTTTGGCCCTGAGCGTAGCGTTATCAAGCGAATGTTTGGCCCTGAGCGTAGAGTTATCAAGCTAGCTACACCCGTCCGTGGTTACACAAAGGGGGATAAAAATCGATGGTGCCATTAATCCTATAATTGTACATGTAGATAGCCGGACGCGGGAAATACGAGTGAAACTTTTGTCTGTCTTGGCGTCGGTATCCGTAAATTTTTTGGTGTTCCGCTTAACTCGCTCTCGATTTTCGACTGAATTTATCTGTGTGACTTCTCAAATGTAAGTAGCGTATAAGGTTGCCTAAATATAATATGAAATTTGTTATTGTATTGTTTGGCACTATAATGTGACTGAACTCGAAAAACTACGCCTATATCATAATCATGTATTGGTGACGTAATGGTCGCTGACTGAACTATATACTTACCATCGTAGGCCTATAGTATTGACGAAAATAATGCATGAAGATGCTCTATGGAGCATTTTGCAAAGACGATAGTGTTTGTTCTTTAAGTATCGATGTTGATGACCAAAATATTTCAATATTTGTGATCATTGAACATTGCATTAATCATAGGTTTATCTTAAACAGATGCACGCTATGCCGACAAAACGAGGATAAAAAACATGACAAAATATCAATATTTTATCTCTATAGTAATACCGTCAGACATTGATGATGGCTTTAGCTCTGTTGCTGGAGACCCGGCCGGACGAAGATGAGTTTGAGCCGGTCAGAGCTACCCGCCGCCTCCTAAGCCAACATACCGGCTGGTCTGGTAAAAGACGGCTTTCGCATTCGTCCAGTAAAAAACGGAAAACAGGTACAATTCGCAAAACCCAAGGAAAAGGATTGGCTGCTGAAGAAAAGAGAATATCACAGAAACTTATCTGGCCGATGCCTGAACATACGAAACAAAAGGTACGTACAAAAGGTAGTACAACAGTTTAGTTTCTAAATTAGCATGTATTTACGTTTACCCGTTTAAAGGAAAGAAAACAATCTTCATAAAACAAATTCTAACTTTTCAAAAAGGTTAACAGAAAGTTTTGGAAACGTTCACCCAATGTTCCTTAGAGTTAAACATAACTAAGTAACACAAATAATATTATTAACGATGTTTTCAAACCTAATTGAAAATTACATTTTAAATTGTCTAAACTGTGCCGGAGATAGATAATGTATCAAACGACATTACCGTGACCACTCGGGCAAGTTGATGAAAACGGTGGTGAACCGAAACGTGAAGTGATGATGTGACCCAAGTTGAAATGGTTCAAACAACATGGGTGGTTATGTTCACAAAGAAAAATAACAGTACTAATTTTGTATTAAATTGTTTGTTAGACGAAGCAGAATCCCCAAGCTTGGAACGACTTTAATCCCACAGAAAGCGAGGGGAGTAAAGACGGCCCCAGATCCAGAAATCCACGTGGACACGATCTATCTGACGACAACGTCAGGGATCCAGACCACAGCACCCATACCCCTGACAGATCCAGAAGCGAAAACATAAAAGAAAGCATTAAGCGTGCGTTGGAGTGTGACTCTGAGGAGTCACAGGACATCGCAACTGTCCCCATTCGGAAACTGAAATTCACAAGACCAGTGGTGAGTGACGAGGAGGGTGATGACTACGCCCCCCAAAAGGACTTGGCTTCACAGAACCTCTCCTATCAAGAAGATCAAGAATGGGTGATATTATCCAGTGATGAAGCAGAGGAGGAAGATGACGGCGGTAACTTAGAGGAGGAGGGGGGTGAGACTGGCATTGAAGACATCAATCAAGAAGCACTTGAGAACTTTTGCCGCAAATCCAGTTCCCCGGGACAATCCTGCTCGGTGTCGGAATATTGGAAGAATTTGCTAGATCACCTGAAGAAGCTGTGTTGTCTGAAGCAAGGGCAGGACTTGAATAAACTCTTGGGGCAGTGGTATCTTACGCGGGTTGAGGATCTGGACTTAGCCGAAGGTCATTGTCCATGTGGGAAAGTAGGCATTCGTTACCTATATCACATTAAGAACGTGGTAACCAAGAAAGAGACCTACGTTGGCTCAAAATGCATCCTGCTGTTCAAACCGTTTGATCAAACCGTTGCCAAGATAGTTAGGGAGTTACTTACCAATGGGATCACAGGTATATTGATCGACAAGACAAAGCTTAGATTCGAACTTGGTGGCAGATCGGGATTTGTGGAGGCTCGAGACAAATTCAGACGTTCGGGCGCCCTACCCCTTCAGATGACCAGAAAGGCTAATGCCAGCTGTCCGGTCCTAACCGTGACCGCTGCAGAAAGGGTCAGCAACAAGATACATAAACTGAAAAAGGGTATGGGTTACCGAATATGGCTTCAACTATCCCTCAAAAAAGAAACAAATGCCAGAGGTCGCTGGACAGTAGGAATGATTCGTTTTGCACCCGTTTCGACGCGCGAGCTCGTGCCCAGAGATGTGAAGCAGTTTATCCGTGAATAATAATCATTCCAGGTACGGATTGGGTTGGTCTTTTTGCCAGAGTGATCCAATAAAGTCTTATAAAAAGTAAATTTTGTCTTGGTAAAGTTTAACAGAACATAGTTGACCTGAATAGTGAAGCACTTCACATGTTAAAATATAATGCATAATCCATGCGGTTTGTTTTTTCTCGCCTCATTTTAAATGTTTTTACAGAAAATGTCAATGACCTTTACGGTAGACTGTTATGGCAAAGTTTATCACATGAACTCAGAACAGAACAAATAAACAGGTTGTGTTGATGCTCCAATTGATCTATTTTGTTGTTGATTATAATCAGTTAACAAACTGTTTTCCAATGGAGCCCTCTAGAACTGCGACAATGACCGCGAAAGACTAGATTGTGTCTACAATATTACTTATTAGGGAGTTTCCCCGATTTCTCATTATGGTTATTTCAACATAACAAAATTCCCCCGTTCACACAATATAACCGTTTATTTTTTCGCGGGCTTTTTGACCTCCCGCTAGCGCAATAAGTAGGCTTGCAGTAAACCATCACCCGTACGTTTTCGGTGCCAGTTCTTTCGGTGTTCCGCTTAACTCGCTCTCGATTTTCGATTGAATTTATCGGACTGTGTCACTGTGTAACTTCTCAAATGTAAGTAGCGTATACTTATAAGGTTGCCTAAATATAATATGAAATTTGTTATTGTATTGTTTGGCACTATAATGTGACTGAACTCGAAAAACTACGCCTATATCATAATCATGTATTGGTGACGTAATGGTCGCTGACTGAACTATATACTTACCATCGTAGGCCTATAGTATTGACGAAAATAATGCATGAAGATGCTCTATGGAGCATTTTGCAAAGACGGTAGTGTTTGTTCTTTAAGTATCGATGTTGATGACCAAAATATTTCAATATTTGTGATCATTGAACATTGCATTAATCATAGGTTTATCTTAAACAGATGCACGCTATGCCGACAAAAAGAGGATAAAAAACATGACAAAATAAAAATATTTTTTCTCTAATAGTAATACCGTCAGACATTGATGATGGCTTTTGCTCTGTTGCTGGAGCACCGACCGGACGAAGATGAGTTTGAACCGGTCAGAGCTACCCGCCGCCTCTCCAGCCAACATACCGGCTGGTCTGGTAAAAGACGGCTTTCGCATTCGTCCAGTAAAAAACGGAAAACGGGTACAATTCGCAAAACCCAAGGAAAAGGATTGGCTGCTGAAGAAAAGAGAATATCACAAAAATTGATCTGGCCGATGCCTGAACATACGAAACAAAAGGTACGTACAAAAGGTAGTACAACAGTTTAGTTTCTAAATTAGCATGTATTTACGTTTACCCGTTAAAGGAAATAAAACAATCTTCATACAAAAATTCTAACTTTTCAAAAAGGTTAACAGAAAGTTTTGGAAACGTTAACCCAATGTTCCTGCGACAATGACCGCGAAAGACTAGATTGTGTCTACAATATTACTTATTAGGGAGTTTGCCCGATTTCTCATATGGTTATTTCAACATAACAAAATTCCCCGTTCACACAATATAACTGTTTATTTTTCGCGGGCTTTTTGACCTCCCGCTAGCGCAATAAGTAGGCTTGCAGTATACCCTCGCCCGTACGTTTTTGGTGCCAGTTCTTCACTTGTGTTCTTTATATCTTTGCTGCAAGATACTGCCCCACCAGCCGCCGCAAGTTAGTGTAGAAAAATTGTAAAATACCTCTCTCGGGACTCTGGAAAGTATTGAAAAAAATCACGCAAAACTGCCTTTTTGTATTGGGACTCGCTGATGACAGACCTATGCCTATTTCATTTGCATGGGGAGTATTTTGTTAACTTAGCGTGCCGTTAGCAACGGAATAGAAACAAGATGCAAATATCTTTCCTTTGTTTCCCCCACTAAATGAGATAAAACTTATCTGCACAAAACCTTTTTTTCTGAAAAAAAAGATGTGTCTTCAAGATACATGTACTGCTCTTAACTTCGAAGATGTAGCGAGTAATAGCGAGAATGATGCTGGAAAAGCTGATGAAAGCCAGGAAGATGATTCGGAATATAGGTTAGATTTTCATTTTCATCATTGAATTTCGAATTTTGTCCTGTTTAGCTTAAGATAACTTTCAATATTTACCCATCTCTTATAACAAACTTATAACTAGTAACAAGATCTTCATTTTTCAATAGTTATCGACTTCTTGTTTCAGTGATGCTAGAGGTGATGATGATGGACAAGAAGAGGAAGTGGATGCAGACAGTGCTCCTCAAAAAAAGAAATTGAAGGAGCAGGGAGGTTTGAAAAGATGTTGGAAAAGAATACGAAACGCCTTTGTAGATTCAGGTTAGTCTAGTTTTGATTTTTTTTTTTAAGAAGAAGAAGAAAAGAAACAAGGCAGTCGACCATTTTTTCTAACAATTCTTGGAAATGTCTTTGGTCTTAACATTATTTGGCGAGTTACAATCGATTATATAAACATTTATGAAATGACAGTTGAGGGCATTTTGATACTCATTTATTTAGATCTGTAAAATGATACTCAAGATCTTCAATGTGTTTGTCATCTTGCAGACAGTGACAACAGTGAAGAAGAATCAATGCCGAGAAATTCAGTGGTCCGGAAACACGATTCATCTGATGAAGGCGATTCCGATTGCAGCTCTTACAAGCCCAACAAAAGAGGTGAGCAGGAGGTCGAGTCTGATTCAGAGACGTCACAGGACATATGTTTCATGCGCAAACGAAGACCGCAAGTCCTCAGTGATGACGAGAAGGTTGAAGATGATGGTGAAGATGACACCCCCGAGTCATCGGAGGATGAAGATTTCTTCAACTATGACACGGAGGTTGACGATGATGATCTCCAAACGAGTTCGGCTTCAGAGAATGATTTTTTCGATTCGGGGAAGGAGTGGAAAGCCGCTTTTACTGGGAGCACATCAATTAGGACGAGAGGCAATCATGTGTGTGATTCCAAGTTGTCAAAAGAGGCAGGCTTTATTGACAATGAGGTTGATGATGATGAAGATTGTGACGATGCTAAGACAGATGATGTTGATTTTGATCTGGAGGATCAGAGTGACACTAAAAATCCTGGTAAAGAAAACTTGGGCAAACAATCCTGTGGTTCCATTGTCGATCACCTAAGACAGGTGCTAAGATCCCAGAATCGTAAGAAGCGTTACACTGATAAAACCTTGAAATACTTGTTGAATCTGTACTATCATATCAAGGAACTCAGTTGTCTTAAGGACGGATGCAAATTTAAACAACTGTTTAATCAATGGAATTTTAAAAGTGTTGAAGATTTGGGCAAAGATTGTGAATGGAGGGAAGATTGCCCTTGTGGCCAAATCGGTATTAGATACCTCTGCCACATTTACAATGAGAAGACTGACAATGAAACATATCTTGGCCGCATATGCATTAATAAGTGCAGACCGTGTGTTAAGGAAGTTACCATGGTGGCTCTCAATTTACTTCGTAAAGGTATTAAAGTTACATTGATGGATAAACAGAATCTAAAATTCCGAATCCATGGGAACACTAACCTTGTAAAGCATCGGGATAGCTTCACGGAGTGTTCGTCAGGTTCCCTACCCTTTCAGATGCCCCGCGAAGCTAACGGCGGCCGTCCCACTTTGACTGCAACGGCTGCAGACGAGGTCTGCAGCACCGATAAATTGAAAGTAGGAAAATCCTACAGGATTTGGCTCCAACTGACCCTCGAAAACGATAGCAACGGTAAAGGTCTTTGGAAAGTAGAATTGATTCGTGTGAAAAGGCCCAGTTCAAAACGTGAGGTGCCAAGAGACGTACAACAGTTCATGCGCAATTAATCCCCATCTTCTGCAATATTCTGTAAAGAACACCATACAGATCCAATCAAAGAGATTAGAGAAGTATCCAACTAGACAGTAAACATACCCCGTTTGTGAGAAAGGAAAACATAAGGATATTAATTCTAACACAAAAAAAAGCCCTTAGCAAAACATTTCGATGCGGCTTTATCTTGCAGGCAAACCCGATGATTCACCATCAATATTTCTTCAATATTTTTTACAAGTGAAGATCCAGTCATCAGACGTGATCTTAGAATTTTTGTAAGTATGTAAGCAGTCAAATTAGAAATAGAAATGTTAATACGTGTATGTATATTAATATTTTTGAAAAATATAAATATTAAGTTTGTTAGAAGAGAAGTAAACTTTAAAGTTTCACGTAGGTATCACTGATTTTTTAATTTTTTTAAGTCTTGATTTTCATTGTACATCCTATTTTACTGCCTATGTGTGAAGTTGTACAAATGAAATAAACTAAGAAATTATTCTTAAACTGAAATATATAAATATAAAATTTACATTGACAAATAGCCATTAAATTTGTAAATGGAGATCTGCTAATTTGCACATTTCAATTGTAAAGAGCAATGTTTTCAGATTTCCAGTGAGTTGATATTGGCATTTATTGTAAATATTTCACTTTATGATTTAATTTAGTTTGTAAAAGCTAAAATAAAAGCCAGTCCAAGTTTAACTTTGGAGCAAATGAGGAAGTTGACATAATTATTGTGATCATGGGTTGTAATATTTTAATACAAATTGGCTGTTTTTTCTTACCCGTTTTAGGTTTAACTTTAAGTTCAACCACTGTTGAATCAAAACAAAACAAGAACACAACTGAACAAAAATCAACACAGTTGCAGTGCAAATTTCAACAATTTAGAAAAAATGTATTAATAAACTTTAAACAAACAGAGAAATTGAAAGAACATTCTAAAAACAATGAACAATTTAATTTAACTTGTCAGAGGCCTATTAAAGGTTCTTGTCGGTGCATGCTTATAAGAGTTACGTTTTGCTAAAATCAACTGATACATTTTTGTTATACAGCCTCAATCCTTTGAAATCCTGCACTTATTCTTATTTTGGAGGATTTAGAAGGGTAATAGGGATTAACTTAGATACAATAAATACTACCAGAAAATAACCTTGCAGTCGCATCTACCCAGGATGCACGAAGCAGTAAAAATACATTTGCTATACCCAGCACACATGATACTGTAGAGGTAAACGTCCGATGTCGGACCATAATTTAACCTTCTGATTACTTGACATGACCTCTGACCTCAAGATGAACTAGTGGAAACCCCAGCAAGAGTGAGAAGGTTGCACTTTGAGAACTGGACGTGATGAATGCTGGTCGACTTGATGGAAAAGGAGCCTAAGAGCTCCGACGACGAACCGCTCTCGGATCTGAGGTGGTCGAGGGTGGGGTTGAGAAATACCAAGGTAAAAAGCTGCCGAACTTATCAAATCCCACCCTTGCCACCATATTTTATTTTGTTTCAACAGTTTTTACTATAAATGAATAGTTTGTTTTGCAAAATGCAATATATACTTTCACTTACTGAGATGAGTAGTTTTGACGCACGTCCCAGAGCCTAAGGCTGCTGTCCATTCCACCTGGGGAGAAAATTCACAAAAGTCTTGGTTGGCCTCTGGACTATTACAGTTAATCCACCATCGACAATGGTTCTGTACCTCACTTGCTCAATCTTCGAGTTTATCATTACCTGAGGCAAGAGTCGAGCTATCCGGACTAAAGCTGAGACTGTAGACGCAGTCAGTGTGACCCCTCAATTCTTTGACCAGACTTCCTGAGCCAATATCCCATAGCTTTACTCTCCTATCCTCCCCTGCAGAACAAAAAGAAAGAAAACGGGTGTAAGGGCACAACCGTGTTGGTTCTTGAATAATGACTTATTGACGTTTAAAAAACGAAGGAGATCAGCCTACCTGCAGAAGCTACATAGCGTCCATCCGGCGAGATTGCCAAAGCTAGAACTGTAGCCTGAAAAAGAAGACAACCGATTTTTGTTCAAGTTCATTAAGACGGTAAGACCGATTCAAAATACAAAATGAAAATACTTGTCCCCGTTACCCGCACTAAATCTCTGACTCTAAGAAAAGCAGGCCTAATTATAGGGATGAGATTGTCGATTGAAACAAAAACAAAATCGGAAAATTGATGGGATGTCTAAAAGATGCACAATTTTTTTGTACATTTCAGGACGAGAGAATCACAGGCTTACCCTGTGCCCGTTGAAAAGACGCACCGTCTTTCCATCATGGATGTTCCACAGTCTGATGGTTTTGTCGCTTGACCCAGTGGCCAGGTATTTGCAGTTGGGATGGAACTTCACACACTTAAGGGAGAAACGGGAGAAATCCTATTAACTCTCTGGATCCCATCAGGCATTTTTTAAAGGATTTTGCAGGAATAAGGAAGGTAGGCAACATCTAGTTTTACTTTACACGGTGATTGGTGCCCCTTGAAAATTGAGTATATTTCTTAAAAAGACAAATCTTGGATGGCCCTATAGCAAGTATCTTTCTCATGACATACTCTGACTGTGTGCCAAATTCCTTGCTTTTATCATCAAAGGCACAATTCCCCCAATTTCCCCTATCTGCCAGACTATAGTCGACATTGAGCAGTAATAATTTTATTGACAATATTTACATCCACGTCCATCAGGTGTCCAACGAATATCCTGAGAGGGAAGGTCCTCTCCAGTGTCCAGACCCTGGCCGTGTTGTCTTTGGAAGCCGTGGCAAAATACAGCCCCATGGGGCTCGCCTCGATCCCCCAGACGGGGTAATTGTGGCCCCTGTAGATGGCAACGTTGGTGAAAGTCTCCAGGCTCCAGGCCCGGACCGTGGTGTCCTCGGAGCAAGACAGCAGGACTCTGTTATCGGGGAGCAGACAAGTGCCGTAAACCGGACCCGAGTGGGCTCGTAGAGTTTTGCTCTCACTATCAACACTGCCAAACAAAAACAACCGGTCATTGTCGAAAAGATCCCGCCATGAACTAGTTACAAATATTTTAAGAGAGAATTGGCCTTGTACCTGTCGCCGTACATCTGTCCTTCCACACAATCACCAGCTACATGCACGCGACTGACGTCCACGCTGTGAGTGGTCGCTCTTAGCTTCTTAGAGTTGAGACTCCAGACCTGGATGGAGGAATCCTCAAAGCCGCCACAGAGCAGCGAGCGATCGGCCGCGACGGTAGCACAGCTGAGTCTGCCAAGCAAAAGGATAGGAGTTACCTTAATCCTAAACTGTTAAAGTCTGTAGGACATTGCTGCATAAACTGCTAATTCAGAGACAATATACGTACCCCTGGAATGCATTGTTGAAGGTATACATCAGAACTGAGGGTAGTGTAAGAGGACCCTTGTTGACTTTCTCTATGTTGGCCTTCAGAACCTTGAGGCTTGCTGCGGCGTCTCCATCCGAGGATGCTGATTGGCTGCTGGCAGCGGTGACAGGTGCACTGGCAGGTGTGGAGCCATTGTCATTATGCAAATGAGACGAGCCATTTGACAGTCCTCTCACTTGAGAAAAAATTGTAATAAACAAAAAATGATTTTCAGTTTTCACTCTTTTCTTTTCAACTTTCTCCAACAGATTATACAACTGTGGTATATTGTGGTATTCTAAAGTTTCAATCCGCCTCTTATAATAACCCAAACTCCTTCAGCCTTTCCGCTTTCCCCAATTTTCCGCAAGCTTCAACTGTGTCAGAGAAATTCAACTTCAACTGTCTACGGATAAATTTACCATCGATTTGGATGTGCAGGTTAAAGACTTTGAGCAGCATGGAGTTGTCGCGACTCTGCAAGTACCGCAGCAGAAACTGAACTGCTTCCTGGCACATGGGCACCACATACTTGCTGTCTCTGTGGTAAAAAGAACAAATCCTCAGGGGCAAATTTCATGGAGCTGCTAAGCACACAAATTTGCTTGGCACAACAAAGTCTTGCTCAGTAAAAAAAACGGTCGACCATAATTTGTTAAACGCTATACCTGAATGCCGTGAGATGGTCGTTCATTAAGAGATCCATGCTGTTTACCACACCAGTCAGACTTTGTACCAACTCTCGCTGACTGCTAACGTCTAAGAAGGCCTCATGGTGTTTGCTGTATAAGATGTGCGCTGCAACAACAAGAATACTAGAACACGATATCAATTTTTCCCTCCACATCCATTTTATAAGAATTATATACTCGGTGATATACTCGGAGCATACCTCGAGATTCAATTAAGCTACACCTAAATCTTTTTTATGAATAACCACCCTCCTCATCAACACTATAGACACAAATTCTCTGGAATTATTGGTGGTGAAAAATCTTTAAAATTTGGGTTACCCTTTTTTGTAACCACCCTGTATCTTACCTGCTGACTTGTGCCCGTTGGTGATCATGTCTAAGAATAGGTGAACAAAGAGGGGGTACAGAAGTGGTGACAAGTCGTCCTATAAGGCAGACAAAGGAAACAAAACACAGGGTCTTACAAGTTAGAGGAGTTGGAATCTTTGTCTTGAGTACTCACAAACGATACATGTATCAGACTGAGTACCTTGTAAGTCTCTTGAGTCTGCTCAATGAATGTCTTGAGTCTTGAGTACTCACAAACGATACATGTATCAGACTGGGTACCTTGTAAGTCTCTTGAGTCTGCTCAATGAATGTCTTGAGTCTTGAGTACTCACAAACATACATGTATCAGACTGGGTACCTTGTAAGTCTCTTGAGTCTGCTCAATAAATGTCTTGAGTCTTGAGTACTGCTGCTCATACCTCTCTGGGTCAGAATCGCTGTTGGGAAAAAAGAAACAACATAATTTAAAACAACACAAAAATAGTTAAACTCAATAAATCTTACTTCAAGAACTGTTAGGTTTTATAATAAACCTTACTACAGCAAGCGAAGTGAAATCATTTATATTCCAGCATTGCTAAACCATTATGTGAAACTCTTCTAGCCCACTGGTTCGTTTCAATTGTCCTAGTGACAATTTACCCGATTTGCACAAAGTCTCTTTTTGATCTTCTCGGTGACCTTGACCTTTGACACTCACCAGGTCGTGCAGGAGACCACGTTCAGGACACCAGTCTCTCGTCTGACTGCGGCCTCTGTAGCCATCAGGGATACAGACTCCGTCAGTCGAAGATGCTTCTTGCTGTAAGTCTCGCTGCCCGAGTCCTAACGTTAATCAAACAGCCAACAATACTTGGATCTTCGACTTGTTTGTTTGTTTGTTTGTTTGTTTTAAAGTTGGCAAAATAGGACGCACACAAGGACAACAATATTACTGGTATTACTAGACGGACCTACTAATTTTTTTGTTTTATTTGGCCTGTTATTGTTACAGCAATGCCAATCTCCTCCCCCCTCCCCTCCCCGCCCCCCCTCCCCCCTCCCCGCCCCCCTCCCCCCTCCCCCCTCCCCGCCCCCCTCCCCCCTCCCCGCCCCCCTCCCCCCTCCCCCCGTGTAACAGCGCCCTCACGACACGTGCGTCAATAATAACGGGTTCATCGAATATAATGATCTAACTAAAACTTACGATGAACTGCCGTCTCTTGAGGTAACTTAGGACGGCCGAGTTAACCTGCTCAGTGTTAATTCGCTTCATTTTGCAAGTTCACACAAAAAAGTCGCAAAGACACGTACGTTGTTTACAAGCAAGTTTTGTCTGCAGAGACAGAGTACATCATGTTCACATGTTCACATGTTCATCTACGGAACATGTGTGGTATGGTTTCCTCATTATAACGACGATGGTATATTACAGAAAGACGTCTGGGTTTCTTCTATACTCCTTCCCAGCGATTTTAGTCAGTATTTCCTGATACTTTGATTACGAGGTTGTTACATTTACGTACATAGTGTTGTGCAACGTGCATGTGTCATGCACTTCGATATAGAGAAAGCATGGCGTGCAGTTCGATTTTAACGTCGGTATTTCCGGCCATTGATTACGAATTATTGACTTATGTGACAGGTATGTTCAGTGTAAAAACGTTTCGTTTATATTCTTTAATTCATATGGATTGTAATTACAGTTACATTTTACAAATAGGTAAATGTAGCAAGACATGCAAGTGGTTAAAAAAAAATTGGTGTTTTTTTGCGAAGTCATGAAAATGGAAGTGACTGAAAAGCCGGTCGGATCCCGCATATGTTTGTTTATTCTTTGCCTGCAGATGGTATAGCGCCCTCAATCAATTTTTGTAAATGTTACAGGCTGTTATATAAATGCTATATCACTGGATAGAGGGAAAAAATAGAAATAAAATGAGGGGTCAGTGGTCAATGATGCTAGTTAACCCTGTAGAAAGTTACAGATTTTTGTCGATTTAAATTTTAATTAAAAGTTTTGTCTTAAAATTGAAGGCCACTTTCAATTAAAACGATGCGACCAAATTTGCCTGTAAATATAAAATGTAGCCTGTATGTTGTGTAATTGGTCATAGAAATGACAGAAAAAAAGGGCATCGAAAATAGCGCCCTCGTCGGTGTCGCCAGTTTGTGTGAAACTGCCTATTTTTATTTTTGTGTCCCAAAAACTTAAAATCTTTCTGTTTTTATTGTTTTAAATCACATTCTAGATTAGCTAGGCCTACATACATTTTCCCCCACTTTTTTAAATATTCTTTTGTTGCAGGTGTGTTGGATGATCCAGATGGATTCAACAGTGCCAGCGATGTGTACGAGGCAGTGGGCGGGGTCTTGCATGAGATGGCACGAGAAAAGAGGGACGACGAGATATTGACGTTATGCGGGAAGCTACTGAGGGCTGTTAAAGTGTGAGTTCTGCAAAGCTGTGCCAAAAATATGGAGAAGTCCAAAAATGTGGGACTCTCAAGACTTTGAAAGAGAGTCATAAATGTGAAGACAAGCAACTCAAGACAATAATAGACTGGCACATGAAACAACCAGTCAAACACGCCTTTGGTTATAATTAATGGAATTGTTTACGTCACAAAATTTACAAATTAATTTCATCCTTATTAGGAATGACCAAGGTTCCAATGCATCCAGCACCTCTAACATGATCCTTCTAGATGCACCGGTGCACATTGGCGCAAAAGTTGAAGAAGGTATGCGCTAGTGTCATTTTAATCCTAACCTTCCCAAATTCATTAAAATCCTTCCCTCAAATGTTGGCAGATTTTGAGAGACTTGGTCCTGTAGGCCTGAGGTGAATTAATGTTGATGGATTATGATGGACTGAATTGCTGATTGGTAGAATCGGATTGATTTTGCTCATCTCGCAGTAATACCGTTAAGCAGCAGTTTATTTTCTTTCTTTTTTTAACCCATGTTTAATTATCGCTAATTAAAAATTAGCATACGTTTTGTCAACTATTTCAATTAAAGTTGATGTGTTGTAAACTTTTACCTGTATTTCCAGAAGCCAAGATTGGACAGGATGATTCCTCAATTTGGATGGTGAGGAGAGATAATTTAATGGTAAGGACAAGAAATGAGCATTACGGTAGTCCCCTTTTATTACAAAAAATGTGTTTTATAAGAACAAATAATAAACTTTTTATTTTTGTTTGTGCTTACATACCAATCATCTATTTCTCAGAAATGTCAGGGTTTCGTTGGGAAGTAATTCCGACTGATGATATTCACGATGATAGTGCGATTGGATACTCCAAGTGAGTGAAGCATGAATAGAATTTGTTTTCTGTCTTGTAATTTTCTCAGCCTAATGTGAATAAGAAGAAATTGGAGAAGGCCGATGCAAAGATTAAAGAAAAACAGGAGCGGAGAGCCCAGCAGAACAAAAATGTTGTCAAACAAGCTGGGTGAGTATTTCATGTGCTTAAAGGTAGGATACACCATTGCAGATATCAAAAATAGTTTAAGTTTATAACGAAAGTTGAATAAATAAATCCTGCAATTCCACTGCCGACTCTTTTTCTATTCTCTTGAAATTCCAACTTTAAAAAAAAAATTTATTCCACAAATCAGAAAAAAGAAAATCTTATTCAATATTTTTCATAACATTGTTATGCACTGTTGTATGGTTTTTTTTCTTCATATTTTGTCAACACTGACAACACAAAACTGTTATTTATTTGTGCAGGTTGAGCGTTACCGCTACGGCTAGTCAGGCTATTAACAGAAAGGACCAGAAGATGGACGATTCTGGAAACAGCCGGGCCAAAGACATCAGGATCGAAAACTTTGATCTGGCATTTGGAGACAAGTAAGTTCATGTCTTAAACGGGCTTACAGAGCTACGACTACGGCTATTGTCAGCATTTGCCCACGTAGTTGTAATGGCGCACATCTAGACAATAGCCCTAGACAAGAGTTTTGGATGCGGTCTAAGACACTAATTCTAACCTTCAAGACTTCATCAAAATCCATCCTCTTTTTTGGTGGATCATTTTTATTGTAAAGTTTCATTTTTTATTATTGTCAGATGTCACTTTTCGGGTTGAGAGTAACATAAAGGACATTGATCATTTTATGTGCAGAAGGGAAATGTTCAATAGAGGAAGTTTAGTTGAAGCAAACTCACTCTAATCCTTTCACAGAGTTCTCTTGAAGGAAGCTGACCTGACGCTAAGCTTTGGAAGAAGATACGGATTTGTTGGAAGGAACGGCGCTGGAAAGAGTACCTTACTCAAGATGATATCGAGGTAACGAGCAAAATGGCACATTATCTTTCGATGATAAGCTTGATTTTTAGTGTACAGCCTTGAGATTCATTGCTCTGTATATTCTTAATTTTTTTTGTATGGATGTTGTTTGTTACAGCGGAGAGCTGCGCATTCCGTCTCACATCAGCATTCTGCATGTGGAGCAAGAGGTGATCGGTGATGAAACGTTAGCCACAGACAGCGTGCTACAGAGTGACGAAACTAGAGAACGGCTAGTGGCAGAGGAAAGACAACTGGTAGAGAAACTCAACGCTACAAGGTTAGAATGAAAACTTTTATGCTAAGCACAAAAGTTTGCTTAGAACAAAAAGCCTTGCTCAATAAAAACAGGTTACTAGCAACAACTACAATGTGCTTTTCTTGCTAAGCAAAAACCAGCCAAATACCAATCGCAAACAATAAACATCAACTGAAAATCTGGGTTGTAACCCTGTTTTTGCCAAATTTCGGCAAATTGTTGTGCTTACTCTAGTTGCTTTCTTTGTTCAAGCCCTTCCTCAAACCTGCAAAATCTTCAAAACCCCTGGACGGAAGTCCGATTTTCATGAAGGGTTGTTATTTTTGGTCGTGAGATTCGCTTTCATGATCCTGTGCAAGCAATATTTTGTTAGTTTTTGAGGGATAGCAATTGTTTATTTATGTATTGTGTATATTTGTTCTAGTCCTGGTGCATCAGACCCGGCCACAAGTAGTAGACTAGCAGAGGTATATGCGCATCTCGAGGAGATAGAAGCTGACAAAGCACCTGCAAGGTATGTAACTATACACCACTCAACTATGTGATAGTTTGGTAATGTATAAACTATACACCACACAGCCATGTGATAGTTTCACTATTGCACTGAGTTACAATAGTATAGAAATATTGACTGCTTTGAGTGGTTCAATAAAACTAGCCCCTCTGAGGTGATCAATGGAGCACTGAGCATTCATTCAATTAAAAGTTTGTCCAATTAAAATGGACTGTGAACATATTTTTCTATATAGACCTAGTTGGTTTTATAAAAGGATTTTATGAAGATGTTAAACTATTTCCCCCATATAAAAAAAATGTAAATGATCCTTAATCTAAAAGCAAGTAAATTCAATTTTCACCCAGTAATGTATTTCAAATTTTAAGCAGAAATTGTTTTATTTATATATTTTTTAAATATAATTACAGGGCCTCCATGATTCTTAATGGGTTGGGCTTCTCAACCGACATGCAAAAAATGAAAACAAGGTAAGAAGAAACGTGTTTTTTCTGACATGCATAAATAACCGTCAATAAAAAGTTGTATCCTAATCGAGTGATCCCCACAATGTCGCTTCCCAGGTTGTATCGTAAAATCGGGCGTGATCCCTGGCCACACGACATTCTGGTGTTTATGACTAGCGCCCTCAAACAATTTGGGAGACCGCCAACATAGGGCAAGATAGCTCAGTTGGTAGAGCGCCGGTCCGGTATTCTGGAGGTCTCAGATTCAAGTCTCGCCTTGCCAATTTCTTTGTTCACTTTGAAATTTATTTCGTTTTTTTAACTTCTTTTTGGATGAATTTTCAGGGAGTTTTCTGGCGGCTGGCGTATGCGTCTTGCCTTAGCTAGGGCGCTATTTTCCAAGCCTGATCTACTGCTACTTGACGAGCCTACCAACATGTTGGATATTAAAGCCATACTATGGCTCGAGAGCTACTTACAGGTCTGTTCAGATTGTTGTAGTTTAACAAGAATTCTTGTCTTAGACCAGGGGCCAATTTGATGGAGTTGCTACAGCACAAAATGTCTTGCTCATTAACCCTAACCCTGCCAGATCCAGCACAGTCCATCTGTGGTGACTGCTTGACCTTGCTGGACTCTGCACACAAGTCAATGTGACAAAGTATGCAATCTGTTGCGTCTGGCAGGGTTTCTAGCCAAAATACCTTGGAGGGTTAGGGTTAAATTAGGTTACTAAATAAAACTCCATGTTCTTTCCATGCTCAGCAAAAACCAGCTGAATACCAGTTACAAACATTATACATCATCTGAAAATTTGGTTTGTAACCCTGTTTTTGCCAAGGAAGATTTGTCGTGCTAAGCAAAACAATTTTGCTTAGCAGCTTCATAAAATTGACCCCAGTTTAGCTTATTAGCAGTCTACAATCACTACATTGGAAGAGATGCCAAGAAAACTCCTGACAGAGTCGTCAAGAAAACTCCTAACAGAGATTTGCTGTTATCAACTAAACAGCACTGAAAGAAGAAAAATATGTACTGCATAAAAAAGACCACTGCTTCGTTCTGTTTATGAAGAAATTTTTTTTTTTCTCTAGGGCTGGCCCACAACTCTTATAGTAGTCTCTCACGACAAGAACTTTCTAAACATAATCTCCACGGACATACTCTTCCTGCATTCCAAGACGTTGGATTCATACCGGGGGGACTACGAAATATTCTTCAAGACGAAAACCGAGAAGCTGACCAACCAACAGAAAGAGTACGAGGCGCAGCAACAGCTGAGAGCTCACGTACAAGTATGCAAAGAATTTAATATTAAATTAAAAAATGTGCATCATAATAAAATGCGACCGTCCACGACGAAAGGGCTGTAAAGTAGGCATCTTTTACGTTTTTTGAGATAATTAGAGAAATGAAATCTACAAGAAATCAGCTTTAAAATAATGTATTACAATGCATAGTTAGTACCAATTGGTACTAATTTTACTACTGGGCGGAGAGAAGCATTGAGTGACAAAGTGCCTTGCCCAGGGACATACACACCATCACCCCAGGCTAGCATAACAGAAGCCTAAACAATATTTTCTCCATCGCGAGTGGATAATGATCATGTTTACCCAAAAATTCATCTTTGAATAAACTTCAAGAATGTTGTCTTCTTTGCAGGTATTTATCGATCGGTTCCGCTACAATGCTAACAGAGCTGCTTTAGTTCAAAGCAAGATCAAGTTTCTAGAAAAACTGTGAGTACCGTCAGAAAAGTTCGCATGTTGTTGGTATGACGTACATTGGTTTGAATGATAAAACAAACTGTTATTAAGTATTATCTTCACGTTTAAGGATAACTTATTTTCACGTTAATTGTGTCTTTTGTTTTTTAGTCCAGTTTTGAAACCGTTGGAAAAAGAATCAGATGTCATTTTGAGGTAAGTATAGTTTATTTCAAAGTCTGTCCCGCGCAGACATGGTTCCTCAGGCCGGAGTTTAACTCTGGTTTCAGTAAAATAAAACCACTGGGAATATTTATATTCCCCCTGGATATGATGCTAGTCCATTGCAGGTTACTCCCCAGCTAATGCCCGTACACGTCATCCGTTTTGATTTTCAGAAACTGGTTAATTTTCCAAATTAAAAATCGAACATTTCATGTATGTTATCAGCAACCGTGTTTAAAAATATGAGCTTCTTGATATGTGGTGTGTACCTGTTGCACTTGCAAGAACAATTCTGATTTTGAAGATGGCGTTCAAACTGTTACAATGCTTCTTTTTTAACTTGGTTTTCTCTCTCAGATTTCCCGCAGAGTTTGAGAAGCTATCGCCTCCCATCTTTCAGCTGGACGAGGTGGAGTTTTACTACTCCAAGGACAAGCCCATCTTTAAGAAGCTTGACATATCTGCAAATATGGAATCAAGGACATGTATAGTGAGTAAATAGACTACGCTAAAAGGAAAACCATCTTAATATCTGGTAGCTAAGCGTGTACTCTGAAAGTACTCGACTTCAACTCTGAAATATACCAATTGAAAAAAAATATAGTGTCGAACATTTCTCTCTCAGCAGAATCTCTATCAAAGGCAACAGATTGAATTTGGTTTTGTTCTTATTTTTCTTCCTTGAGGTTGGAGAGAATGGTTCCGGGAAGACGACTCTACTCAAGATCCTGATTAGCCAACTAGAGCCAGTCTCTGGCATAATGCACCGACACAGAAATCTACGAATCGGCTACTTCAGCCAGCATCACGTTGACCAACTCGGCATGGATCAGACCGCGGTAGAAGTCATGGCAACCCGTTACCCTGGTGAGTTGCCGTGAGACCAGCTCCAGCCGCCAAGGGATAGTTTGATCATATACGTGTTATGCAATTCCTGAGTTGACTCTTTTTATCTGATTGGTAGGTTGTCAATCACATGTCGTTGAATATTCATCTCAACCTTTGACCTTGTCGCACTACAAGAGAGAAAAGAGAAGAAGATGAAGTTTTAGAGGTTGGAGGAGAACCCACGGAATCAGGCAGGGACCAAAAACCAAAGTCTACATATTGGCCCAGGCGGGATTTGAACCCGGGCCACAGCGGTGGAAAGCGAGGAAAGAACCTCTGCACTAACCTGGCTCTCTACTCAGTTCAGAACTAAGATTTGTCAATATAATTGGTTAGGGTAACAAACTTAATTTAAGGATATTTGGAACAAAAATTGCCAAAGTCTTTTTTTATCGTCGACAGGTCACATGGTGGAAAGATACCGGCATCAGCTCGGCAGTTTCGGTGTCACAGGTGAACTGGCGACGCGACCGGTTTCTAGTCTCTCTGGAGGGCAGAAGAGTCGTGTCGCATTTGCTCTCATGTGCATGGGGAAGTAAGTAAAAACACACGACAATTACAATGGTTAATTAATGGTAATAATTCAGAATAATGAAGTCGATCACTAGAAAAATCATGGAGGATTATGTATTTAAAATCTGTTATGATTCAATATTTCACATCATCCACCATTCTTCTCTGATTTTCTTTATGTGAAACCACCGATTTTTTCCAAAGATGTTCAGCCGACCATCTTTGGAAATGACTACAAAAGTTCCATTCTTCTTGAAAATCACAGCACATCATGTGCCAAAATTTCCCAAGATAGCTTTAATTGTAGAGATTTTTCGTAGTACCATTGTAATATTTTTTATTTTTTTGAAATTTTGTTTGAATTTTTTTTTTATTTTTTTTTTGGGGGGGGGGGGTTATGTTGTACATTGCCTTTGAAGTCACAGAATGTTTCCAATTGTACAAACTCATTTGTTTCTCTGTTTACATTTTTTTTTTCAAACAGTCCCAATTTTCTTGTTCTTGACGAGCCTACCAACCATCTGGATATCGAAACAGTAGAGGCGTTAGGAAAAGCAATCAACACTTTCAAGGTAACTCAACATTTCATTTTAACCAGTTTGCGCCAGATGACGTATATACACGCAAATTTGTTTCCAGATTCAAAATGAATGATGCGTAAACACGTCACGAGCAAGGCCGGAAATGTCTGTCAGCAGCTAGCAAGGCTGGAAATGTGTGGGCGTGCTTCCCGGTACCATCGGCCTGAACCCACCTCGGATCAAGTTTCGTTTAAAAAAATGTGATGTAAAAATAATCCGGGCGCGAACTGGTTAAAAGATTGTGTACCATTTGTCGGTTGTGCATTTTATTATTGTTTGAAGCAGCAAAAGTGCTCAAAATATAAAGAAGATGATTGACGAATACCCTGATGAAATTTTGTAGCTCTGTGAATGATTTACCGCGTCACAATTTGTGTTTGGGGCGCGTTCTCATTCAGCTGATGGCAGCTACGTCGCATCGTATACTGAACCGACCGATAATACTGCACCTGTGCGACGTTCAAACTCTTGCGCCTAGCAATCGCGTATATGAAACCAACTAATGAGGGAAATTTCCAAAGATGTGTCTCTGAAGCAAGCTTTATTTGTTGTTTTGATTTTTGCAGGGGGGCGTCGTGCTCGTTTCCCACGACGAGAGCCTTATACGCTTGACCTGCAAGGAATTGTGGGTGTGCGCAGATGGCAACGTAAAGTCAATGGAGGGCGGGCTTGACGAATACAAGAGAATTGTGGAGGCAGAGTTCGCTGCCCAGAAATAAGCCCCCCCCCCTCCCTTTATTAGAATCAAAGGATCCCTTCAATAATTGGCCAAACATTTTCTGAAAGGAATACCACTTACATTATGAACAAGTAACAATGGATTCAGTGCCAAGTAACAATGTATTTTCATTGTAAGTTCACCATCTCATTCTTTTGTTAGATGTTCATAATGTTGTTACCACTATGTCACAACAGACCATTATAAGTTTAATGAAGATGCATGTGTAATTATACCAGACTTATATGTGACCCAGCACGAGTAAATGAGACACTTTGCGGCAAAAATAAAAATTGAGATTTTGATTTCATCATTTAAAGCTTCTTTAGCTTTAAATGATGAAATCAAAATCTCAAATTTTATTTTTGCCTCAAAGTGTCTCATTTACTCGTGCTGGGTCACATATAGGTTTTTTCTGCTTTTTAAAAACGATCATCTCATTTCATTCACTAACCCTCGCATCTAATTTCGTCTGACAAAAATAGTCGCACCCTTTGATCAAAACTATTAAGTAATTTATAATTCGATTTAAAATTTAAAATGTTGTTTCGGGAGTATTCGCCATTACAGATCAAATTCGTCTAAGCTTTTGCCAAAAGGCAGTATTTAAATTTGTTTTGAAATAATCAATTTCAAACTGGTGTTAAATAAATTAGTTGGATGTATGCTTGACTCATGCACATATCAGACAAATTTACTTAGAATAACTTTGAAATTGATTGATGTAAAGATTAATTGGATCTCTAAATGCTGCCTCTCGGCAAAAACCTAGCGAATTTGATCTGTAATGACGAATATTCTTCACCCAGGGTGACCAAAATTCGACATTTAATGGTAAATGACTTAATTGGTTTAATGGCATTTTTCTCGGACGAAATTAGATTTGAGAGTCTGGGAATTTGAATGATTTTTGTTTTAAATAGCCCGGAAAATCTACATGGACAAAGCAAAAGACGGAGAGGAAGCTAGGGTTTGGCAAACATCCTATGTTTATCAAAGGATGAAATCCCCGTCCACACCTCAATGTGCTCGACATGATTTAGTTTCAGTTTCACTTGACAGAGAATAAAGGGTATATTTTGTTTATTTATTAAACCTGAAATAGTAGCAGGGTTTTTCGAACTTGCAAACCGCAACCTTTGCTCAACTTTCATATCGTAAATCATGCGTCACTGCAAGTACATCAACTGAAAAAACAGTCCAGCTACGCCCAAAAGCTGTTAAAGATAAACAGCATTTACAGCTGGTTGCATGTTTTTAACGAAACTAGTAGAGAGAGATTAATTGCCCACTCGGTAAACGTGATCAATTTAAGAATGTGTTTTTTTCTCCAAAGCCTCCAGTGTTGTTTTATGGGCAAATAAGCTGTAAAAGGTGAAATGTATACATTATTTATCATTGACGAAGTCTAGTAATAAAACAATATTATTTCAACACATGTCCCCAGGTGTCGGCTGTCAATTCTTTCCAGAAATAATGTTTGTTATTCTTGGAATAAAGGCCTAGGCCACCGGTGCATGGTACCTATTTGGGATGTCGGTCACACTTTGGCAAGATGCCATTTACAAAACGAAAGCGATCAGTTCGTTTTTAGATCTAGACATTATACAGGTAGATACATTTTAAATGGGAGCAGTATTTAAAAGAAGCCAGTTTTTGCCCAACACTGATCGGCCGACCACCGTTGGAAATTGATTCATCTCGGAGGTAGATTTCCATATTATATAAATGTCCATAATGGTTTTCCTTTTTCCCTCCGAATATTACATCCGATCTTCACCCCAAGAAGGAAAATGTTTGTAACAAAAAAACAAGTTTATACACCGAGTGTATCCAAAATGTAATCTAAAGAAATCCTAAACTCCCCTCACCCCCTGAAAATTTGATTCCGGTGTAGGTGAATTTTAGACGTTTCTAGTATTTGTAGTATTGCGCACGCCTAATAAGTGAAGATACATGTAATTAGGAGAGTGGCCGAGATAGTTATGGTAGGGAAAGAGGTCCGTTTTACACAGAAGTCTAATTTCATCTGATACTCCCTTGAACTTAAGGCCGCAAGACGGTCTATTTCACAGCATGGGGTGGAAACCGCAAGCTCGTATCTATACCGAGAAAATATCCGCACGTTTAAGGTTACCTTTATTCAGATGGCACTAGGATCACACCACCACCACGTAAGGAAAATAACGAGGTCAATAATGAACTGAGATCATCTGCGTGCACCGTCTGACGTCACATCAACCTCTACTTCTAAAAGAACTAGATTTACTCTTCCGGTGAAGCTAAAATGTCGACACATGCCCTTGAACAAAAAGTAGTGCATGTAATATGTGTCGACGATCACATTGAGAAATTTCACCACTGTATTTTGGTTTTAAAAGTTTACAATTTTGTTTTAATAATTTGAAGATTTCGGTAAGGAAGTCATTATAGTTAGTGGTGCGGAAAAACGATCTGCGACTCCATGAAACTTGGAGCGCGCGCGTGACAGCTTGGCGGCCCGAGGGTCACGCTCGTCACCCCCGGGCATCATGGGGGCGGACTGGTAGAATGAGTCATCGTACTTCCGGATCCTGATTTCCCACTAAAAGACGTAATCCGTCAGTCACCGTACGTGTTTAATTTATCGATTCAGCAGCAGTGCCAGTTTAAAGACCTCCTTGGGTTTGGACTCACAGGCAGCCTTATAAAAACACCAAGCTCTCAGCTGACGACCAGAATTGCAGACGAAACAGCGCACGACGGTTTATTTTTGTCTGGTCGATCAAGGGAGCATTGACAATAATAAGGAATTTCTGGGTAAGTTAGTCTTTGTTGGGGCCAATTGTTAGCAACGAGTCGATCATTCGAACTTTATTCATAGGCCAAACATAAATTGCAGTAGCGTATTTTGTTTGGAAAATATATTTCGTTAAATCTAGTGTTTTGTATAATTGTAGTATATAGGCCTATCTCACTGGTAGATATTTTGTATATGCCCTATATAAAATGCATTTTCGAAAGACTGTACTTTGTTGATCTAATGCTAAAAACTCGATCCTTGATCATCGTTTCTCAGACGAAACAGCTTGATTGTTTTCACTGAAAACAAACCCAAAGTAACGTCTGCGAGTAAAATTGAGCCAGTGGGCCTGGGGCGCGTTCAATAGTGCAATAGTCGGCTAGTACTGGCATACCCTGTCTGCAGGGATGACGTATTGCACTAATTTCATCCATATCACGACATTTATAACTTTGTGGTCTTCCCCTTTCCTTTGTATTCCAGTTTTTAAAATGGCTTTCTCCATTGCGCTTGCGTCAAGAGTTGGTTGTGTACAACTAGTGTTGGTGTTTTTGACGTGTTGGCTCTGCGTGACACATGCGCACACCGCGAATGGCGTGCTGTCATCAGATTCCTCCTCTTCCTCATCCGATGACTACGAGACAATCGTAGAGCCTTCGGATCTCTCCTTGTCTTCATCGGACATTTTGTCGGCCGACGAGCCGGTGGATTCCGTAGATTTGCCCTCCATAATTGTATGTGGTTCCGTGATGAGCGAGTTGTCTGGAGTGAGCAGTTCGTCAGATGTCACCGATGAACTCTCTAGCGACTCCAGCAGCATCGCCTCATCTTCTTCGTCGTCCGGGATCGACTTATCCGAGATGGAGGAACCATCGGCAGACAAGGAGAAAGATCCATCATACGTCCCGCCAGCTGATTACGAAGAACCATCCAGCTCTTCATCCAGTTCTTCAAGCGATCCCCAGTCTCGGAAGTCCGAGATGGAGGAACCATCGGCAGACAAGGAGAAAGATCCATCATACGTCCCGCCCACTGATTACGAAGAACCATCCAGCTCTTCATCCAGTTCTTCAAGCGATCCCCAGTCTCGGAAGTCCGAGATAGAGGAACCCTCGGCAGACAAGGAGGAAGATCCATCATACGTCCCGCCCACTGATTACGAAGAACCATCCAGCTCTTCATCCAGTTCTTCAAGCGATCCCCAGTCTCTTGAGAAGAAAACCGTGAAACTAAACCGCGGACTTGTGGGAGTGTCCCATGACACCGGCAGACAACACAGAAAAGAAGCAGACTCTGACAAGGGGAAGCCTGGCCGGCCTCCTGCGGTATTCAGCGGGCCAAGGAAGGAGGACGGCACGACTCGCAGAGAGGGACACGGAAAAGGGGTCCTGCTGACCGGAGGCGAGGGCGGTACGGACTCGGCGGTGCAAAAGCCCGCGACGGGCCGCAGACCGGAGCAGGAAAACAGCGAGGACCCCTCGTCCAAGCGACCAGGTCACGGTAGACGTTTGGGCGGACCCCCTTCCATACAGCGACGCAAGGAGCTGAAAACAGCGGACACGAATTACTTAGACTTGTACCTGTGCGGACAGTTTTTCACCGAGACAGCCGACGATTTCGCCGTGGTTAGTTTCAACTATGCCGGGCGCACCCAGCCGTTTTCCCCGTGCTCGGAGCTCGGCTCCACGTCGGACACTACCAACTACATCTACCGCACGGCGCTAGGACACAGGAGCGCGCTGCAGCAAGTTGTTGATGACCTGCCTGCCGCGTGGGAGAGATACACTTCGGAAAAGGGCGCTGCTCCGCGAACTGTGCACGTCTTCACGGTCAACATGCCGGCTTCCGTAGATGATGTCTCTAGCCTCCTGGAGCTCCGTCGTTCTGCGATTTACAGATCGTCAACTCGCTTCATCCTCGGCTACTTGAACCAGCCAATGCCCGCTTCAGACTCGGTACGAGGGTTCCTGAATATGCTACGTGAGCTGAGTAGAGCCGCGATCTATCCCATCCGGGTGTGTGGCAGATGCGGCAGAGTTGCGGGTTACCCTTCGGGCGGTCGACGGCGCAGGGACATGCAATTCGGAATGTCGGTGGTTTCAGGTTCCGAGGCATCAACGAACGCCCAGTGCCTGCCAATCCAAGAACATTCCATTCCAGGCGCGGATCTTACAAGAAATACCTGTGACAGCTTTCAGAAGTCCGCCGTGAGGTGCATATTACGTAGCATCGAACGCCGCTGTGGCCAAACGGATACCGAGACAAACACCCCGAAAGGACTAGATTCCGATGAGGTGGATTTGATCAGTGACTTGGTAAACTTGATCACCCACGAATGTGTTGTGGACAGTGACTGTTGGCACGGTAATGATCGACACGATATAATTACACCGAAACTGCAGAATCACTGCAACATATCTGGGGAGTCAGTGGGCAAGATGTTTGCACGGTGCGCTGCTGCTGCGGAAAACTTGCCGTTAGACATCGAATTGTTAGGCCTATAGAAAGACTCGAATAAGCCACCTTGTTATTCAGCTATGAAGTTCAAGTTAGTCTCGCACCTTATTACTGGACGCATAGAACTTAACCGCACCCAGAGTGTATAGTTTGAATAAATACTTTAATTTTGAAAAAACGGTCACCTTTTGTTTCGCCATTCCTGACATATGAAGCATTATGTGGCAGAGAAAACCCCCCCTCTTTTGTGTTGACCATTATTGTGTTCCCGGAATCTCAGGAATTCCGTTTAGGTTTCAAGGGGGGATGGGTTAGGTTACAATAGTGCTAAGTGCGTATAATGTATAGGGATAAGAGGGGGGTACCCCTCTGCCACGTATCGTGCTGGGTATAATTCCTGAATCTAGAAAAGCGCGCGCTAAATTTAAGTGTAACAAAAATGCACGCATTTACGCCAGGATTTAACAACAACAAAATCACATCTTATTAGGACTATTTAACGATTTTATTTAAATATTAAGGATTAGGCTGCCTATTATTGCTAAGAATTAAAGTAAAATTTTGAATTATCTTCGGCTTTATAATACCAACTGTTATAAATTATATGAAAGCTGTATTATATTAAATACAAAGATGTTTTCTTGGCGTCTCAATTTAACTCGTGTTTGTCATATTATTATTGATATCTGTATTTTGTTGATGGCGAACTCGATATAGTACTTCCCCGATCCTGCCCTGTACTAGCAAAAGAAACAACAATTGCGGTGGGGGAGGGGGAGGGGGGGGGGGGGGGGGGAGGGGGGAGGGGGGTTAAGCCCTACTTACAAATTTCTTGTAGATTATGTGTACTTTTTAGAGATATTTTAGAGTCATTGGAATTGGGTAATTGAAGAAATATTGCGCTGTACCTCTGGCCTGGACTTGGAGCTTCTAATTCTGAGCATTTCAATTGGCTCCGTAATAAGCCGGGAGCGGTTGTGGAGGGATCTTTTTTTCAAAATAAAAAATAATAAACATTCGTTTTAGTATGGGTGTTCTTGTTTGGGTGAGAATATCTCAAAAAGTCAATGGTCAGAAATTGAAAAGAAATTGAAAGATCACATTTTTTTGTAGAGCCTGAACACCTGTGTTAGTTTTGAGTTGTTAAAAATAGATTTTTGAAGTATTGGATTTTGTTATACAGGGTCCCGTATTGTCCGTACCCGGCCCCCTCGCAGCTAGAAATATTTATTTTCACAGAGGGCGCTCGTCATCTTACCATTGATTTTTTTTACGGCAAGTTAAGTTGAAAAGCGCCCTCTGTTGATGTAGCTCAGAACGAGTGAACGCGTGGTGAACGTAACGCGTGTTGGTCACATTCTCCGGTAAGTTTTGACGTTACTTTCTGAGTAAGTTAATTAAGCCTACACGTGTAAAGTAATTTAGAAACACGTGGACATTTGGAGAGTAATTTCAGAATACCCGCATCGCGAAAATGTGTATGATATCAACCCCCTAAACTCAGCAGAAAACGAAGAGCGAGTCGGAGTCGGAGAGGCCGGGCGAAAGGTGGCGCTGTTGTTTTGAAAAAAGGGAAGGCGTAACTACGAGGGGGAGGGGGGGGGGGGGGGGGGGGGGGGGGGGGGGGGGGTCAGTGCCATTCAGTGCTCCAATTCTAGGTTTTTTCTCCTCCGTCCACACAACTTTTCAATTTTACAAGTGCAGATACACATTAAATAACTGTGTTACTGGAAGCGGGAGGGGGAGGGGGGGCGGATCAAGCTGTGGCTAGTACTACGGTCCAGTGATATGATATACCGAAGTGAGTGAAGGAGGGGCAAAAATTGATGCTGTCGACCCTTTACAAAAACAAATTGCAAGGGGAATGAATCAAATCCGTACTGACCGTAGACCCTTCTTAGTTAGATCGTACTTAATAAGGTGTTTCACGGTAATATGCGCCATCTTGTTCACGGGGCAAATTGAACACGCGTTGCTAGACGCGCGCACATTTTAGAATGAACGCATGATGACTTGGAAGCGCAAAAGTTTTCGATCGAAGTGGCGTACACAGCAACGCGTGTAAATTTGCCCCGTGAACAAGATGGCGCATATTACCGTGAAACACCTTATTATATTCAAGACATGTTGATAAAAAAAATTGGAAATGGAAACTTTAATCTCAGATTTAAATTCCCATTTTAAAGTAACTAAAGTGTAAATAAAGAAATAGCTGACATTATGTCATTATTTTTGTTCTAGCTGATATAGCTTGATCTAGTGATTGTTGATTACTCGTGTTCAAGACATGGGACGTTCTTCAAAGGACAAGCGTGACATATATTATCGTCTGGCCAAGGAGGAGGGATGGAGGGCCCGCAGTGCTTACAAGCTTCTCCAGATAAATGAAGAATTCAACCTCTTCAAGGGTAAAACAAGGATAATGTTATCCTCCTAATTGAAAGTCAACATTCAGAGCAAAGTAAATAATTATTGTAGGCATCTAGTAAGATTATTGCGCTAGATATCCTGTAATTGCTCCGAAAAAAAGAATTATGTTTTAAAAAAAATCACGATCGCCAGACGGCGATTGAAAAAAAACCAAGAACAACATAAGAACAATTGCCCGACGCCAGTTGAAAATGCACGCCGTTTTTATTGCTTTTCTCGGTATCCATGATTGTAAAACTTCGGACAGGTCAGTTAAATGATATTTACTATAAAATACAACCCCCCAAATCCACAAATTAATGATTCAAGCAATTACCAACGGTGTATCCTACCTTTAACCAGTTCGCGCCGGATGACGTATATAAACGCAAAGTTTTCCCCAAATTCAAAACGGATGACGCATAAACACGCCAAGTTCAAGTTCAGAAATGTATGTCAGCAGCGAGCAAGGCCGGAAATGCGTGGGTGTGCTTCCCGGCACTATCGGCCTGAACCCGCTTCGGTTCTAGTTTCGTTAATAATAATCCCGCTCCTCGGCTCGGTGATGTTAAAATAAACCCGGCGCGAACTGGTTAACTTGCAATTAGATCGGTGGTACAAACTTTTACTCCCATCTGTGAGTGTCTACTTTAGTTACAAGAGGATCCTCAATGTATTTATTTCTCTGTCACAGATGTGAGCAAAGCAGTCGATCTTTGTGCAGCACCAGGTAGTTGGAGCCAAGTCCTCAGTAGAAAACTAAGGTATCAAAAAACAAAATATGGAAATAATTTCATATCTGACCATCAGATGTCGTTATGCTGAGCATGTCCCAGCTTTACCACAAACTTGGATGATGTCCGGATATAGAATTAAATTTAAAAAAAATGATTTATAGAATAGTTGTGAATGGTGCGTAAGATTGGCGGGTATATCAATTTCTAACGCCACACATTTTGAATTACTCTATATTTATTTCTCATGGCTTTGACAGACATAGCGAGGCTGATAAGTCAAAGGTCAAGATAGTGGCCGTTGACCTGCAGGCCATGGCTCCCCTTCCAGGGGTCATTCAACTCCAGGGGGACATCACAAAGGTTAGTTTAGAAGAAATACCATTATTATTTTGTATGACTCGTTTAAATGTAGTATACACTATTTGCTTTTGTTGTAATTTTTCAGTAATAAAACACATTACTCAAAAAGAAGATGGCGGCATTGTCGACCAAATGTGATATTTGATTCTCTTCTTTTTAAGGAGTCTACAGCAAATGAGATAATTAGTCAGTTTGAGGGCGAGCAGGCTGATCTGGTGGTGTGTGACGGGGCACCAGACGGTAATTTAATTATTTTCATTTGTTGCCAATATTTTACTGATAAGCTCCTAAATCTTTGAGCAAATAACCCAATGTTTTTCACTTTTTTTCCATGGCCAAAATGTTCCCTCGTATGTAACAAACGGTGAATTTCCGAGTTTTAATTTGTTTTGAACATTATTTTATGTTTTCTTCTGTGCTTACAGTAACCGGACTTCATGACATTGATGAATATATTCAAGCACAACTCCTTCTAGCGGCAAGTATCCATTTGGTGTTTTACATTTTTGCCATGTTAATAACTTTTGTTTATGAAATGTCCGATAAAAGTGCTACGAAGGTTATTTCAAGGAGAGTTTTAAATTCTTTTTTCTAATACCCACAAAGACCAATGTCGCATTGGACTTAATATTGTCAAAAGTTACCGTACGTGATTGTCAAAGTTCACGGTGTTAAATCCTCCGCTAGAAGAAGCTTGGGCCTGTAGAGTTGGGCTCTGACCAGTTCTGACTTATTTTACTAGAACGCGTCACATTTGACAATGAAATTGCATTTTTATGGTCACTTTTTTGTTAGGTCACGGTAGCCTTGTATTTAAACCCACGTACTTGGTGTCATTTTCAATACAGGCTCTTAACATCACAACTCACGTGCTGAAACCTGGAGGAACATTTGTAGCCAAGGTATGACTGCACCATCAAATCATTTTTATTGCAATATCGTAACTTTTAGTTATTATTTAGGTAAAAACTATAAATAATTAAAATTAAATTAAAATGATGAGCTCCTTGACGCTGGGATCGGCTATAGCCGCGTTCGCATTGGACTTAATATTGTCAAAAGTTACCGTACGTGATTGTCAAAGTTCACGGTGTTAAATCCTCCGCTAGAAGAAACTTGGGCCTGTAGAGTTACTGTTGCGGAGGATAAAATGGACAATTTGACAATGTTACCCTCTGTCCGCATTGGATTTAATTGGGTTAAAGTTGACAACAGTCTCCGTAGGTTTTACCAAAAAAAGTCCAATGCGAACGCGGCAGCCTGCTAATCCGTCTAGAATGCTATCGTTAGCTGTGCTATGCAGTAGAACACGGCCTGTGTAACAGCTGCATGCTCAGGGCCATTGTGCAGTGCAGCTACTAGACAAAAGCTGCTGTGCAGTCCTGCGTATAGTCCGATGCAATAAGGAATTAATACCTTAAAGAAAACACAACAGTTTTGGAAACATCTTTTTATTGATTAACAAATTTATTAATTGAACAAATCTGTATTTTTAGTTTATATTTAAGTTTTTTCTCATTTTTCTGTCTTGATAATTTACATTTTCTATTTGCAGATATTCCGGGGCAAGGACGTCACTCTTCTTTATTCACAACTCAAGATCTTCTTTCCCAACGTGACTGTGGCCAAGCCTAGAAGCAGTAGAAATTCCAGCATCGGTGACTTTTTAATATTTTTGAGCTGTTTTCTTGGAATAAATATATATGTATTTATATATATCTAGTAGGACAGTGCTGTTTGGATGGCATGTATTTTGCCGTGTCCAAATTACATTGCTATGGCTTGATATTACACACGAGTCTATGTGAAGCGGCTGTAGCCACTTCACATAGACTCGTGTGTAATGCCAAGCCATAGCTATGTAATTCGGTCACACAGCCCTATCCTTTCCTGTCCGTCAATCAAATGGTGGACACATTGACTAATTAGATTATGGGTTTTGGTCTGGTGGTCAAACCAAAGAAAAGGGCGTGGTTTATTGCCAAACTCTCTCTAATCATGTAAAATCCATTAGACTATTTTTTTCAGGATTGATGAAAGTGGCATTCTTTTGGAAGTATTTGGAAGTTTTTGTTTTTTTGTTTTTTTAGAGGCCTTTGTTGTGTGTCAGGGGTACGCTCCACCCGTCGGTTACAAACCTAACATGTCTAACCCCCTCCTGGACCATCATTATGGTAGGTATACATTGACATCAGTTACTGAGTTGAATGTTATAATGAGCTTAATCAAGTTGAAGGAATATTGCCTTATTGTCTCGTCTGAACGAATCAGAGTTGTATTTGAGTCCCTGCAAGTCCATCACAAGTCCCTGCAAGTCTATCACAAGTCTCTGCAAGTCCATCACAAGTCCCTGCAAGTCTATCACAAGTCTCTGCAAGTCCATCACAAGTCCCTGCAAGTCTATCACAAGTCTCTGCAAGTCCATCACAAGTCCTTCAGTCTCAAGTCAAGTCACTAGCTATTCAAATGACCTGTTAACAAAAGCATTCCTTTGTCATTGTTCAACCAGTTACTTGCGACTGGCTTTATGAAAGGACTTGTGACTGGACTTGTGAAAGGACTTGCAGAGACTCTAATACAACTCTGAAACGAAGTTGAGAAGGAGACTAAAGCAATCACTATTTCCATACGTAGTCCGTACGTATTTGCCACCCAAAATTGCATTCTGGCAAAAAAATAGACCAAACTTGCCACAGGCTACAGTGGAGAAAAATGCCAAATAGTGACTGCGGTGATTCTAGTTTTGTCTATTTTCAGATTTCTTTGTAATCTTTGTTATGTCTACTAACCATATTTATAAAAGAAGAAGTAGAGGATTAGAAGTTTTTTTAAGGTAAAACAATTGGCCTTTTTTCCTTATCACATGTGCAAAACTCTTTCCTTAACATTTCACTTTGGCAACATGTCGATAACGGGCATAAATTATTAACGGAATGTCCGATTGAAGCACAACCAACAGTATTATAGGGAGAATTATATTCTCTTTTCTAATATCTGAAACTTCTTATTTCAACTATTTCCAGTTCTCATTTTTCCCGAATTGATGGTGACTAAATTCCTTCTGAATTTGGTTAATTTGTTTGTTTTGATCTAGATGTTGATTTCAACAGTTTAGAAGGTCCGAACCGTGTCATCGTTCCGTTCTTAGCCTGTGGTGACCTCAGTGCTTACGACTCGGACAAGACGTATCCTCTTGAGGTAAGCTGACTATTAAAAAGTTATAATTTATCAAGTGTTTGCATTTAAATTAAATTTAGGCAAAATTTGATTTCTCTAAAACAAATTTGTAAGGGATTAGTCTTGCATTTAATAAAATTTAGGCAAAATTAGATTTGTATAAAACGTTACAATTTTAAGGGGTTAGTCTTGCATTTTAATTAAATCTGGGCAAAACTAGATTTTTCTAATAAAAAATAATTAGTAAGGGGTTAGCCTTGCATTTTAATTCAATTTGGGTAAAATTAGATGTTTTTAATGAACAATAATTAGTAGGGGTTAGCCTTGCATTTTAATTAAATGTGGGTAAAATTAGATATTTTTAATGAACAATAATTAGTGGGGGTTAGCCTTGCATTTTAATTAAATTTGGGCAAAATTTGATTTTTCTGATAAACAATAATTAGTAAGGGGTTAGCCCTGCATTTTAATTCAATTTGGGTAAAATTAGATATTTTTAATGAACAATAATTAGTGGGGGTTAGCCTTGCATTTTAATTAAATCTGGGCAAAATTAGATGTTTTTAATGAACAATAATTAGTGGGGGTTAGCCTTGCATTTTAATTAAATTTGGGTAAAATTAGATGTTTTTAATGAACAATAATTAGTGGGGGTTAGCCTTGCATTTTAATTAAATTTGGGCAAAATTAGATATTTTTAATGAACAATAATTAGTAAGGGGTTAGCCTTGCATTTTAATTAAATTTGGGTAAAATTATATGTTTTTAATGAACAATAATTAGTGGGGGTTAGCCTTGCATTTTAATTAAATCTGGGCAAAATTAGATTTTTCTGATACAAATTTATTAGTTAGGGGTTAGCCTTGCATTTTAATTAAATTTGGGCAAAATTAGATATTTTTAATGAACAATAATTAGTAAGGGGTTAGCCCTGCATTTTTATTAAATTTGGGCAAAATTTGATATTTTTAATGAACAATAATTAGTAGGGGTTAGCCTTGCATTTTAATTAAATTTGGGTAAAATTAGATATTTTTAATGAACAATAATTAGTAGGGGTTAGCCTTGCATTTTAATTAAATCTGGGCAAAATTAGATTTTTCTGATACAAATTTATTAGTAAGGGGTTAGCCTTACATTTTAATTAAATTTGGGCAAAATTATATATTTTTAATGAACAATAATTTGTAAGGGGTTAGCCCTGCATTTTAATTAAATTTGGGCAAAATTATATATTTTTAATGAACAATAATTAGTAGGGGTTAGCCTTGCATTTTTATTAAATTTGGGTAAAATTATATATTTTTAATGAACAATAATTAGTAAGGGGTTAGCCCTGCATTTTTATTAAATTTGGGTAAAATTATATATTTTTAATGAACAATAATTAGTAGGGGTTAGCCTTGCATTTTAATTATATTTGGGCAAAATTAGATTTTTCTGATAAAAAATAATTAGTAAGGGGTTAGCCTTGCATTTTAATTAAATTTGGGTAAAATTATATATTTTTAATGAACAATAATTAGTAGGGGTTAGCCTTGCATTTTTATTAAATTTGGGTAAAATTATATATTTTTAATGAACAATAATTAGTAGGGGTTAGCCTTGCATTTTAATTATATTTGGGCAAAATTAGATTTTTCTGATACAAATTTATTAGTAAGGGGTTAGCCTTGCATTTTAATTAAATTTGGGCAAAATTAGATTTTTCTGATAAAAAATAATTAGTAAGGGGTTAGCATTGCATTTTAATTCAATTTGGGTAAAATTAGATGTTTTTAATGAACAATAATTAGTAGGGGTTAGCCTTGCATTTTAATTAAATCTGGACAAAATTTGATTTTTCTGATAAAAAAATAATTAGTAAGGGGTTAGCCTTGCATTTTAATTAAATTTGGGCAAAATTAGATATTTTTAATGAACAATAATTAGTAAGGGTTTAGCCTTGCATTTTTATTAAATTTGGGCAAAACTAGATTTTTCTGATAAAAAATAATTAGTAAGGGGTTAGCCTTGCATTTTAATTCAATTTGGTTAAAATTAGATGTTTTTAATGAACAATAATTAGTAGGGGTTAGCCTTGCATTTTAATTAAATTTGGGTAAAATTAGATATTTTTAATGAACAATAATTAGTAGGGGTTAGCCTTGCATTTTTATTAAATTTGGGTAAAATTATATATTTTTAATGAACAATAATTAGTGGGGGTTAGCCTTGCATTTTAATTATATTTGGGCAAAATTAGATTCTTCTGATAAAAAATAATTAGTAAGGGGTTAGCCTTGCATTTTAATTAAATTTGGGCAAAATTAGATTTTTCTGATAAAAAATAATTAGTAAGGGGTTAGCCTTGCATTTTAATTCAATTTGGGTAAAATTATATATTTTTAATGAACAATAATTAGTAGGGGTTAGCCCTGCATTTTTATTAAATTTGGGTAAAATTATATATTTTTAATGAACAATAATTAGTAGGGGTTAGCCTTGCATTTTAATTATATTTGGGCAAAATTAGATTTTTCTGATAAAAAATAATTAGTAAGGGGTTAGCCTTGCATTTTAATTAAATTTGGGTAAAATTATATATTTTTAATGAACAATAATTAGTAGGGGTTAGCCTTGCATTTTTATTAAATTTGGGTAAAATTATATATTTTTAATGAACAATAATTAGTAGGGGTTAGCCTTGCATTTTAATTATATTTGGGCAAAATTAGATTTTTCTGATACAAATTTATTAGTAAGGGGTTAGCCTTGCATTTTAATTAAATTTGGGCAAAATTAGATTTTTCTGATAAAAAATAATTAGTAAGGGGTTAGCATTGCATTTTAATTCAATTTGGGTAAAATTAGATGTTTTTAATGAACAATAATTAGTAGGGGTTAGCCTTGCATTTTAATTAAATCTGGACAAAATTATATTTTTCTGATAAAAAAATTATTAGTAAGGGGTTAGCCTTGCATTTTAATTCAATTTGGGTAAAATTAGATATTTTTAATGAACAATAATTAGTAGGGGTTAGCCTTGCATTTTAATTAAATTTGGGCAAAATTAGATATTTTTAATGAACAATAATTAGTAAGGGTTTAGCCTTGCATTTTAATTAAATTTAGGCAAAACTAGATTTTTCTGATAAAAAATAATTAGTAAGGGGTTAGCCTTGCATTTTAATTCAATTTGGTTAAAATTAGATGTTTTTAATGAACAATAATTAGTAGGGGTTAGCCTTGCATTTTAATTAAATTTGGGTAAAATTAGATATTTTTAATGAACAATAATTAGTAGGGGTTAGCCTTGCATTTTTATTAAATTTGGGTAAAATTATATATTTTTAATGAACAATAATTAGTGGGGGTTAGCCTTGCATTTTAATTATATTTGGGCAAAATTAGATTTTTCTGATAAAAAATAATTAGTAAGGGGTTAGCCTTGCATTTTAATTAAATTTGGGTAAAATTAGATGTTTTTAATGAACAATAATTAGTAAGGGTTTAGCCTTGCATTTTTATTAAATTTGGGCAAAACTAGATTTTTCTGATAAAAAATAATTAGTAAGGGGTTAGCCTTACATTTTAATTCAATTTGGTTAAAATTAGATGTTTTTAATGAACAATAATTAGTAGGGGTTAGCCTTGCATTTTAATTAAATTTGGGTAAAATTAGATATTTTTAATGAACAATAATTAGTAGGGGTTAGCCTTGCATTTTTATTAAATTTGGGTAAAATTATATATTTTTAATGAACAATAATTAGTGGGGGTTAGCCTTGCATTTTAATTATATTTGGGCAAAATTAGATTTTTCTGATACAAATTTATTAGTAAGGGGTTAGCCTTGCATTTTAATTAAATTTGGGCAAAATTAGATTTTTCTGATAAAAAATAATTAGTAAGGGGTTAGCATTGCATTTTAATTCAATTTGGGTAAAATTAGATGTTTTTAATGAACAATAATTAGTAGGGGTTAGCCTTGCATTTTAATTAAATCTGGACAAAATTATATTTTTCTGATAAAAAAATTATTAGTAAGGGGTTAGCCTTGCATTTTAATTCAATTTGGGTAAAATTAGATATTTTTAATGAACAATAATTAGTAGGGGTTAGCCTTGCATTTTAATTAAATTTGGGCAAAATTAGATATTTTTAATGAACAATAATTAGTAAGGGTTTAGCCTTGCATTTTAATTAAATTTAGGCAAAACTAGATTTTTCTGATAAAAAATAATTAGTAAGGGGTTAGCCTTGCATTTTAATTCAATTTGGTTAAAATTAGATGTTTTTAATGAACAATAATTAGTAGGGGTTAGCCTTGCATTTTAATTAAATTTGGGTAAAATTAGATATTTTTAATGAACAATAATTAGTAGGGGTTAGCCTTGCATTTTTATTAAATTTGGGTAAAATTATATATTTTTAATGAACAATAATTAGTAGGGGTTAGCCTTGCATTTTAATTATATTTGGGCAAAATTAGATTTTTCTGATACAAATTTATTAGTAAGGGGTTAGCCTTGCATTTTAATTAAATTTGGGCAAAATTAGATTTTTCTGATAAAAAATAATTAGTAAGGGGTTAGCATTGCATTTTAATTCAATTTGGGTAAAATTAGATGTTTTTAATGAACAATAATTAGTAGGGGTTAGCCTTGCATTTTAATTAAATCTGGACAAAATTATATTTTTCTGATAAAAAAATTATTAGTAAGGGGTTAGCCTTGCATTTTAATTCAATTTGGGTAAAATTAGATATTTTTAATGAACAATAATTAGTAGGGGTTAGCCTTGCATTTTAATTAAATTTGGGCAAAATTAGATATTTTTAATGAACAATAATTAGTAAGGGTTTAGCCTTGCATTTTAATTAAATTTAGGCAAAACTAGATTTTTCTGATAAAAAATAATTAGTAAGGGGTTAGCCTTGCATTTTAATTCAATTTGGTTAAAATTAGATGTTTTTAATGAACAATAATTAGTAGGGGTTAGCCTTGCATTTTAATTAAATTTGGGTAAAATTAGATATTTTTAATGAACAATAATTAGTAGGGGTTAGCCTTGCATTTTTATTAAATTTGGGTAAAATTATATATTTTTAATGAACAATAATTAGTGGGGGTTAGCCTTGCATTTTAATTATATTTGGGCAAAATTAGATTTTTCTGATAAAAAATAATTAGTAAGGGGTTAGCCTTGCATTTTAATTAAATTTGGGTAAAATTATATATTTTTAATGAACAATAATTAGTAGGGGTTAGCCTTGCATTTTTATTAAATTTGGGTAAAATTAGATGTTTTTAATGAACAATAATTAGTAGGGGTTAGCCTTGCATTTTAATTAAATTTGGGTAAAATTAGATATTTTTAATGAACAATAATTAGTAGGGGTTAGCCTTGCATTTTAATTAAATCTGGGCAAAATTAGATTTTAAGGGGTTAGCCTTGCATTTTAATTAAATTTGGGCAAAATTAGATTTTTCTGATAAAAAATAATTAGTAAGGGGTTAGCCTTGCATTTTAATTAAATTTGGGTAAAATTAGATATTTTAAATAAACAATAATTAGTAGGGGTTAGCCTTGCATTTTAATTAAATTTGGGCAAAATTAGATTTTTCTGATAAAAAATAATTAGTAAGGGGTTAGCCTTGCATTTTAATTAAATTTGGGTAAAATTAGATATTTTAAATAAACAATAATTAGTAGGGGTTAGCCTTGCATTTTAATTAAATTTGGGTAAAATTAGATATTTTTAATGAACAATAATTAGTAGGGGTTAGCCTTGCATTTTAATTAAATTTGGGTAAAATTTGATATTTTTAATGAAAAATAATTAGTAAGGGGTTAGCCTTGCATTTTAATTAAATTTGGGAAAAATTAGATTTTTCTGATAACAAATAATTAGTAAGGGGTAGGCCTTGCATTTTAATTAAATTTGGGCAAAATTAGATATTTTTGATAAACAATAATTAGTAAGGGGTTAGCCTTGCATTTTAATAAAATTTGGGCAAAATTAGATTTTTCTGATAAACAATAATTAGTAAGGGGTTAGCCTTGCATTTTAATTAAATTTGAGCAAAATTTGATTGTTATTAAAAAACATTAACATTTGTAAGGGGTTAGCCTTGCAAGTTTATTATAATGTCATATTTTTATCATCGTTTTGTGTATATAACCCTGGATCCATTAAAACTTGTGTTAGAATTTGACAGATTTGAGATGGTTACGGGCGAGGTTGTTGTTTTGTTTGAGAGCTTAGAATTGTGTCCGATTATTTTTCTCCAGCTGCAGCCCGGAGCAGGCTACGCTTACCACCCACCTACCCAGTCTCCCATCGACCCGCCTTACAAGACGGCCTGCTACCTCAAGAAGAACGACCTCCTGTCCAAACCAGAAATCCCTGGATCTGGCAAGGACAGACTGGCTACAACCGGTTCCATTGATGATCTCGCAGGGGCGTCGGGGGGCTCGTTGAGCCCCGGGGCGGAATCACAAAACCTCAGTGAGCGGTTGCAGAAGTGGGATATTCAAGACTCACCAAGCTGTGAAAAATGACTGCTGAGCAAAAACTCTTAACCCTGAATGGGTACAAACGGTTCCATTGATGTTCTTGCAAGGGGGGTCAGGGGGCTCGTTAAGCCCCGGGGCGGAATCACAAAACCTCAGTGAGCGGTTGCAGAAGTGGGATATTCAAGACTCACCAAGCTGTGAAAAATGACTGCGGGGCAAACACTCTTAACCCTGAGCTTGTATTATTATTCCCCCCCCAACCCCCAAATAAATGTGACATGGCCCCCTAAATTAGCGCACCTTTATTTTTGCTCCTTTGCTAGAACACTGATTACTTGTTAATACATTTCAATTTCTCTGGAGATAGTCTATTATTTGGAGATAGTCTTTCTTTTTTTAGATAGTCCATTTGTTTACAAACATATATTTTGGAGATAGTATATTTCCTTTGAGATGGTCTATATCATCTCATGGTGATGTTCTATTTTTTGGAGATGGTTTATTTTTTGAAGATAGTCTTATTTGTTTACAAACAGATAGTCTATTTTTTGGAGATGGTCTATACTTTGGAGATAGTTAATTTTTGGGAGATACATGTAGTATATTTCCTTGTTTACAAACAGATAGTCATTTTTGTGGAGATAGTATTATTTGTTTACAAACAGTCTATTTTTCAGAAACTATTTGCATATGATGAATATCCATGATATGGTAATTTGCTAAGGCAACCTAAGGTTTATATAGAACGTTCGAGAATGTTTTTTCAAGAGCCAGTTAGCTCAATCAGATAAGCTCAGGACTGCAGTGCGGAGGATCCTGGGTTCAAACCCAGGCGGTTTCATCTTTATAACTTTAACAAGGATATTCATATATTCAAATTAAAAGGATATTCAAATGAGTGTAGTGCGAAGGGACCTGGGTTAAAGTGCAGACAGGGGCTTCTCAGGAGAAGTGGGGGGGGGGGGGGGGGGGGTCCTGGGTCAGGCGGCAAGAGGAGGGGGAGGAGCCCGGGGGGGGGGGGGGGGGGGGGGGGGGGAGGTCCGAAATATAGGCTATCTCATAAATCTGCATTTTAAAAATAAATTTGGGCATACGTTTCCCTCCCATGGGTGGGATTCCCACATTCAACAAGGGACTAGGAAGTCCAAATGAATTTACTGAAAATTTATTAGCTGGATACAATATTATGTTTATACACGGCAATATCATAAGTTTATACAATGAACTAAAAGCCACAACAACATAAAATATAACCAATACAAAGTTCTAGTTCAGATTGTTCAAAATTTGTGAGTAGTTAATATCTTCCAATTTTTGTTTTGTGAAATCCGAGTATCGTCTTTTTGTTACAAATTTACTTTACGCAAATATGAAACTGTATCTATATTATAGATGAAAATATCAAATATAGATCAAATATGACTAGAAAGTAACCAATTTGACAACATTTTGTACATACAGTAGTACATTGTAACTAGTTGGGTACTTTTAATGATTGCCGGCTGGCAACCGTTGGAAATTGATACAAAATTTCACTTTTCTTGAAAACCACAGCCCCACCAGATGCTGTGATTTCACAGGATGCTTGAGACTGTTATACAATTACAGTCAAGTAAGGTATTTCAGGATAATTCAGATAATTCAGATGTTTGCAAATGGTGGATACTACCTTCAAATACAAAATTCTTATAACCCAAACACTTTACTAAATTCTGTGAGGCGTTCGGGCAAAATGAGATGGAATTGGGCACAAATTAAAATTGAGAATTGTTTTTTTTTTAAATAAATGCAGGATTTCGGTTTCAATTTCCAGATTTATTCATATTTGTAATCTTTGATATTACACGTGTTGTAAAGTTAAAGTAAAAAGTATGTGGAATAAGAGTCTTTCTAAAGAAAAAACGTTTGGAGTTTTTTATTTTCACGAATACAAAATTCAAACCTTTGTGTGCCTTTTGCTTAGTTTTTTTTTCCTGTTTGACAGGTTCTTAAATACAAACTTTAAACGGAATTTCGAATTGAAGTGCAACATTTTTTTCTCTTTCCTAATACCGCAAACCCTTATTTCGATGTCTGCCCAGTTCCGTTTCATTTTGCCAAAACGTCTCACCAATTAGAGTTAACTAGGCCAGCATTTTTTTATTTATTGGATTACGAACATAACATTAAATTTAAAAGGTCGGAGGGCAGCATTTGAAATTTTTTTTTTTTGTTCACATACAACTATTTTATCCAGGGTTGGGGGAGGACAATGAAAATAATAATGGGTGCACATTTAGCAGGTCAATATTTCAATGGTTTTCATACCATATTTAACCAGTAATAATGTTAAAATTGCTGATCCAAACGTGGCATTTGGTAAACAAAATTTCCAACTAACTCAATAAACTTCATCCGAGGTGAACCAAAAAGTCAATTTTTTTTCTTGTTTTCAAAATATAAAAAATCCTGAATCGGGAAGATTTTTTGTTACCCCTAACTTTCCAGGGTGTGTGCAAAATCGTATTGAATTGGGAGGATTTAAAAGGGTTACGATTAATAAATTAATTGCCTCATTTTTCTAAAATAGTATTATTCGGAGTGGGCGGGTTAGTTATCCAATAAATACAAAAATGCTGGCCTAAAGAATTGTCCTTTGAGCTCTGACAACGGATCGTTGTGTCTGTGACTTATCAGTATTTAATCCTGGTCCTTGCTGCTATTACGTCTAGCCACAGTCGCATCGTTGGACGTGGCTTACTCCTTGGCTGCCTTCTCCGCTTGGTATTCTTGACAATTGACCTGAAATTCAAAATAATCAGATAAATGTACACACAAAAGATTAACAACAAAGGCTGTGTCTGAATTAAACGGCTGCGGCTTAATATTACACACGAGTCTATGTGAAGTGGCTGCAGCCGCAACCATAGACTCGTGTGTAATTTCAAGTTGTAGCCATGTAATTCGGACACAGCCATAGCTATAGTTCAGGATATTGATGAAGTAGTCTAGGTCAAAGGTTATTCGGATACAAATCGCTTACATGATGTTATGCAATTTTTCTTGTAATTATTACTTGAACATCGTGCCATCATCTCATTACTGGGGAAACCATACAAGTGCAATTTTTGGATCCACTTGATTTATACTTGTTATTAAATTCTCTATATATTATATTTTGGGGCTTCTATTTCCCCCTACTTTCTTTCGTTCTATCTGGGTAGGGAGAATTCAAAACTTTTCTCTACTCCCAACCAGTTATTATAGAATTAGCCATCCTGAAGTTATGATTGGCCAACGATAAGTTATGATGTCATTGCAAAGGTCTAAGACTGTTTCCAGATGTTAAATTCTTTTCGTTAACAAGAACACTGATAAATTGAGGGACCCATCAACATAGGGCTGGATAACTCAGTTGGTAGAGCCCTGGAACAGAAATTGTTTACATAAAGTATGGGCAATCGTGCGGTTTAGGACACCCCCATTTGTTACACGTTCTGTCAAAAAAAATATGTTTGCGTTTGACAGCCAATTCTAAAGTGACTTTTAAAGCCTCAAGTGGTCTTTCATTTTTATATTAACCAGTTCGCGTCGGATGACGTATATACACTTGAAGTGTTTCTGCTTAGCAAGACTTGTTTGTGCTTAGCAAATTTGTGTGCTTACACGTTTTATGATAATATCCCCAGGCCTTCAACATACCTTATGTCGCTTGACCCAGGCTACCTCCTGACACTTTTTGGTGCAATAAATGGCCATACAGTTAGCGCATCGTTTCAGCTTGACACCATTAGTTTGACGACACTCGTCACAACGTTGGACGGGGTCCATCCCCATAATGTTTCGGAAACGCATAATCACCTGAATCCACAAACATAAAAGACAAAGAAAAGTTCTTTCATTGTTTCATAGAAGTTGGCAAGAAAATTATAAACTTTTAACTTGAAATCGTATTTAAAGAAGACACATGTATGACATCATGAATTAAACCATTTATCTCATTCCCTGATGGATGCATAAGACTATGGAATGCTCAGATGATTTGGGGCAGCACAGAAAGTAACAGGCAGGGGAAGTTTTGGGGCAGTTTGGGGCGATAGTAACTTGCAGGGGCAGTTTGGGGTGGTATGACATCATGAATGAAACCATTTATTACATTCCTTGATAAATGCATAGAGTGCTTAGATGGTTTGGGGCGGCACAGAGAGGAACATGCAGGGGCAGTTTGGGGCGGTAATAACAGGCAGGGCAGTTTGGGGTAGTAGTAACAGGCAGGCGCAGTTTGGGGCAGTTTGGGGCGGTAGTAACATGCAGGGCAGTTTGGGGCGGTAGTAACGGGCAGGGGCAGTTTGGGGCAGTAGTAACGGGCAGGGGCAGTTTGGGGCGGTAGTAACGGGCAGGGGCAGTTTGGGGCAGTAGTAACAGGCAGGGCAGTTTGGGGCGGTAGTAACGGGCAGGGGCAGTTTGGGGCGGTAGTAACGGGCAGGGGCAGTTTGGGGCGGTAGTAACATGCAGGGCAGTTTGGGGCGGTTGTAACAGGCAGGGCAGTTTGGGGTGGTAGTAACAGGCAGGGCAGTTTGGGGCGGTTGTAACAGGCAGGGCAGTTTGGGGTGGTAGTAACAGGCAGGGCAGTTTGGGGCGGTAGTAACAGGCAGGGCAGTTTGGGGCGGTAGTAACAGGCAGGGCAGTTTGGGGCGGTAGTAACAGGCAGGGCAGTTTGGGGCGGTAGTAACAGGCAGGGCAGTTTGGGGCGGTAGTAACAGGCAGGGGCAGTTTGGGGCGGTAGTAACAGGCAGGGGCAGTTTGGGGCGGTAGTAACAGGCAGGGGCAGTTTGGGGCGGTAGTAACAGGCAGGGGCAGTTTGGGGCGGTAGTAACAGGCAGGGGCAGTTTGGGGCGGTAGTAACAGGCGGGGCAGTTTGGGGCGGTAGTAACAGGCGGGGCAGTTTGGGGCGGTAGTAACAGGCGGGGCAGTTTGGGGCGTTAGTAACAGGCAGGGGCAGTTTGGGGCGTTAGTAACAGGCAGGGGCAGTTTGGGGCGTTAGTAACAGGCAGGGGCAGTTTGGGGCGGTAGTAACAGGCAGGGGCAGTTTGGGGCGGTAGTAACAGGCAGGGGCAGTTTGGGGCGGTAGTAACAGGCAGGGGCAGTTTGGGGCGGTAGTAACAGGCAGGGCAGTTTGGGGCGGTACCGGAAGCAAAAGGCAGGGCAGTTTGGGGCAGTACAAAAAGTAGCAACGTCAAAAACATGTTCCTACCTTATCCAGATGAGCTTTGAAAGTCTCCGAAGGTAGAGTTATCTGACATTCACCGACGTCCTGGGCCGCTCTAAAGTATTGTCCCAATTCGTAGAGGGCCTTAGATCGACGGAACATCGCCTTCACCCTTACAGTGTCTGGCAGTGAGCTGTCGTCATGATCATAACCTAACTCCCACCCAATAAAAAATATAAAAAAAACAATTAATAGGTTCAAATTTGACATATTGATCAATGTTGAAAATTAAAAGCTTTTAAGCATAGGCCCCTCAGTGTTTAGAAATTATTATTCATTAACATTGCCAATTATTTTATGACGACCTCAAATGAACCCTGGACGACCTTTGACTTAAATTTTCAGAATTTAAGGATACTCCATCCAAGTTACATTAAAATCCATCAAGAAACCTTTAAAGTATATTTGAACAACGACCTCTAAATGACCCCTACATGACCTTTAACCTCAGTAATCCACTAAAGATTTGCGTCTTCTCACCCAAGGGTCACTGCATCCAAGTTTCTTTAAAATTGAAGTAAAAGTTACAAGCTTTCAACAAAAAATGTTACCTGAAACATTAACATGCATACAGCCACACATAGTTAACAAGTTTGCGTCGGAGGACGTACATACACGAAAAGTTTTCCCCAGATTCAAAACGGAAGACGCATAAACACGTCACAAGCAAAGCCGCAAATGTCTGTCAGCAGCGAGCAAGGTCGGAAATGCGTGGGTGTGCTTCCCGGTACCATCGGCCTGAACCCGCCTCGGTTCGGTTCGAGTTTCATTAAAAAGAATCCCGCGCCTCGGCGATGTTAAAATAATCCCGGCACAAACTGGTTAAGGATTGGCGTCTCCCAAAACTTTGTTTAGGAGACATGAAAATGTTTTTAACGCTCGTGACTGACCTCCCAAAGTGCGTGCAATGGCTTGGTCGCAATCATCCACTGCTAACTCATATTGACCAAGGCTCAGGTAGCACTGCGCACGATTATTGTACAAGGTGGCTGGCAGGGGGGACCTGAAAAGATACATCAAGAGGTCAAAGGTTAATACTGCCTTCAACTCATCAAATACAAGTTAATTTGTTTGCGAATTTTAATAGCAAGTTTGGTTGTCCGACTAGAGTCAACTAGACCTAACCATACGTCACGGTTTCAAGATGGAGGGAAAGTAAACTGGTGCAAGCTTTGCAAAAGTTTACGATAAATTTATCCAATGATGATAACTCTTTGAAATAAGATAATTATATATTGCACTAAATTAAGTGGAGAAAAAAAATTGCAATAAATCATTAAAAAAGACAAATTACGTGCCAACAGTTTGCTTCGTTAACAACGTGAAGACCTGTCGTCTGCTCACAAATGAGATTGTACGTAATCGATCTACGAGATGTATTCAAGTGAAAAACGAACTACGCATGCGACAAGTTGAATCAGAAATTTGCATGCACAGACGTTTGTCAATGTTTCTCAGCAAAAGTCTGATTCTAGGACTATTTACTCCTTCCCTAAACAACAAACCTTCCGTCTTACCAATTGGGCATAATATCTAGCATTTCCAGTCGTTTCCTGAGGTCGTTTTGGTCAGGTTTGGTGGGCGGGCAGACATTGAGGGCACGTGTGTAGAGCTTTATAGCGTCCTCCATCAGTCCACTTTTGTACATCTGGTTGCCTTCCTCTTTGAGTTTGGTGGCCTTCCTGTCGTCAAGAATCAGGTGTCGGATCTTCCGAAATTCCTTGTCTGCTTTATCGTACTCTCTGAGAGGTTGAGAGAGATGGAAAAAACAGAAAGGAAAAGAAATGGATCAGGTTGGCGTAGCGTACTTTCCTCGCGTTCCACCACTGTGACACGGGTTCGAATCTCACATATGCACTAAAGTACGCAGATTTGGTTTTTAATCACTGCCCGATTCTGTGAGTTTCCCCGCTAGAATATAATTCTGGAGTTTTCCCTCCCCACCACTAAAACTGTAATTTCTTCGACATTTTCAACATCTTCTGGTGATTGCTGCGTTGATGTTGTTAAAATAAATAAGTACATTTAATAAATAAACAAATGAATAAATAAATAAAGGCAGCATATTGCAGTCAGTGTGCAATGATATTCATTTAATTAAATGAATATTCATTTAATATTCATTTAATAAATAAACATTATTAAATCCGTATTGTTACAGAGTAAAATCAGAAAGTAGATTACACAAAACAAGTACGTGGAGATGTGCATTCGAACCCCGGCCCTATTCTTGATTGTAGTGATTGTGAAAAGGCGATATGAAGTCAACTAGAAAGATACTCATCTCAAAACTCACCTTCTCCCAAAGCGCTTGCATCCAGTTTGGAGCTCGGCAATTTTAATACCAATTTTAGGTGTCTGCGTTGAAAAAAAACAACGTAAAAAATGTAAATTCAAGATTGGGCTTTGCCCTTCACTGACGTATTTAAAAAATATTGTACACTCGGTGTTGTCCCGAGTGATTGTGAGAGGGAAACAAGAATGACTCTGGTGGGATTCGAACCCTCGACCTCTAGCTTACTAGTGCAGACGTCTTACCAGCTAGCCAGTCCCAACAAGCTCAGTGGTCGAGTGCAAGACATCTGCACTAGTAAGCTAGAGGTCGTAGGTTTGAGTCTTATTTTTTTCTCTCGAAATTACTCGGGACATCACTAGGTACGAAGTGTTAAAAAAAAATTAAAAATTGCTCATAACTAATTAAAAAAAGTTTGTTATCTTCATATATCATCTTAATGAAGGTCATTAAGTGAAACAATTTGAAAAGACATGAATCTGGGACTGAGAAACATTCATAATTTTGTTAGGAAATACTTAGAATTTCCTTGTCTCTACATACACAACCGCTGAAGTAGCGTCAGATTACTCCATTCTTTGACTCTTCATAGGCTTTGTACACAACCGCTGAAGTAGCGTCAGAATACTACATTCTTTCCAAACAAGTTTATATCTACATTATATCCTTACCTTACTGAAAAAATAATCTGGATAATAGTAGAAGTGTCTAGGACCGAAGTACTTGATGATGTATTCCACTCCGGGGTTATCCACGGCTAACGCTAGGATAGCCGTGGCGTAGATGTTAATGTTGATGTCCAAGCTGTACATGTGAATGGCTGCTGAACGCATAATCTTCTACACATTGTAAGATTCAAGAAAATTGACAATGTTGTTAACCCTTTGCACTCAGCCCCGCGCTACATCCGACTTATAAGTCCCTTAAAAGCTCCTGGGAGTCCAAATATTCCCCCAAAATATAGTCCTATTTGTAAGCTTTCCAATGATACATAATTATATGGGATTTGTACATTGTAAATGATATTTGTATATACAAACTAGCAACACGTACAAAATCTTCGAAAACGGGCCTGAGTTTAAAGGGTTAAGATATTTGTATCTGCAATGTGGATGATGCTGTTCGGCCAAAAAATGGCAAAGAAAAGATTTGTAAAAACTTTGTTGAATACTTGTCAATTGAGGACCATTCTGTTTGGGGACTTATCCTTGACCCGTAAGCTATCTACCCACCAATTGCTGTTAACATCCCTCAAGTAGTGTTTCCGTAATCCCTAAAAATGAAATCCCAATGCGAACAAATCATTTATTGTGATCCAGATTCCTGATCAGGATTCAGATCACACAAACAAATTAATAGAATCATTCTTAAACCATGAGCAATCTACCCACCAAGTTTCGTTAAAATCCTGTAATCTCTAATCCTGCTTCGAAACAAACAGTTGGACTAACAAACAAACCTGGGGAGTCAGGTTGGCGTAGCGGTTCTTTCCTCGCCTTCCACCACTATGACCGGGTTCGAATCCGGCATGGGCCAATATGTGGATTGGGTTTTCAGTCCCTGCCTGACTCCGTGGGTTTTCCCCAGGATATTCTTCTGGGGTTTTCCTCCCACCTCTAAAACTGTACCTTCTTCTCATTGTCTTCTCTCTACTGAGGGCCCCAAATGATCAGCTTCTGCTGGATGGGTTACCCTCATTAAAGATGATTGTAAATAAATAAATAAACAAACAGTTGGACAAACAAACAAACGCCGGCAAAAACAACCTCAATGGCAAAAATACTGAATTTTTGAACTCACTGGATTCTCCACAATTCTTTTGAGCAGTCTTCCGCGGTGCATGCCGATCCGACAAGCTATTTCTAAGTAGTGCCAGGCCAAGTCCTTATCCGGATAGAAGACTCCGTTCTCCAGGAGTGGCAAGAAGCCATAGTCATCCAGTAATTTCCACGCGTAGGGCTCAAAGTACGCCATATCGGCTAAGACCTTGAGGCAGGCCTGTAGCATGTATCGATTCTCGGCGGACATGACGGGCATGCGCACCCAACGACCAATCGCCTGTAGAATGAACATCATACATCAACAGTGAATGTGATTTGAGGTAATCTAGAGAGAATTCGAGCTACAATTGTTTAAAAAAAAGATGGTTTATACCGAGTTGATCTGGCTTCAAAATGTCCAATGCTTACCTTTCCAACAATCTGGTCTTTTGTTACAACTGTTCTAACTTGTTTGTCTCTGGCAAACTGTGAAAGAAAGATAAACACAGAAAGAATTATTTGGCAAATGGATCACTAGAAACAGAAAAAAACGAAGGGAAGTTACTGCCAACAACAGATGGATAAATACCTCTTACACAAATTGTTTGACATTTCTGTCAAAATTAGGGGCTAGCATCTGGATAGTCAAAGCCCAGACATTGTAGACTACTTTTCCTCAAGATTTCAAAAAGTTGTCATGAATAAACATTAGGTATATCTTGAATATGTACTTATTTAACTATGCCAATGTACTTATTTAACTATGCCAATGTCCTCATGAATATGCATGATGTTTTTGAAACATGATATAGCCACGGAATTTGTAAATCACTGGACATCTGGCAAAATGTATGCAAATATTTCTGATGAATATGCATGAGGCAGCCAATGAAATTATGAATATGCATAGTTGATTACATCGACACGCAGCCTACATACTGCTCTGCTGCAAAGAGCTGGCAAAATATATGCAAATATATTCATGAATATTTATAAGGTGTTTTGAACTGCTGGCCAATGTCTTTATGAATATGTAAATATGTAAATTATTTTCACTTACATAGCCAACACTCTGCAGACTGCTATGTCTCAATGCACTGGCGTACTGTATCCCAATGTCTTTAATGTCCTCATCACTGTACTCCATGGGCTCACTGACGTCAAAGGACGACACGCTGCGCATGGGCAGCAGACCCGTCTGATTCTCCATCATGACCTCAATCTCGTAGTTAAACAGGCCCAGGTTCATCCAGCGCGTCATGATGCGCACGCTGTTGTCTTTGTGGATGTAGATGCCCAGTTTGGCTAGGAGTGGGGACTTGGCCAGCCGAAGCCCTACCTTAGGGTAGTCCTCGAAGATGTGGCATAGGTCGTAGATGGACATTACCATGGCTAGAAAATGTTTGGGTTCTAGGAGAGGGTAGGGTGGGGTAAAAATGGCAAACATTTGCTTAGCACAAACAAGTCTTGCTCAGTAAAACAGGTAATCACCAGCCTTCAGATTGCTGTTCCGTCGCTCTTCCAACTGAGCTGTCCGGCCCTGTTCTTTAATTTATTATTCACCCTTTATTATTTTGGTTGCATAAATTTGCAAGCTATGCTTACCATCAACAAAGTTTGTGGCCACGTCCACAAACTCACTCTTGGCAATCTTGTCAAGGAAGTCCTTCGCCTTAGGGTTCTTCCAGTGGCTGGATAGCAAGATGTTAGCTATGATGTCCAGACTGAAATAATAGATGGCTTGCCACGGATCGCCAAGACTGTCCGTCTAGAAAAAGAGAGGGAAAAACAGGACTGGTTAAAAACTCATGTAACTCGGGAAAAGAATGTTGCAACTTGATTCTACTTCAGCGGTTGTGTTCAAAGTCTATGGAGAGTTGAGGAAATTGTCTAAGTATTTCCAAACGAAATGGAAAATTTTTTTTATTCAATTTTTTGGTGCCAAGATAATATATGAAGAAAAAAAACTCACGTTCTTTTGGAACTGGAACCAGAAACTTGCTTATTAAAGGTAGGATACACCATTTGCAGATATCGAAAATATTTATTACTAAATTATTAAGAAATATCTTACTCATTTGAAAGTAAATAATAATTCTAGGCATCCAGCAAAATTATTGCGCTAGATATCCTGTAATTATTCAAAAAAATAGAATTTTATAAAGAAAAATTCGCGATTGCCGTCCGGCTATCGCTGGTATAAATGTTTACCTCATCTGTTGGATTTGGCACACGAAGTTTCAATATCACAATGATAATGTCCAATATGCCGACGTCAATTAACATGTTTACAAAAGGTCGCCATTCCACAGTTCGCTGAAAGAAAAAAGATATTTAAAGACAAAAATCAGGATTCATACAAGCAAACAAGTACTCCATCTACTTATGGCCGTTTCATGTAAAATTACATTTTCTTGTATTGCTTTATAATGTTGGGACTGTCGGACATTTGACAGACCCAAATATTCGGACTACCAAAAAAAGTCAAAAAATGTAAATTACTTGTGCGACTGCCTCGCTGCTGATTTTGCTTCAGACTTGAAATGAATTTGCTAAAAAAACATATTTTGCTTAAAATAGCAGCATTATAAAATTGTGCCTTTATTATTCTCAGACACCAAAAGTGAAAATCAAAACATTCTTAGGGTCAATAGGCTGAGGAACGGATTGATATTTACTTGCTCTTCTTGCGGTACAGAAACCCCGTCTTGTGTCAGCTTCTTAAAAAATGTAACCTGTGAGTGCGAAATGAACATTTTGTTATTTAAACGATGAATTTTTCTTTATAATATATTAATAATAAACACATTAAAAAAGAAATTCAGACAAAAGAAGTATTCTGGACAATTTGTTTAATGCTATAAATGTAATTAATAAATTAATAAATCAATAAATGTGAACAAATAAGTTGAACTGTTCCTTGCTTCATAGTGTGGTCAAATCTTCCTTCAGAAGAATGAAATTTCATGTTGGTTTTATTTACTTTTGTTAATCAACGAGTGACAACATTTATCTAAGGATTTCCCCTCTTTCCATTAACAAAATATATAAAATCTAAAATCTAAACAGTACTAGAACAAAATATGAAATTACATAGTAAAGAAAGGACTGCCCAAGTATTAAGAACTAGAACTAAATATAAAATTGCAGGAAATGGGAACCTTTTGTTGAAACTTGGCCACCATGAGAGCCTTCTGTATCCCTCTCATGATCTCAAGCTGTTTGCCCCTCCACTCCTTGTCCGTGGTCAAGGCCAGAGACATTGCCTCCAAGTCCAAGGAATCGAGGCAATTACTCCGAGTCACGCTGAACAAGAGTTTGTTCAGGAATTTTTCTTGCGAGTGTTTGTCTGGCTGGAAAAACACTTCCTTGATCGGGTGCGCAAGGCAGACGGGACAACGGGCCGTTTCTCGTTCGCCCGTAGACCGCCAGGGGACTAGTGTGTGCCCCCCTGGGCACTTTAAGGTGCTGGTACTCATGATTGCGGTTCTGACTTTCGAATTTAGAGTTTCACACGTAAACTTTATCGGTCCAAAAAAAGGTGTTTTTAACGTCGACGACAGAGATTAAACCAAGTAAAAACGTGTCACGCACATCGATATCGGATGTTCACTTCCTTGAAACAAAAGAGGGCGCAGTTTAGAAAACGACCACGTGGTTGGTTTGTGACGTAGCTGCGCGCAATAAAACTCTAGTCAAACTTTTGTGGCGCTGAATCACTCATCGCTATTTGATTTGATTTGTTTGCAATTTAGTCCACCATAAATGATGCAGATTTGACAACAAAATTTAAATGACCCTAAAGTGTGAATACAAATTAAACATAGAAAGTTTCTATAAAATACTGGAAAGATAACGAAAACCAGTTTTCTTTTGCGGTCCCAGAATTCCCTATTGAGGAAAAATGTAAAACCATCAAAAATCTTTAATGCACGACGACATTAATTACACCTTATTTCGTAAAGGCCAGGCGTGGACGGTCATTAGCAAGCAATTCAAACACTACACGTGAGGACCATGCACGTACGGTCGCTCGATATCGAGCCGAGCCGGCGAGTAACAAAACCCCAAAACTTGTGGCCGATGCCCTGTCGCGCCGACTACTAAAGTTTGTGGCAACGTCGATCCAAAGTCCACATCAACAATCGCGTACTATAACAACGAAGCTTGGGAAGCTGATGTACATGTACTGTATATATGTACCGTGACTGCGGCCACTGCTGATACTGCTGGTGATAGTACTTTACAGAAGCTTCGCTATACTGCAGCTAGAACTGTAATGGACCAACGATCTTCCCGCACTATCTAGTTGTTAATATGGCTCTTCCTCTGTTCCTATCGGATGCAATCTCATCGGGCGCGTCCGCAACCACTATCCTAATCTTTGCCTGTGTTTTCTTCTTTGCGTTTTGGCTCCTCCGTCGTCGTAGCAGAGCAGCGAGCAAGCTGCCACCCGGGCCATGGGCGTGGCCGATACTTGGCAACCTGCCAAATTTGATTGCGGCGGGTGGTGAACCGCATGAAATGTTTCTGAGGTACAAAAAGGCGGTTCTGCAAGGATCGACAATTCATGTTTTAGTCACTAACCCTTGCCTTCTAAAGGGAATTTTGGCTAGAAATCCTGCTAGATGCAGCAGTTTATTGAACATTAAGCCTGCCTAGAAATATCAAGGTAAAACTGCTTCAGAGTCTACGGTCACCCAACGCAGCAGGATCCATCTATGGTCTTGTCAATGGGGACTAGACCCCTCAATAGTCTATAATAATTATTGGTCGTTTATGCACTGGTGTTGACTGCTGAATGCATCAAAAGTGTAGCAGACTTTTCCATCAACCTGGTGCACTGTGCTGTATCTGGCAGGGTTAGGGTTAAAGTATTATGTGGACGGAATTATTAACCCTAAAAGTCTTTAATACTTCAATTTTAATATGATTTTTAAGTTCGAGTTACACTTTTACTAATTTGTTTGTTCTGCTTTAGATTGTCGAAGCGGTATGGGCCTGTCATGTGCCTAGATTTGATCGGTGGAAAGCACATTGTTGTTCTGCATGGCTACAACACAATCTATCAAGCCTTTAACAACCCTCTTTTGATCGACAGGCCAGTGTCTAAGATAGCACTGGATATTAGCCCAGGCATAGGTGGGTATAGTTAGCTCACAAGCAAAGGTCTAAAGATAAAGTTCATCTTAAGAAGAAACGTTATCCTGTAAATAAACAAAGTGGCTTTTTTGCAGGTGTTACTCTAGCTTCAGGGCAGACGTGGAAGACACAGAGAAATTTGGTCTTGAAGTTCATGCGAGACTTTAGCATCGGGAAGTCGGGATTCGAGAGTTCCATCGCAGAAGAAGTCAACTCTTTGATCGAGGAATTAACAACTATGAAGGACAAACCTATAAACACTGTCCATCTTTTCCACGGTGCCATTGCCAACATCATCTGCTCGGTTGTGTATGGCACAAGATACGACTACGACGACCCGAAATTCAAAGAGCATCTCCGTCGAACCATTCGTATGATGGAGCTTCTTGGCTCTGGGGGTATTCTCTTTTTCATGCCATTTGTCAATCTGATTGCTGCTTTTATACCATCCCTGAGAGAACTTTCTCAAATCTTCAGGCAGTACAACGTTTTTGTTGAGGAAGCCCTTCTTTGGCATCGAGAAGCCTTTGATCCCAAGAGCGACCCAACTGATTTTCTTCACTTGTGTCTGAGCACCGAATACAAAAAGAAGCAAGTCAGCATCGGCGACATGATCACAACATCGGGGGACCTTTTCTCGGCAGGTACTGAAACCACTGCCTCCACACTGCAATGGAGTCTGCTCTACATGATAGCTTACCCCGAGATACAAGCTCGGGTTCAGCAAGAACTCGACTCGGTTGTTGGTCGGGATCACCTTCCACAGATGTCCGACAAGCCAAACCTCCCTTACACTGAGGCTACCATTCTTGAGGTCCAACGCATCAGCAACGTCGTACCCCTCGGCGTACCCCACAAAGCCGCAGAAGACACTACACTGATGGGTTACACCATCCCAAAAGGAGCCATCTTGCTACCCAACTTCTGGGCTTTAGGGCATGACCCAGAAGTGTGGCCTCAACCGGACCTATTCAAGCCAGAGAGGTTCTTGGATAATGATGGCCACGTTACAAGAAAAGATGAGTTTGTGCCATTCAGTGTAGGTAGGTACAATCCCTTGAGTCTCAGAATTGGTCTTGAGATTATCTAAGTCTTTACAATTGTACTTCAGCAAGATGCAGGTTTTGGGTTCGAGCCGAGCCTGGGGTTATGGTGCGTTGCCCTTAGGCAAGGCACATTGTTACTCACTGCGTCTCCCAAAGGGAGTAAATTCAGTACCTGCGAGGGCAGAGATGGTATTTGAAATGTTCCAAATTTACAAATGTGTAGTGCTTGGGCACCCACACTGGTGTACACTTACGTGCTTTATAAATATGCATTTAAATTCATGATACCAAGAACTGTGCGTTTGTTTTTGTCAGGACGTCGGATGTGCCTCGGAGAACCACTTGCCAAGATGGAGCTATTCCTTTTCTTAAGTGGTCTTCTGCATCAGTTCACCTTTCAGAAACTGGATGGTGCTCCGCCGATCTCCTTCAAGGGTACAGCTGGATTCACACTCGCCCCGGAGCCCTTTGAAATGCGTGCGATTGTCCGGGCTTAGCTGAGTGGAGGTCCTCTATATACTGATACTGTAGATATGACAAAAATGTTGGTTCAATTTAATCATTTGAAATCTAAGAACAGCATAATTTCTTGAAATGAACGACTATGCCACACAAATAATTCAATTATAATTCTTTAATCGGGAAAGTAAATAAACTTTTAACGAATTGTTACAAGAAATTATTACATCCCAACAATATTATTACCATGGTTAATTATAGTACTCTTAATGTTGCAAAATATTTTCTATCTCGTACAAAAATAGCAATTCTTTTTTTAATGCACATTGACTAAGAACAAAGACTTCTCAAATAAAACAAATAGTATAAAATAAATCTACTTTAAACCTAGGTGTAGTTTTTTTTATTTTAAAGTTATAACTTGAAATATAGTAATTTTTTTTTAGCAAGGTAACCTTTTTCAACGATGCGCAAATTTAGTAAAGCGCGCCCGCAACCAAATAGAAATAGTCTGGTGCTAAGCACATACTGATCAATTTAATAGTAAATCATAATTATGCACCGAGGGAACATGACCAAAATACCTAATATTCTAAAAGCCTGTATAATTTACAGACAAGTTTTGTAGGATTTCGCAGGATTAAAGATGGTGTAGTGCCCAGCAGCTTTTACTGCGGTGTTAATGAAGCATACACACTTTCGTGAATTTTGGTGGATTCAGGAAGCTTCATAAGTAAGTATTAATAGGTTCAGATTTAAAACATAAATTTTCCATATATGAATCTGATAATTAAAACAACAAATTTTGTGATTTACAATTCTGTTACTGCACATCTCCTATTTCAAATAAATTGCGATATATATCTAATTACTACCACGGAATTCTGTACTTTTATTAAAAAAAAATTGTATTCCAGTATTCTTTAATTTGTTTATACCTTAATAACTTTCAATCATTTCTACATCACAGTTTTCTCTCAATTAACTTTACCTAATTTTGTTTTAAAGTATTACACCATAATTAAAGACCAAAACTCACCTGTTGGTTGCATACAAGTAGTACCAGAGATGAGATTTTTAATTTGAAAAAAGTCTGAAAATTGTCTAAAAAATATGTATACACTAAGAATGTCTTTTTCTAAAGTTTAAGAAGTCTGAATTCCAATAAAAGTTTGAAAAATCTCATGTCTGTAGTACATAAAAACAAACTAGATATTAACTCTTCAAAATACAAAATGGAATATCTGTATGGAAGAAGGAATTTAATTGGACTTGAATCCAAGACGTAGTTCGTCTAAGCGTTGTATGTGCTGGATGACACGTTACCGCCATGACCGGTCCAGTTGGTGTGCACGAACTTCCCGGGCGCCGACAGAAGCTCGTAAGTGTGGGCGCCGAAGTAATCGCGCTGGGCCTGTGACACAATAAAAAGGTTAACGGTTATATAGTTATCAACAACATAAAGTGAATGCTTTGTGACGTCAAATTAGTATCGCAATGAAGTATGAACCAGCCGTTGAGAGAGATAAGTCTGCCTACAGATTAGAGCTAAATGGTTTTAAGGCGAGGTCTGGCACGGTACCTGGATGAGGTTGGCTGGAGTGCGTTCTGAGCGGAACCCGTCGAAGAATGCCAAGGCTGAGCTGAATGCCGGAGTAGCGATCCCGCTCAGCGCCCCCTGGGCTACGACTTTGCGCCACGAGTCTTGGCACTTGATGATCTCACCTCGGAAGAAGTCGTCAAGAAGCAAGTTGGACAGATCTTTGTTCTTGTCAAAAGCTTCCTTGATATTGCCAAGGAAACGACTGCAGCCCCCCAAAAAAGTTCAAAATGTTATTAGAGACTTAAAGACTTCAGGCGCAAAAGCTGCTAAAAACATCACTTCCATGAAAAATGAGATAACAATATCAAGTGGAAGCTCTTAGGGCCTAGTATACGATAATCCAATGGGTAAATAGCTTATGGTTCAAGGATGATTCCATTAGATCAGAAATTTGGATAACCTTAAATGCTTTCTTAACATTGGAAGATGGGGAATTGTTTTGGTTGGGGCGGAGGTTTTGCGTTCTATTTCTAGTTTGATCTGTGCTTTTAGAAGCGTTGTTCATCATGAACAGTTTGGTTTACCTGCGGATGATGCAGCCACCGCGCCACATGAGTGCGATGCTGCCGTAGTTCAGGTTCCAGCTGTACTGCTTGGCTGCCTCGCGTAGCAGCATGAACCCCTGGGCGTAGGACACGATCTTAGAGGCATATAGTGCCTGGCGGAAAGGAACAAGAAAAGATGTCGTTAACCAATTTGTGTCGGATGCCGGGTATACACGCAAATGTTCTTGGAATTCAAAACAGATAATGGATAAACATGTTACGATAAAGGCCGGAAATATCTGTCGGCAACCAGCTTGCATCGAGCATAGAGGTAGAATTACACCGAGCGAGGCCAGAAATATCAAGGTGTGCTACCCACAGATGCCTGCCTAAACCAATCTCGGATCGAGGTTCGTGAAAAACAATCCCATGTCTGGGTCCTGTCAATATTATTATAATCCCGATGGGAACTGATTAATGTGGCTAACCTTGCGGATGTGTTCCACCATTTCAGCCTTGTCGCCTTTATACTTGGTGTCCGTGGGTCCAGGAAGCACCTTGCTAGCTTCGATGCGCATGTCCTTGATAGAAGACAGACAGCGTGCAAACACAGCCTCGCCTGATTGTCAGATAAATATCAGTGATTACATGTATGTAGATTAGAACTTTGGCGAGTTAGTCTCGCCAGTCCACACAGTCCCATCTTCCATACTTACTGTAGACAGAAAAATTGGCTAAAAACTCATTTTTCTCACTTCTTATTTTTATTTAAACCCCAAATTTTAATTCTGTCCCTCTCAAGTCTGCTCCTTTATTTTTCTACTGATAACTCTAACCCCATTTGTCCTCCAAAGTTGTTTTTTTCAGAAAAAGGGAAACGGACTGTGGGTTGCAAGTCAACAATCCGAAACCTCTTTCCACATTTTGTCGAAGTCGTGTTTGCAAGTCTCTGAAGAAGATCTTGTTAAGATCAAAATATTAGGCCCTCTTAACTTATTTGATTTTGTTTGCAGGTCCACAGTACTTATGAAATGTCTGTACACAGTTCTGCTTACCAATGAGTGTAACAGGCATGCCCTGGTCTAGCGCAGATATAGCAGTCCACTTCCCTGTTCCTTTCTACACATAAATGCATAAAGAAAAAATAGAGGCCATTTTTATGAAGCTGCTAACCCCAAAAATTTGCTTAGCATGAAAACTCTTCTTTGGCAAAAACAGGGTTACAGACCAAATTTTCAGGTGATGTACATTGTTTGTGACTGGTGTTTAGCTAGTTTTTGCTTAGCATGAAAAGCACATCGAGTCCTAGAATACAAACTTTTTTTTGTTTGTACCTGACCAGCCGAGTCCCGGATTTTCTCAACCAGAGCTGAACCGTCGGTGTCCTTGAATTTGAGGATGTCTGCCGATATCTCAATCAGGAAAGAGTCCAACTCGGACTTATTCCACTCCGAGAAAACCTGTCGGGTAAAAAAACACCATTGACGAAAGATAAAATATCAATCCCAGTATCGACAGTCAGGCATTCAAATAAACGGGCAGGGCATTTTCTCAAACAGACAGGGCATTTTCTCAAACGGACAATGGATATTCTCAAATGGGCAGAGTGTATTCTCAAATGGGCAGAGTGTATTCTCAAAAGGGCAGAGTGTATTCTCAAATGGGCAGAGTGTATTCTCAAATGGGCAGAGTGTATTCTCAAATGGGCAGAGTGTATTCTCAAATGGCCTATGTCCTTTAGTTTACCTCCGACATTTCATCACAGGACATCCCCAGCAAGTCTTTCATCAGGTGGTAAGCTTCACAAATCAGCTGCATGTCCCCATACTCAATCCCGTTGTGGACCATCTTGACGTAGTGACCGGCTCCGTTACTTCCGACCTGATGTCAAAGGTTAAGAAACATAGGATCAGTTGGTTTTTTTGAAAGTCTGCCAAGGAAATGCACTTCAGAGCCATATGTAATGTAAGACAGTGTATTTTTTCTGGAAAGGTTATTTAAAAGAAATCACAGTTTAAGGTTGTTGCCAAGATCTAAATTACTAAAGTTAAGGCATACTTATTTGTGTAATTCAAAGTCAAATGTCCTTTCACTACGCATTTTTTTTTATACTACTATTTTGATTTGATTTTATGAAATGGAAGCCACTCCGAATGATTTAAAATGATGTACAACTTGACTTCCTAAAAATGAGGGTAAAAAATCATGTTGAATTGGCACGAAATGACCTATTTTAGGCACCTACACGCATATCTAATTCCCAATCTTACCCAATCACAGCACGGCTCATTGCCCACTTTGGCCGCGATCCCCTGGAAAATTTCTTTGATGTGAGGCCTGTATGAGAAACAAAAGGGAAACAAATACTGACTCTAGTATCCGAGTCATATCTTCAATAGATTGATTGCATTCAGCCGCCATCTTGAAGGCAAGTTTTGTTTTGTTAATTCAACAGTATTGAATGAAAATGAGGTCTACATCTGCAATGGCTACTAATAGACCTCATGCATAAAGGCCATCTTAGAGGGCATATTGTGTAAAACGAATGCACAGCAGGTTTTATGACAAGCAAAGGCATTGCCCTCTAAGATGGCTGCTATGCATATGGTATATTATTTACTGCTACTGCGCGTCAAAGGTGTCCCAAGAACATGTGAAAAACAATTAATACAAATTTGCTGAATCGACTTCCTGTTTGAGCTCCTTTAAGGTCAATCATATGACCTCTGAAGGTCAATCACGTGACCTCTTAACACATTGAGAGTTCCGTGTTATTTCTGACAATGTCCTTTTTGCATTATTACACGCCACAAGGAAATAAAAAAGACTTTTTCCTAAAGCAATGGAAGGACAACAGGAAGTAAAGATAGGAAACAGGATTTGGTTCAAATACTCTGTAGTAGATACCAGGACAGGTGCAAATCGAGTACTTTTTACAACCTGTTGAATAAAATCTACTACCAAAACGTTGCAAGCACACATCAAGTTATTCAATCTAGTATGTTGAAAATAGTGAAAAACATGAAAAAAAGAAAGGAAAACAGAATATTTATATTCTATTGAACGGTAGGATACACCATTGGCAATTGCTTGAATTATCAGGAATGGGTGTATTTAGTGTTTTATTTTATAGTAAATATTGTTTAACTAACCTGTCCGAAGACTTACAATTATGAATACCGAGAACAAAAGCAAGAAAAACGGCATTCGTTTAAACCGACGTCGGGCAAGTTGTTTTTTCGAGATTGCCGTCAATTTTTTGGAATAATTACAGGGTGCCTAGCGCAATCATTTTGCTGGATGCTTAGAATCATTATATACTTTCAAATAAGTAAGATATTTCTGAACCACAGAAATAAAGCACTTGTATTGCATTTGTTCATTTTTTTTGGAATGTCAGTAGCTTCCCTAAACCACTTACCATGCCTCGTCGGCCCCGCCTGGCATGAGGGAAGGCCCATAGCGAGCCCCGTCCTCCCCACCGCTCACTCCACTTCCGACAAACAAGATTCCTTTCTCGCCCAGAGCGGAGCAACGACGCTAAGTCAGAAATTAAAAAAACAAAGAGAAACATTTACTCAAAGGGTCAACACATGTCCACGTAACTAAGTAAAACAAGACAAGCCTACAAGTAGAATACAACTAGTTTCTGTCCTAGTTTCTGAAGAAAAACTTCAAATGATTAAACAAATATTTATTAAAATCTGACTTACATTGGAGTCCGTGTACTCCGAGTTGCCGCCATCAATTATGATGTCACCTTTCTCCAAGAGAGGAACCTGTGAGGAGAATGCAACGTCAGTAAATAAAAACCTTCACAACCAGAAAAATAATTGAACTGAAATTTGACCATATCCAGTTGAGGAATGATAAAAGCATCATTCATCACTTAACATTCCACCATGACTTTGTTGTTGGCTTTCTGACTGGCTTGTGACTTATCCTTGTAACTCGCCTCGCCCCGCCCCTCAACCCACACAATGATCGTCGCGAGACGCTCGACTCGAAATAAGCAACTTCTGTTGGTCTTGTGATCAGCGTATGAATGAACAGCAATTAACTTAAGATTGGACTTGTGTGGTCTGACATGGGACTGCTTTGCAAAACTGTCTCAGAATGACTTCGATTCAGAAGACCGCCGGTCTAGAAGAGGCACAGAGGAAACAGCGACTCACGAGTTTGTCGATGAAGGCATCGACTGCTGATCCAGCTTTGACCAGCATCATGACCCTGCGTGGCTTCTTCAGTTTTTTCACCATCTCTTCCATGGACTTAGCGCCGACAACCTTAGTTCCCTTGGCTTCATTGTTCAGGAAATCGGTGACTTTAGACACGGTGCGGTTGAAGGCACACACCTGCACATGAACAACAAATAATAATTAAGATTGGGGGGGGGAAACGAGAAAAAAGGCAGAGTTGCATTCGTGTTCCTGCAAGTTCCCTTTAAGTCCATCACAAGTTCATCCCGAGTCCTTCAGTCTGAAGTCAAGTCAAGTCAAATCAAGTAAATTAATATTGAACAAAACCTTACCACAAATCCGTGATCGTTCATGTTCAGGATCAGGTTCTGACCCTGTCGTGGAAAGGGGAAAAAAAATGTAAATCAATAAAAAGCTGTAACTCATGAACATCTTCTGTAACTTTGTCAAACATCCTGAAAATTCTCAAATTCATTGAACAGGACAATAATTCTGAAACTTTTTAAAGATCGTCAATTTTTGTCTCAAACTTTTAAAGCAGAATTCCATGATAACAAAACCATATTTTTTTTCTCACAAAGTAACTAGAAATAACGATAGACTTACCATAACGGCCAAGCCAATCAATGCAATATCAGCCCTGTAAAGATAAGAGACAGAAGAAAAAAAGGTCTTATTGCTAATAAAGTTGCAAACCTAGTTCAAACATATTTACCCAATTACTGGAATTAAGTAAACTAACCCCAACCTTCTTAACCAGTTCGCGTCGCAAAGTTTTCCCCAGATTCAAAATGGATGACGCATAAACACGTCACGATCGGGGTTAATTCTCCGGATTTATTGGTCATTAATTATCTAGTTGATCTGAGCAATGTTCTCCAAATACAATTTTATGATAGACTCAATGTTATAGGAAATAGTTTGAATCAAACCATAAGATTGTGTATGCTTCATCAAGGGGCGACAAGCACACAGAATGCGCAGCTTGTAAAAACATACCTTTCTCCATCGTAATCCATTTGTTTAACCGCTTCGTCTAAGGGCGGTTTCCCGTTCTGTTTTTCATCTCTGGGTCGGTTGTGCGGGTTTTTTTCTGGCATCGCATCTTTGCCGTGGCAACTGCCCATTGTGCCTTTACCCATTTTTTTTCCCTTCGGCTAGACCCGAGAAGCTCGACAAGACTCAGAATTTATTTCTAATCAGACTAACAGATCTGGTTTTCAGGGAAGTCAGCTGCTGAACACGGCTGGATGTAGTCAACAAATCACACCTTACATAGCCTTAAGCAACAAAAATAAACCAACAATGAAAACCACATGCATGTGAAATCATACATGGTCATATATCAACAATTAGCTCTAAGTCCAGTTTATATACCTGCCCTAAAGTTACAGAATAAGAATGAAGTTTTGCCCTTCAATAATATATTTTAAACATTTTCCATGTAAGCCACGAGTCAATGATTCGTTTTCAAAAGGTTAGGCACTTTCAAAAGGTCAGATATATTTGGATTAGACGTAACAATTAAATTTCCAAACAGAAATGTCAAAGTACTATTTGCAGATCTATGCATTTAACACATAATGCACACCCAACTAAATTTTCAGGAAGCACAAGAGGAGTTAACTTGTAAATTTTGCATCAATTGGTTTATGATTAAATCGCTAAAACTGTTCAAAATTCCGTGGATGAAATGTTATTTTTACAAAAATACAAATGTTGATCAATTGTTGAAATGATGCCCCCTTTAGTGGTCTAGACAGAATTCTATTAAATTATATTCTCTCTGCGTCTCTCCATTGAAATTATAGTAAAAATATCGACTGCACGAGTTTGGTAAAACTAGCCTCCTAATTGGTGATCTGTGGAACGTTCCGTTTCCAGAGTCGCAACGGAAGGAAAATCATCAAGCTAAACAGCTGGTTTGACTACACAACAAATTCAAATCAGTTACCAATCGTCTTATAACACCCTTCCACAGATTCTGCTTCATTTTAAGAGATTATCGGCCGATTTTAAATACAATCACACGTAAAATGTCTTTTTTTCATTACAAAATTGGTTGAAAATTTACTTTCCAATGCATTTTCCAATATACCCCTTCACGAAATGCTTGAACTATTATGTAGCGCTGGCATTTGGGAACAATAGGTGCAATGAGCACACCCATGGATTTGTACACAATACCGGTGCTATATACAATGTACATGGTGTACGGTTGCTATGGGCATACTACCATACCTTTAACCAGGATGATCGACAGCAAAATATTTGAGTAATATGAGAGTCACTCTCGGCCAATAAATACACAGAATCTGTGGGTGATGTGCTACAATGTATAAACCTAAGAAGTTTCACTATTAGCAATGAAAGCAGTCCCTACGGTACATTAATAACGAATACCTGGTGTACATTTTTTAACCAGTAGTACTGCAGGCATCATATAAGGGTCAGTCCTAGCTACCTCTATGGTCTAACTCTCTGATTATGAAGTACTTATTCAACTGTGTAAACTCCATACAATTGGTGGTCAGGTAATATTTACAATGGAGATCACATTTCCTCCATAGGGCCTAGATTTGCATATGACCTTCCAGCTAAACTAATTATTTTTTTTTAACCAAAATGGTCTACAGAATATTTAACAAAGCTAGGATTTGACATTCTTGACATGCAAATCGGCTACAAGTTGTTTAACCCTAACTCCCTCACCATTGTTATTGAACAATACAATTCCTTCAAAATCCTCCAACTTCCTTTGTTGTGTAAGGAGTTTATAGGGTTAAACAAACGTTCTCCAGGGATTCATTTGGGGTGCATACATGTAGTACATGTACTACAAAAATACTACACAATCCTCACAGTCCAGTTAAGTAAGAGTACTGCATCCTGACTCAAGTAGTTTTAACTAGGCTTACATGTATTTTATATTGTAGTATTAGGCGACATTCGGGAAAAAACCCCCAAAAAACAACCTTAACAAAAATAATGTTTGCAACCCGATGGTTTTTGTTTTTATGATCTCAATGAAGGTCAATCAGTGCAAAAATGTTGAAAAAACATGAATCTGAGACGGAGAAACATAAATTTCTGAATTAGTTAAGAAACAAATCAAATAAGTTAAGAGGGCCTAATATTTCGATCTTAACAAGATCTTCAGAGACCCCCCAAAAGGTAATTGTTAGGAAATACTTAGACATTTTTCGCAACTCTTCATTGACGTTTTTCCTAAAGCTATACGTTACACGTGGAAAATAAAAAATGTGTACACAAATTATTCAATTTCTAAATATTTGAACGCTTTTGTGCACATTTCCAAATTTTCCCCAAGATGTATTTATCAACAAATTCTCTTTAAATCTGTTCATTTATTGAAAATTATGGGCTTCACAATTAATTGTTTCCTTTTTATCCTTTTGTTTTATATTTTAATTTGCATAAATTCTGCAGAGTCAAGCATCATCAGATTGCTGAGCGAACATGCATAAAAAACATACACATAATGTATATTTTTCAACCACAGGCAATCGATCTTTCCTTCTCACACATTATGAGTTCAACTTGTACCACAGTGCAGTGCCTCGAGGGCCGGGAACGGCAAATTGAAAATCCCAAGATTCATTTGGAGAAGGAAGCTTCCGTCAGTGTTTTTCCAATGGGACTTCTCGGGTGTTACGACATTATAAATTGAAATTCGAGTTGGCTGTTGGGGCAAGTAATGAAAAAAAATTCCTTGGTTTTTTTTATACAACAATAATGCTTGGCCTATTTTGTGTGTATAAAGGGAGATTATTTTGTACTTTTTTACTGGAGTTTCTTCAATTTGTTGATTTCAATAAGGTACCACAATAAACAGCATTTTGTTTATATATTATTATGGAATAATGTATGAAAATTAATTTTCTTAACGTACATGCAAAACTAAATGTTGGTCTTTACAAATTACATGTGAATTTATATTGAGAGCACTATCATTTCATGTAGAGGTTTTTACATTTTACCTAATTTATATTAATGTTTCCATCTTAAAAAAATAAACCATTAAAGTCAAAACCTGTTTGATACGTATTGCTAGTATTGGTGGAACTACACACAAATCTGCTTATTTCATGTTAATAAGCCTATAGGATTAGGCTACCTACTTATTATGCCAACCAATTCTACACATCGAGAGCAAATATAATTTTTTGTATGAGTCGGGTGTTTGCTTTGAATTGAAACTAAACACAATTTAAAGTTGTCAGGAAAACAGGTGTCCAGTTTCAGACCCTAAGTACCACTTGTAATATCAACATGTAGTTGTACAGAAAAATGATGTGGCACCATTTTATGATGTAACCTCGATTGCCTCCCGTAACCAATTATTGTTTCTAAAGACCAATTATTGTCATGAAGACTTGAATTTTTACATTCAGCAACGTTGCTAAGGATATGAATGATCTGGACACACACATGAACATGAAACAGGCCTTAAAAATACAATGTTGCACATACATACAGCACACAATGCTGTACTTGTGTTTAAGCCGAGGCCTACGAAGATTTTAGGAAATTTTCTAAGTATTTTTTTACGCAATTTTAAATGTTTCCCACTCTCAAATTCATGTCTTTTTAATATTTTGCACCGATTGATCTTCATCGAGATAACGAAGAAAAAAAGTCAGGTTGCAACATTACTTCTAGAACACTCTTGACTAATTACAGCGCAGCTTTCATTTGACAGCATGAGAGAAATACACAGATTGTTAAAAGCTGCGCTGTAGTTGGTCACGACCGAGTCGATACTTTTGAACAAAATGTGCATAAATTTCATCTTTTCGTTTTATATTTTACCTTTTCAGGGATTTAAACCCACCCTTTGTCTAAATTTGCCAAGATATTAAATACAAACATAAACAAATACTGCACCTGGAAATTGACTTTTGCAATTAAAATTGTCTGCTCATATCATCAGGAAATTTGCCATGTTAATGAGCTTAAAGTTAGACATGTATGTAAGAACTGATATGAACGGCTAAGCACAACTAAATCAGGTCAACTCGGCCCCAAGCTAAGTCAATGCAAAACATGCTGTGTCATGTGAAATTATTGTTACTTCAATACTTTACAGAACAGTTTCATCGTACTCGAGCTCCACAGCAAACCAGGAAATAAAATTCACGCACTGACGAAGCCGCCACAATGACTTCCCTGAAAACCAAAACTGAGGTTCCTTACCCAGCAAAAGTCGAGCAAAAATATACGGCAAAATTACGTTTACTCCCCGAACTTATCGTAACAAAAAATATTCTTACTCTGCCATTGTTGCTGCTTCAGACGACTGCGTTGTATGGATGTTGTGGCAACGACGTCGGTGGGTTACACTAGTAACAGATGAGAGCTCTTTTGCAAATAAAAGGTTGGCGAAATTTCAACTTTTCCCAGCTAGCTACAATACACACTTCAGTCCCAAATGCACCAATCCGTGACGACGACAGGGCGCAAAAAGGTGTGACGTTTTATTTTCGCAAAGTCACATTTCGCGGATCGATGAAGATCAAGAGCGACCTCTATATTAATATGAGGGCCTTTTCAAATTCCTGGCTTCGTTTCGTACAAGGCTTAAAATGATTTAGGCCCTGCAAGTGCAAGAACTCGAGCCCCATTCAATCGATTGGTATGAAGCACGTTTAGCGTTATATTATAACTACGATGAAGCCAGAAAAATCAACTAGGCCCATTTTCATTTACTTCTCAGCGATTCAGAAATCTGAGGCGACACGAAGGCGACGTCAAGGTTTCAAAAAAACCGGAAATAGTTTCGGCTAGGCCCTCAACAGAGGGCGGTCTTTTACAAATGTGGTGGGGGGGGGGGGGGGGGGCAGAGAGGGGGGGCAGAGAGGGGGGGGGGGGCAGAGAGGGGGGGCAGAGAGGGGGGACAGAGAGGGGGGGCAGAGAGGGGGGGCAGAGAGGGGGGGCAGAGAGGGGGGGGGGCAGAGAGGGGGGGCAGAGAGGGGGGGCAGAGAGGGGGGGCAGAGAGGGGGGGCAGAGAGGGGGGGCAGAGAGGGGGGGCAGAGAGGGGGGGCAGAGAGGGGGGGGGGGCAGAGAGGGGGGGCAGAGAGGGGGGGCAGAGAGGGGGGGCAGAGAGGGGGGCAGAGAGGGGGGGCAGAGAGGGGGGGCAGAGAGGGGGGGCAGAGAGGGGGGGCAGAGAGGGGGGGCAGAGAGGGGGGCAGAGAGGGGGGCAGAGAGGGGGGCAGAAGGGGGGGCAGAGGGGGGGGGGGCAGAGGGGGGGGGGCAGAGGGGGGGCAGGGGGTTGGGGGGCAGGGGGTTGGGGGGGGCAGGGGGGCAGGGGGCAGGGGGTGGGTGGGGGGGGGGGGGGGGAGGGGGTGGGGCAGGGCAGGGCGACCAACGTGGGTACGAGTGGCCATTTAGCCATGAAATGATTTGTACTACATATACTAAAATGGGGCAACAAATTGACTCAAAGTTCGTTATTATAAAAAGATAGCAGGCCTAAGCATTCCGGGAAAGGGGGGGGGGGGGGTAATGTAGTATGTCCCTTGATTCCTTGATTCCTTCGACACCAGCAAACCCCCTCCCCCCATCTTAATTCAATCTCGCAACATTTTCTATACTAAGACTCACTGCCAACTGTCATTCAAGAGACCATTTTTCTCCCTTCACCCCTTTTATTTATGAAACTGCGACCCCAAAATATTAAATACAATTACCAGTTCCTAAAATTTACATACCTACATGTATATACACGTATAAATATGTACAAATACAATTTTCAGTCTTCATAAAATTACCCTACAAAAATCAAGAATGATACATTTGCTTTTATCATTTTGTTCAAGGCACACTGTATGTTGACCACCCATTGGAAAATGGAGGCATTTGTGTGTGAAAAATAACCGCACTTTCTTGAGTTTTTATGCCTAGTTGCTTTCTCTAAAAACTTTCATGGTAAAACTACCCCATCCAGAAATTCTATTTTGTTTTAGTTTACCGACAGAAATGAATACACAATGTTTGAAATACCATTTTTGCAGAAAAGTTTACAAAAATGTACATACATTATTTTATTGTATAAATTCATAAAAATACAACCAATTAATTTCAAAGCAAGATTAATCTATACAAGATATATATACATATGCAAATCTACAAGCATCTAGCGCTTTTAAAGCATGATATATATATCCAAGCCACACTTTCCTTTATTTGTAAAGGACTGCATGAAATAGGTTTCGTACTTTGTACTAATTAAGTTTGGCAATTTCCTTCAACACACTCACTGCTTCTGTACAATAAAAACTATAGGCTACTTTTGTTCAAGCTTATACACTTCATTTCAGTTTAATTACAAATCAAATTTTACCATTTTTTTTTTTTGCTACACATTATATCAACTTCAACTTTGATTCCAAATCTAAGTAAGGAACACAATTCCACTTAGGACCGTTCAAGAAGCAGGCAAGCTCGGTCCGCCCGGTAAGCCCCGCCCGCTTTGAACACCATGACCGCCCGGTTACTCAAGTGTGACGCTCAGTTTATTGCTGGAGTGGCTCTCTTTAGGTCAACAATAGGCATACCAGGGCAATGAGCCACTAACAATAGTAGACCGCAGGAGCAATTACCAGCGACGCACCCTTTGAATTGTTGGGTTTTGGTTCTGTGGCAGTGAGAATTATTGCCCCGCAAATATCCTCTTTTGTAGAGTTTAGGGCAGGGCAGGCCCCACACGCGAGGCTTCTTTTTAGTTCTCTTAATCTGGGCCCGCCCGCTTTGGAGGGAAGTCTCAATCCCTCGCTCAAAGCAGGCGGCAATTGTCCCAGATCGTCTTTTAATTTCTCTTTTAGCTTTGTTCAGAATATGCATTTAAATACCTTGGGTTTGAGAAAAAAGAAATTTCTTAAGCACTTTTTATGAGCCGTGTACAGGTCCTGCACACAGTGTCTGTGCTCTGAACAGCTTTCTTCAAGTTCCAAATGTAGGCAGCATTTTCCAAGGAAGGCGTCCCAACTGCACTCGGCTGTTCCCATGGCAACACACATAATAATAATAATAATAATAATGAGATTTGTAAAGCGCACATATCCACCCTGCAGGGTACTCAAGGCGCATCTGTGGGTAGCACACCCTGATATTTTCGGCCTCACTTGCTGCAAACACTCCAACTTGCAGAGTCTTCATCAGTTCTTCGTAGGTCCATGACAAGAAGAACAGTGTCCCGATCAAATCACAAGGTTTTCAAATGAAATGTGATATAGGTATTCCTTGGTTATGGTTTATCCCCTACAACTTGCGACAGACTGCAGGTGGCGTGGAATTGTTTGCAAAACTCCCTGGAGACATTTTTGTTTCCACTTTTATTTAATGCATTAAGCAGCCTGTCGATTGAAGGATTGTCCTCTTTGTTAATGAAATCTTCAATGATTACGTGCCTGATCTGCTCCCGAGTTTTCTCATGCTTGTAGTCGCACACCGTTGCTTCATAGTCATTTTTTCTCAAGCCAAGCTTAGAAAAAAAGTCTGAGCGGGTTTTGATGATGATGTTGTCTTTGACAAAATCAGCATGTGCTTCTGTACAGTACTTTGTCGTTTCTAAAAACACAAATAAAAAAAATCCCAATTGAATAGTTATTTTGCATTCAAGGGCCGTTTTTAATCAAAGTCAATATGCTCTTGAATAGAGGTAGATTGAGGGGGGGGGTCAGTGGCGATGCTAATACTGAGCACTAACATTCTGATAAAATGTATAACTTTGTATGGCGATTGTGTTCACATTATTATGTCCAAACCATAGAGCTATATTAAATTAATAGAGAGCTGGCTCGAAATACAAAGTGATGCGTGCGCGGCGCATCCATGTTTGTGCACAAAACTATGTGGAAATCTCAACATTTTGTACGGCTTTTAAACAGCTATTTGCATATCTGCGTTTGTATTCTATACAGTGCGTTACCGAAGCCGATACGCCCAAAACCAAAACGCAAGATCAGCAAATGAGCGCCAACATTGAAAATGCGTGTGCGTATCCACGCGCTGCAGTTGATTTGGGCGTGACTTTTTTAAACTGACATGACGCGTGTACAGTTGTTTGCGTCTGTTCTACTTGCACGTGCGTTGCATTTAGAGTACACTTTTAAAATTAAATCCATCTATTTGTATTATGTTCTACAACATGCACATAATTTTTTTTATTTTTTTTTAACTTACCACATGGGAAGCCATCTGCTTTCTCAAAGGCTATGTAAGAAGGCGATGTGGGTAGACTTTCCCTGTACTGTGCAGTTGGTGCCTCATGAAATGCATTGCCGTTTGGCAGGGCCATCTGCAAAGACTCTGTATTGTTTGTTAAAGGCAAGCTCTGCTGGAACTCATTTGTCGGTAGTCCATTACTCATTGTTTCGACGCCATTCAGCAGTGGCTGCTGACTTGGTGTGTTCCCTCCTACATGGTAGCCTTGCCTTGTTGGATGAGCTCTTAGCTGAAGAGGGGATGACGACACTCGGGGGCTGCCAGATGCATCGTTGGTACAGTTTGCTGCCTGGCTGCTCCGTAGAGGTGAAGTCTCGTCTTCGCTAGAATCTTCATCGACTAAATTCGATAGAGAATGGTTGGTTCCTTCCGACTGGCATGTGCCTGTGAATTGGTAAAGACAGACATTTGACCCAATGAACTGAAATTTTGACAAAACACAATTTGTGAATTATCTACAACTGAAATCTGGAGTAAATTAAAACAAAAAAATATATATATTTGCTTCGTCTCCAGTTTTGGAATACTTCTGACATGTTTTTGACGCCGAAAAAGGAACAACACTAATAGCCCAAAGTTCAAAGGCTTGTAGCGGGAAGTACGCGCGACTTAATCAATTCTAACAGTGCACAAAGCAACAGTGTCTTTGCGTAAAGCGTCAGGCTTCGTCGGCATTTGAATGTCACTCCAAGTGGCCTCCCCAACTCTCTATTCCTTGCTATTAAAGTGAATAATTGTGCACAAAACAGTTATGAAAAGAATAAGCTTATACCTTTTGGAGGTGTAGCATTTGTGGCAGTGGGGTTCCCAGGGTTGGGGGCATCTTCATAACTTTCGGCACTTGATTCTTCAGACCCTTCGGGAGGCAAATGGACGGTCAAGCCTTCGCCTGGCTGTGCAGCTCTGCCATCAAGGTTATTGTTCTGTGGCTCTTGTTCAACGACAACATCAGGTATCTGATCAGGGTTTGCACAAGGATCTACTCGTACAGCGCCATTCTGTACATTGTACTGTGCTTGACCTGACAAAAAAATAAATCCAGCAAGTTCATCGAGAATGTGAAAAAGTGATCCACCCTAAAATAGAAGGGAAACTTTTGAAGTAGCGCTGTGCATTTTTAAATAATTCATTATTTGATAAACTGCACTTGTGTTCAATCGAATATCTGCAACAGGCCAATCTAGCTTTAAATGCCTTCGTCAAAATGGTATACGTCGGCCGGGAATTATATGGGCCGCCTTTCTTATTTGCATGCGCCTCTTATTAAACTATAATCAGGGTTGTAGTCGAGTCCCTGCAAGTCCATTCACAAGTCCTTTCGTGAAGCCAGTCACAAGTAGCTGGATGAACAATGACAAAGGAATGCTTTTGTCAAAGCTGTTTTGAATAGCTTGTGATTTGGATTGGAACTGAAGGACTTGTGATGGACTTGCAGGGACTTGCAGGGACTTGTGATGGACTCGACTACATCCCTGACTATAATAAACTCCATGCTTACATCAGCTAGTTGCATAACTAGCCGATTTTTGAAGGATTTCATAGAAGCAATTAAAACGAATACATTAAACTCTGGCCAAGTCAATTATAGTATAACTCGCCAAATCACTCAAGTTATCTAACAAAAGTCCCGATCTTCTCTAATGCATTTCCATTTTTTCTTCTTCCTAAGTCAGCTTTTATAAGCGGCTATTTCACTATTTCACTATGTAGATGTACGTCTTAATTCAATTTTTAACAACCCTGTATTTATAAAACCAAACAGTGATGTTATCAAAATCTCGAATTTTCTCTTGACCACTCTAGCCTGTTAGTAGTTGGTCATTAAACAACAAATCTTATGAGTTATACCTGGACATCGATTATTTTCTGGATCTCGCCGATTCCGAAGCTTGGCAGCTTCTCTTTGCCGGTAGACAATGACCACCAACATGACAATCAGGATGATGACCACTATAGCTAGAGCAATGGTACTTATCTTCCACATTTGCAAATCGGTTTGAAGAATTGGGCATGCATCTGCATCAAAAACAAAAAGTTAAGGTTTGGGAGTTCCGAAAGCTGAAAATGTTCCAATCAATGGCTTTCACATCGAGGCTACAGCTTGACTCAAACAATTACTTCTTGTAAAGATATCAATGACTAAACTTATTATTCCTTCTGGCATGCTGTCATTTTAAAGAAAAGAATAAAAGAAGGTCACTTCCAAAGATGCATTTCGGAGACGCAATTTTGTCAATTTCCATTAGACCAGGAAAGGGCTTAATATGATTTTGAATTCAAAGCGGACACGATTATTAGCAGGATGTGATTTCAACAAAAGATTTTCAAAATCACATCTAAATGCTCTTAATTCACAGCCTTTTGCATATTAGCAGCCTGGATTAGGGATTAAAATCCAAAGTCACATCGACTCGGGTAGAATCTGGTAGTATTGGGTAACGTTACGGTTAACAGGCGCTTGTATTTACCTGGCTGTTCAGCCGTTACGTTTAGTTCAGGAACGGTGACAGTTTCACTGTAAGAAACGCCAGAGGTCGTGTTTTTCACAGTATCACTCGAAATCATCTGAGTACCAGGTGTTGAACACTCAGGACAGTCAGGGCACGTGATCGTACACTGACACAGTGGGCACTGTGATGGTGATTGTGATGGTGATACTGCTGGTGATATAACAGGAAAAACAGCTGCGAATATGTCATTGTCTCCTGTGGGCTGCGTGCGTGAACACAAGCATGCCGGTTCATATGAATTTGACGTCACAAAGCATTCGTGGCGAACATTTGCCGGAGTTAAAATGTTTACAACTTTTTCGAATTCGCAGCACGAAAACACAAATTTGCGATCGCATTTGCGCCGTGTATGAACTTGAGAGAGCAGTTACCACTGTCAAGAGTCTTAATGAAATATATCGCTACTCTAAATGAGCAAAAATGCCAAAAGCATTGTCGTGTAAGCAACATAAATCATTTGTGTTGCCCCAAACTCTCCCTTCCTTACAGGGAGTACTGCTGAGGGGGTACTTTTTAAAGGGGGGGGGGGGGGTTACTTATACTTTTTTGTTCTTGCCTTCTCTTATTTCATCTCACCTGATGTACCGGTAACACTTATCGGTCCACACTTTCTATCCCTTTTTGGAGTACCTTTCTGGATTACCTAAAAAGAGAATTAGCAAAGCAAAGCACCATTGAGGTCAAAGGAAAAGTCCACAAATTAAAGTACACCTGTCCCCACCCCAACCGTCCCCACCCCAACCGTCCCCACCCCAACCGTCCCCACCCCAACCGTCCCCACCCCAACCGTCCCCACCCCAACCGTCCCCACCCCAACCGTCCCCACCCCAACCGTCCCCACCCCAACCGTCCCCACCCCAACCGTCCCCACCCCAACCGTCCCCACCCCAACCGTCCCCACCCCAACCGTCCCCACCCCAACCGTCCCCACCCCAACCGTCCCCACCCCAACCGTCCCCACCCCAACCGTCCCCACCCCAACCGTCCCCACCCCAACCGTCCCCACCCCAACCGTCCCCACCCCAACCGTCCCCACCCCAACCGTCCCCACCCCAACCGTCCCCACCCCAACCGTCCCCACCCCAACCGTCCCCACCCCAACCGTCCCCACCCCAACCGTCCCCACCCCAACCGTCCCCACCCCAACCGTCCCCACCCCAACCGTCCCCACCCCAACCGTCCCCACCCCAACCGTCCCCACCCCAACCATCCCCACCCCAACCGTCCCCACCCCAACCGTCCCCACCCCAACCGTCCCCACCCCAACCGTCCCCACCCCAACCGTCCCCACCCCAACCGTCCCCACCCCAACCGTCCCCACCCCAACCGTCCCCACCCCAACCGTCCCCACCCCAACCGTCCCCACCCCAACCGTGTCCCCCCCAAACGTCCCCCCCCCCCCAACCGTCCCCCCCAACCGTTCCCCCCCCCCCCCCAACCGTTCCCCCCCCAACCGTTCCCCCCCCCAACCGTCCCCCTCCCCCCCCAACCGTCCCCCCCCCAACCGTTCCCCCCCCCCCCCCCCCCCAACCGTCCCCCCCCAACCGTCCCCCCCCCCAACCGTCCCCCCCCCCAACCGTCTCCCCCCCCCCCCAACCGTTTTTAATCTTTTTAGTACAAGATTTTGTCCCTGCGAATAGCACTTACAGTTTCGCCTGGCCCACATTCGGTCCACGGGTTACTTTCGTTGCAGTAATTATAGCTTGTTACGTATCCATCAGTTGCTGCCTCACATCTGAACAAAAATGACAATAAGCAGATATTTATTTCTCAGTGTGAAAACATGGAAGTTTAGAGAATTGTTTAAAAAGATGTCCATAAATACAGAAATAAATATATAGATCTCCGCCAGATGCAACACAGCACATCATGTCTGGTAAAAATATCTGGTGTACAAATTGATGCATTGATGTCAACGTCCAGTACATAAACGACCAGCATCTAAGACATTGAGAGTTACCGGTAGTCCCATTGAAGAATGCCACAGTTGTGATCTGCTGCATTTGGTGACCACATTCTCCGAGGCAGTTTGGTCTCTAAAGGCAGTTTGTCCTTTTGGCCCGAAGAATCTTGCAGCCCTGGTGTTGCATGTTGCTAGTGACTTGCTACGTTTGGCAAGTTTTCTAGCCAAAATGCCCTTGGAGGGTTAGGCTTGATTAACCTGACCCCTCCTCAATCCTCCAAAATCCTCCTTGCTGTTTTGGAGGATTTTGGAGGGTTAAGGATGAATGACAAAAAGTGACTTGATTTTGAAGGGTGCAATGGTTGAGGTCGTAGACCGTACCCAGCATTATTTATGTTCAGCCACTCATATCATTAGGGCTGAATGCCATTGGCACTGACTCGACCTATAGCGATGTTTGGTGAAGGATTTTAGAGAATGGTCACCCCTCCACTGAACAACGGATGATTTTGGAGGACTGAGGATAAATCAAATTTTTACAATTGGCAATTGGAAGATTCTGCAGGATTGAGGATGGTTCCTAGCTAAAAAGGCCTAGAAGACTAGGATTAATTAACCCGCCTATGTCAATATTTGGGTCATTTGGTCATCAGCACAAAGATACACAGCTAGCTGTGTCATTTTGCATTTCACTAGGTACTCCTCAGAGGGATAATCACATTTTCTGCTTTCCAACTCAGTTGATTTTTTGTTCCATGGAAAAAATTGTGCAGTTAACCGACTGTAGTGATGAGGATGTGCTGTTTTGTGCATAGTGTGCACAGTATCTCCCTGGGGAAATCCCTGTCCACTACACAGGGTAGTACATAGATAGAAAACCCAAAACATTGCAATCCCTTGAGCACAAATCAGCGCGAGTCATTTTGTGCCGTCTAACAACTATAATATGATCACTAGTACTGAAGCTGTGAAGCTGTGCAGAATTGTGTTCTATATAAACGCATACATGTACATGTGCAAAACACTGGACTGTAGATATTTGTACATAATGCTGTCGAACCACAGGTAGGTTAAGGAGGAACTGAACTCACCTATTGTTTTCCGTCACATCGATGGTACATGCCCTAAGATGCCATCCTTGGTCACATAGGTTGATGCGTTTATGCAGACACTCGTCATAAAATGTAATTGGATCGTCTGGATCTTCACACTAATAACAAAAAAGGCCGGGGAATCAAACATTTCTACGTTACAAATAAATCCAGTAAGATAAGCAGTTTGCGAGAACACCACGGTAATACTCTTTTATAGTGAGATGTGTGGATCTAAAAAGAAGTAGAGGGAACTCAACGTTTCAGACAGTATGCTCTGCCAGTCATCAGGAGACGATAAATCAAACTGAAACATTCAAAATGGCCCTTAAGTTCATGCCTTTATAAAGCGACACAAAGCCCTACTTATAATAAACACAAAACTGAGACATCAAAATCGAAGTGTAATCTAGATAGATTTTTGTTTAACTAAATAAAACTGCTTACCGACTAGATTTGACTTTAAAGGTAATATACACCATTGGTAATTTTTTGAATTATCAGGAATGGGTGGATTTGGGGGGTTGTATTTCATATTAAATATCGTTTGACCTACTGTTCGAAGTTTTACAATCATGGTTGCTGAGAAACGCAAGAAAAACGACGTTCGTTTTTAACCGGAGTCGGACAGTTTTTCTTATGTTGTTTTTGTTTTTTCGCGATCGCCGTCCGGCGATAATGAATTTTGGTTTATACAATTCAATTTTTCGGAACAATTACAGGATATCTAGGGCCCTCATTTTGCTGGATGCCTACAATCATTATTTACTTTCAAATAAGTAAGATATTTCTTAATAATTCGGTACTACATTTTTTCGATATCTGCAAATGGTGTATCCTACCTTTAAATCAAATATTCTCAAACCCTGGTTGCCAAAGTGAACAATTTGGAGAAATGAGGGTACGGTATTTGGAAGTTGAAGCAGGACTAGAGCCGATTTTGACTTTGACGTGAACAGTGTGCAGTACAGAAAGCCACGTGCACGGCCGAAATCAGAAAAACCCTGGTCTACAAAAGTATACTCATGAAGTTTTTTTGACAATCTGTAATTTAGTTTACTTACGGTACGCAGTGACGACACGGTCACCACTGCGGCCATGATCAACGTAATCCACATCAATGTCATCTTGGGCATGTAGTAAAAGTAATGATATCAAATCTGAAATAGAAAAAAGTATATGAACAGCTAGGACTAGGACTAGTAGTAGGAGAAGTGGACTGTAAACCACCAGACCACCTACAAAAAAAATCCATAAGTTATGGATTTTCTTTGTATGGCAAAACAAATGCAATAGTTAACTGACTACAAAACAACCATGGACTCCACGATGGAGGAATGCAATCTCATTCCTCCATATACAACAGTAGTTTTGTGCACACAAAATCGAATGTTTATTAGTTCTTACCATATAGTTTAAGCAATTTAGGGTAATTCTCATTCTCAACTTCTTCCCCGGCTCTCCCTAGATAATGAGTGTAATCATAGAGAAAGGTTATGCACAGACAGACTAAATGGTCATGGAACTTTGTGTTGCCGTGTACCAAGTGGTGGTGGTGATCGAAGATGAATGACGATGAAATTATCACTTCAGTCACTTTACATTTATACTCTCCAACTCGGATCGCTGGTACTAGTACCGCGCCAACAGGGTCGACAATAGCATTAATACATAACAGTCAGGTTACCAACCGTGTAGTACGTCACGATTCTAGAAAATCAAATGGTTGGGTTGGTTGTGCGTTGTAGGGTTGTCGGTCACTTCGCCCCATTGCCACTTCGCCCCGTGCCACTTCGCCCCGTGTCACTTCGCCCCATTGCCACTTCGCCCCATTGCCACTTCGCCCCATTGCCACTTCGCCCCATTGCCACTTCGCCCCATTGCCACTTCGCCCCATTGCCACTTCGCCCCATTGCCACTTCGCCCCATTGCCACTTCGCCCCATGCAGACGAGCCCGGCCGTTACCCTTACTGTTTCTTTTTGTTTCTCCTCCCCCTTCCCCCGTTTATGATAATTTATAATTTATATTATAAAATTTGATAATTGCAATAAAGTGATCAGGGCATGAATTCCATACACGACCGCGCCGCCTCTTCGACCTAGCTCCTGCACAAAGTATTTTCAAAGAGTAACTTTTTGTTTACTCCTAAATTGGGCCTAGTGTTTCTTCATCAGATTTACAACTTGTGGCATTTAAGGAATAAATGAGTGGCGGAAATGTATGGAAGTCTTTCCGTCACGAATCCCGCTAGCCCAATTACAAGACATCGGGAACGTGTTGTTTTATAGCAACTCTACTTTGGGAACATTGAACATAATAAGTAGGCCTGTGAACCCCTCATTTTGTTTCTTAATTGTAGAATTGGCTCAGAATTTAATAAATTCAAGTTAAAACCTTCAAGTTAAAACCCCTAGGCCTAATTTTGTTTACAGTTTCATTTGAAATTGGGTTGGTTAAAAGAATGATGACGCTTTCCCATCCAGTGACATTTCTCTCTCTGTGACTTGTATGGCTTAATTAAGCGCGAATTAGTCTAGGCCCGTTATGTCCGAAATAAATGGAGTGGGCGAACACGAAAGACTAGATGACCGTTGTTGGGCTTGGTATAAGATAAATCTGATGTGATTTTATTTGGGGGTGCGAGGGGAGAATTGTAATCGCAAATTCTCTTGTGTTAGCAATAGCAATGCTTTCGTGTCTTTACTGTTATGACACTCGTCAGTTGCAGGTAGGTGATTCCATCCATGGTAAGGAATCGGTTCTAACTCGCAAGGTGTGTGGGTTTGGTGTGGTACAATCAATGAACGTGAATTCCAGGTATTTGGAACTTAGCCATATTATTTATTTTGGGTCCGTATTATTTCTCTTGTATAGAGAGCAGTATGTTGGGTTTCAACTGTGTTTGTTTACTGCTTGGTGTTTTAATTGTTACGGTTAGGTTGTTTATGGCTCGGTTGCTGATTGGAATTGGCGTTTTTGCGTTCGCATTTGCCAGAGAAGAGGAAGTTTGATATTCAGGAGGATATCTGGGTTGATGGTAGACGGCATATCTTGATGGCCACTCCTGAGATGCTAGAACTTCTGTCCAAGGCACGGAGATGGTATGCCGATGGGACTTTCAAGTCTTTACTTGTTTATTCATATTTTTTTACTTTTTATTCACTAGTTTATTGAGTTATTTACTTTTTATTCACTTACATATAACTTGCTTGATATTTACTTATTTATTTATTAATTCTTTTCTTTATTTAATTAATTGTTCATTTAATTATTTGTTTTACTTACTCTTGTATTTATATGAAGGAATCGTAAATGTAATTAAAACAATTGCATTGAAAATATTGTATGTACTTGTGCTCTTATTTAAATAACCAGACAATAACTGAAACACATTTAAACTATGAAATGGAAAAATTCCAGGAACCATTCGTGAATAAATTCACGTCGCAAAATAAATATTCATCACCGATTATGTCCCGTCTGGGCCAGCGTATCCGTCGGATTTGCAGGTCAGAAATTGTGGACACATAATGAAAGACGATTTAGGGGATTTTGAGCTATTTTGTTAGGCATTTTTGTGGATTTTGGCGACATTTTGAACTCACATTTAAGACATTTGCTAGCTGTTCATTTGTTTCAATCAACAGAGGGCGAAAACCACTGGCTACGTTTCGATGCGCCTGCCCTTTGGCCTTGCGCGGGCGCTTTACGATCTAAGGCCGTGTCCGAAACGGGCTTCTAGAGCAACGGCTACGTCTATTGTCAGTATTTGAATGGGCGAACACCAAGACAATAGCCATAGACAAGAGATTCGGATGCGGCCTTAGATAGGTCGATACATACAGTGTATCTATATGTGGCGATGGGGCGAAGTGGCGATGGGGCGAAGTGGCGATGGGGCGAAGTGGCGATGGGGCGAAGTGGCGATGGGGCGAAGTGGCGATGGGGCGAAGTGGCAATGGGGCGAAGTGGCAATGGGGCGAAGTGGCAATGGGGCGAAGTGGCAATGGGGCGAAGTGGCAATGGGGCGAAGTGGCACGGGGCGAAGTGGCACGGGGCGAAGTGGAAATGGGGCGAAGTGACTGTAAAGCCGTTGTAGGACCGGTTTTTTTCATTGGGGAAAACCCCAAACCCAGTTGCGCAATCACAGCATGTACAGTTTTCAAACGTTACTTACAGAAACTTACAAACCCCATGATATATGGAGTTTTTGAACAGGCAATCTAGGCAAAGGTAGCTATTATTAGTATTATCTAGATTTTATTTGTTTGTATAAAGTATGTTACCATTCGAGTATATGATTGACAGGCTTTCGAGTCGGAGTGTATACTTTTGTCGCTTTGTCAATCCTGGCCATGCTAGCTGGAATTGCATTGTTTTTGTTTTATAGTTAAATCTGTTTATTTTGTGAATTGCTTGTTAAGTTGTTCAATTTATGTTGCTATATGGCCAAATAAATTATAATAATAATAATATTAATAACAGTAATAATAGTTAGTATTAAACAATCATTTAATGGTCTAGAACTGATTTTAATATTGTACTGTGCTGTTATATGTTTTTACAAAATCAGATTTTTTAAATATTTTCATTACACGTAATATTAATAATTTGATGTATTTGTGTTTTTTTCCCCCAGTGTTTATCTGGACTACAATGCCACAACGCCCTTAGATCCGCAGGTGTTAAGCGCCATCCATAATGCTTTGGGGACAGCTTGGGGTAACCCAAGCAGTTCATATGCAGCAGGTGTGTGATATAACGAGGGTCGCCAATTAACACTCCCTGTCTAGGGTCTGGTCGGGTGCCTTAAATTTCCTGCAGTTGGCGCTGGAATAACGACCAAGTCACTGCTCTAGTCTAAGGTCGATCATAGATATCCAAACTTCATCGATTTCACTAAATAGTAACATCACTAAGCAGCAAAAACTACTAAGCAGCAAAAACTGCCAATTTGCCAACTGTATTTTTTTTGAGTTTTGCTTAATAAAACGTTTGTTGAAAAGAATCGTGCAATTTTAATTTTCATAGCACACAACTTTGACCTGCTACTACTAGTGCTAGTGCTAGAGAAATATATAGTAGTTCCTTTGGCCTAAAGAAAAGGTGCAGACAGAGTGTATATATATGTATGATAATCTGCATTGACAGTTTTTTGTTCTTTGTTGGGGTGTTTGTTTGTGGGGGTGTTTGTTGGGGTGTTTGTTTTTTGTTTGTTCTCGTCATAGGTCAGAAAGCCAAACATATCATTACAAAGGCCAGAGATGACGTCGCATCCATGATTGGAGCTAACAAAGAAGATATCGTTTTTACATCCGGTGGAACAGAGGTAACAATTTGTTTTAAATTATTTTACACTATTTGAATTTAAAGCGGTACAGAGTAACACAAGAATTGTAATTTAAAACAGATACCAAAACCGAATGTTTACAGGATTTGCTACACTATGTTAACCAGTTAATTTGTATACATTTACGATACATTGCTGTATTTAAGGTGTCTTTCGACAAAATTGATAATGTCAATTTAACAACATTCTACTGAGGATTGTTTTCCCTGCCGTTTTTTCTATCCCCTTTTTGGGGGAGGAGTGATGGGGGTTTGTGGGGGAGGGGTGATGGGGGTTTGTGGGGGAGGGGTTCACCGACAGTCAGCAACAATTTCTTTACTGTTATAAGGCCCTAATTGATAGTTTTCTGTGTTTTAAAATGTAATCTATTAAACTATACGACAATTGTATGCAGGCCAACAACATGATCACACACACCGCTATACGACACTTCTGGAAAACCTTCCCACTTATCGACCAATCACGACATACGACAGAAGACGGTTCATCTGATCACGTCAAGTTCCTTCCGCACGTGATCACGTCCAACTTGGAGCACGACTCGGTCAAGCTCGTGCTAGAACACCTAGTGGACGAAAGGCAAGCCGGTAAATGCTTAAATCGGAGACCATGCAGTTTAATGCTCTACTCAAAATACAATGCATAAAATGAACATGGACAATTTATTAGGTTGGTCCAAGAAATTCCCTTATTGCTTGTTGCAGTTGTGACCTTTGTACCTGCCTCTAAGCTGACAGGTCACGTTGAGGTCGGTGATGTCATAGCTGCCCTACGACCTACGACCTGCTTGGTGACTGTCATGCACGCAAACAATGAAACTGGAGTCATTCAGGTATCAGGCCAAACAAAAATTAAGCCCCAAAATATTGTGTTTTAATTTCACTTAATTAATTTGAGTCCATTTTTAATTTTAGGTTTCATCCGCAAAGGAGTCAAATCATTTGTTATATTTACTTGTAGCCTATATCAGAGATTTGCCGGTGTGTTCGTGCCGTCAAGCGCGACCCTAAACGTGAATTGCCACAGGTCTTGCTCCACACCGACGCAGCGCAGACTATCGGTAAGATTGATGTCAATGTGAGAGAGCTGGGAGTGGATTACCTGACTGTGGTTGGACACAAGGTGAGGCACGATGGGGGGAGGGGGTCTATTATTGTCTTTCGGCAATGAAACCGAGGATTCCTCAAATAGCGCCCAAGGCACTGTAAGCTCGTAAGCCTGAGAAAACCTGCAGGAGGATAAACGAAAGGCCAGAAACACCGGGGCGAACCCCTGCTCTTAGCGATAAGCGTGACTGGTTTTTTGTACGTGCGTGTCCAGGTTCAATATACACACACGGGACCAACGGCTTTACGTCCCATCCGAAGGACGAAGCAATAGTGGTTTAATTGCCTTGCTTAAGGACACACGTGTCGACGGCCGGGATTCGAACTCACGCTCTGTGGAACAGAAAACACACGCTCTTAACCACTCGGCCACGACACTCCACTTGTACTAAGAAATAACTCTGGTTTGAAACTTACCCAAGAGATGTTGACTAGAGGGTCCAACTGTTTGACACTTCATTAACACTCGTTGCTGCTGCTTTATTTGCACAGTTTTATGGGCCACGGATAGGGGCCATCTTTGTCCAAGGAGGGGGAGTGGCCACCCCTCTCTACCCCATGCTGTATGGAGGCGGGCAAGAGAGAAACTTCAGGCCTGGGTAAGCGTGAAGCCACGCCCCTTTATATCTTAAGTTAAGAACCTTGGAGGCACATCAGTGTTGTAAGGCTCTAGTCCAGAACTCACGTTTGAGTCCATCTCGGGTCATAATTTTGATGACTCAGTCAACATGAGTCACATCAGCAAAAGAGTCTGACTCAGATTCGACTACGATGACTCGAACTTGATGGCTGTGACTTAGTGAGTGACATTATTTAACACCAAAAATATCTTTTAAGAAGATAAACCCGATGTTTGTTTTCCGAAATATCTTAAAAGCAGTTCTAGAATGTTAAGCAACAAAGCCTAGTACCACAAATTAATTTTGTACAATGTATTGACTTTAGAGTGACTCAAGACTCGACACCACTGGGGAACGCACCCTCTAAAATATTCCCCACAGCATCCCAAGTTTTCCCTCCTCTTCAACATATCGCCCCCCCCCCCCCCCCCCCCATCCAAAAACATGTAACATTTCTCCTAAGCAGTGGCCACCCCTCTCTACCCCATGATGTATGGAGGCGGGCAAGAGAGAAACTTCAGGCCTGGGTAAGAAAGTGTTGTAATATCTTAAAACCATTTTGTTCCTTTTTTTTTTACCCAGCACTGAAAACACCGGCATGATTGCAGGACTTGGGAAGGTTGGTCAACGTTCACACAAGTTTTATTCAATTAGTCTTTTTGTCATGGTATTGAAAAATCGACTTGTGATGGACTTGTTATGTTGGGACATGACTGCAGCTCGTGTGAACCTGGGGCGCAGGGGTAATAATTAAGATAAAGAACGTACCCCAACTGACCAACCAAAATTATCCTGGAAACTCACAAAATGATGTAGCACAAAGAAACAATCGGTGGTCAGAATTTGTTGGAACCCAAATTGTATAACTTGCATAATCTGGGAATAAATCTGCACTTTACACAGGCAGCTGAACTTGTGTGCCAGAACTTAGAGAAATATGAAGAGCATATGAGAGATGTACGGGATTACTTGGAAGAGCGTTTGCAGGTAATTCACCCCCGCAGTCTCATAGAATTAGTTCCGATTAAACTATTTCAGCTACTAAAACTTTTCCTAAAAATGAAGACGAACCTCAACCGAACTCGACCTATTAAAATCCTGTTAGGACGGTTACTGTACTCCTAAATGGACAGTCTTTTTTACTGGGTTATAGGCATACCTACATAATCAGAGTCCAACAGTTTGTGTTTACCGTTTGCCATGGTGTTGGAATTTGCCAGGATGGGTTTATTTTCCAGTAACTCACATGAGGGGGTTAGAGTTAAACTGAAACAAAGTGTAGACTTTTGTTAACACAGCTTAAAATGACTGGTTAAAAAATATTTAAATTTTTTTTTTAAATTAATTAAGTTCAGACCAAATTCTAAATTATGAACTCAACATTTCTGTCCAGGTAATTCTCAGCAAACTGATTGAAACTTTAAATAATGTTCTAAATAAAAACAGTTAAATTCTAGTTTATTCGAAACTTATTATTTTGTTTTCAGTGTCGGTACCTTTTCTTTCTCAACAGGAAACATTTGGAGATGACGTTCATTTCAACAGTAGATTCCCCTCGGGTAGCGCAAGACTTCCCAACACCTGCAATGTATCGTTTGTAGGACGGGGGCTAGAAGGTAAGTCAAACAAACCTTCGGTGTAGAAACTTGAGAGTCATCTTTGAGGTAGCACGACATTGGGTCGCCATTAACCAGTTCGCGCCGGGATTATTTTTACATCGCCGAGCCGACGGGCGGGATTATTTTTAACGAAACTCGATCCGAAGCGTGTTCAGGCCGATAGTGCTGGGTAGCACACCCACGCATTTCCGGCCTTGCGCGCTGCTGACATACATTTCCGAACTTGAACTTGGCGTATTTATTCGTCATCCGTTTTGAATTTGGGGAAATTTTTGCGTTTATATACGTCATCCGGCGCGAACTGGTTAAGCTTTCTTAACCAGTTCGCGCCAGATGACGTATTTATAAACGCACAGTTTTCCCCAAATTCAAAACGGATGACGCACAAACACGCCAAGTTCAAGTTCGGAAATGTCTGTCAGCAGCAAGCAAGGCCTGGAAAGGCGTTGGTGTGCTTCCCGTCACTATCGGCCTGAACCCGCTTCGGATCGAGTTTCGTTTAAAATAATCCCGGTGCAAACTGGTTAAAGATGATCATGTGCACATTGGTTTTTAACGAGAATGAGGCCATATGGGTTGGTAACCAATAATTTTTACCTCGTCTTCCGAAACACAGGCTACAAAATTCTTCAAAGGGTGAAAATACTACAAGCGAGTGTTGGAGCAGCGTGCCATTCGGAATCCCACTGCAAGTGAGTTAAGGCAAATGACAGTGTTTACATTTACGTGACAAAGTCGTGCAACTTATCGGAGTAAAATTTTGAGTTATTTTGTCGCGCTTGTATTCCACATAGACCCTAGATCTGAAAACCGAGTATTTGGGAAAGATCGCACGACGTATGTTTTTATTTACACACGAGCATCTACTACATCGTTGTGTAAATAGGCTTTTATATAGCATTTGTTATCGTAAAAACAATCTCAAACAGTTATTATCCGGTTCCTTAGACCCTGCGACTATACAGTAGCTGATACGAGTGCTCAATTGTCTTCGACCCTCACAGGTACCCATTTATCCTGGGTGGAAGGCGGCAACTGTAGTTAAGTGTCTTGCCCAAGGGCACAAACACCATGTTCCTGGAAGGGAACCCATGTACCATCGTCCCCGAGTCAAACACCACAACCACTGGGCCATTGCATAACCATGTCAACTCAAATATAAGTGTTGCATACATCGGAGAAGATACATTTACTCGATAAGAAGGGATCAAATTATTTGTAATGATTTCGAATATTTGTTTCTGTTGCCAGGCCGTCCCACATTCTTCTGTCGGTGGGCATACCGTCAGAGATTGCTGCCAATGCTCTGAGACTCAGCATTGGACGAGAGACAACCAGAGAAGATATCGACAGAGTAATTAACGATGTCAAACAAGCTGTGCAGTCATTACAAGATGAAGACAATTGAATAAGAGAAAGGGATGGAGACATGATGCTCCCAGAAACTGAATTTTCATTGATGAATTTTCTTTGACCGTGTATCTTCTTTGACCGTGTATCTTTTGTTAGACGTTCATAGTGAGATATCTGTTATAAAACATACTGTGTTAGTAGTATATCGTTATATCGTTATTGATGTATGGCCTTGACAATAATTCAGTTGGCATATTATATTGTACTATTAGTTTGAAGCAAATTAATTTAAGCTATGTTCTCCCTATTTTTGAACTTTTAAATAAACAATCAATTTATTAGTCAATTTATTTAGGGTAACATTGTACTCTTTATTGTGACAATAATTCTACACAAAACAGCATCATAATATTAAAAAACAACAAAAAAGAGCGTATAAAATCTGTTTTTGTATCCAAAAAATGTTTATTTGACAATAAAAGCAGACATCTTTCCAGTTTCTTGAAGACAAAAACCAACAGGAAAACGATGAACAAAGATATACAAATCTCTGAAAATAAATGCTGAGTTTAGGGAAAATGTACGTTTTCACCTTGTTTTGTTTGGTAAAATCCTTTGATCGCCCAAGGCATCATAACAAAAGTGGTCTGGAGAATTTGACAATTAAAAATGTGGACAACTATTGAACAAGTCGGGGTACAAGACGCATGAAGGGCTACGGTAACACACAGGTCTATGAGAAGTCTTTGTTTGTTTTGTAAAAGGCATTTCAACCTATGACATACTGTAGACCTCAAATGAATTACTTTCAAAACAAAATACAAGGATTTTTCTCGACGTTCTTGCAACTGCTTTTAGCTGACGTGAAAATAAACCTGGCGTGTTTTGGGGGGCAAACTGCCTCCAAAAATCCACCGTTGCGTACTTTATTTGTCAAGTGGCATTAAAGGTATGATACACCATTGGTAATTGCTTGAATACTAAAGAATGGGTAGATGTGGGGGGTTGAAATTTATAATAAATATCGTTTAACTGACCTGTTCGAAGTTTTACAATCATGGATGGCTAGAAAAGCATGAAAAACAGCGTTTGTTTTCAACGGGTGTCAGGCAGTTGTTCTTATGTCATTTGTGTGTTCTGGTGAACAGGAATTTTTCTTTAGAAAATTCAATTTTTCAGACTAATTACAGGATATCTAGCGCAATCATTTTGCTGGATGCCTAGAATCATTATTTACTTTCAGATGAGTAAGATATCTCTTAATAATTCGGTAGTAAATATTTTTCGATATGTGCAAATGGTGTATTCTACCTTTAACGCACATGTTAACACTCAACCTTCCTAAAAACGAAATATCCTGCAAAATGATCAGAAAATCAGCAGGTAGGTCCTGAAGGCAAATTGTCAACTGCAGGTACCAGTCGTAGTTTTTAGTTATGAAAGGAATCCTGAGGGCCTACGAATCAAACAATCTTCTCCAGTTCGTCCGCGTCGTCTGTGCTCAGTGGGAGAATTTTTCGACCTGAAATCAAAACAGAAAAAAACCAAGAACTTGAAACCAACAATGTTGGAGACCTCGGAGAAGAAAGTTTGAGGCCAAATAAAAGTGTCCACTCACCAAAGTGTCGCTCAATCTGTTGGAGTATGTCCATATTCCTTGGCCTGTCCACAAAGTTGATCGCCAGTCCGTTCTTGCCGAATCGTCCTGTCCGGCCGATGCGATGGAGGTACGTCTCACAGTCCGCCTGACCGCTCATGTCCACCGGCAGGTCAAAGTTCACTACGATAGTGACCTGCTCGATGTCAATACCTGTAAAAAGGTTTTAAAGGAAAAAAAGATTATATTATTATAAAAATTTTGAGTTTTAAAACCAGGTCCTACAAAAACATTAAGGGGTTTAGAAACAAGCACCTAAACATTATTATTGCTGGAGTTCTAAAACCTAGTACCCGTGCCACTAACCTCTAGCCATGACGTTGGTCGTGATCAAGATCTTTTCTTTGCCTGCTTTAAAGCGTTTTAGGACGGCCAATCGTTGCGTAATATCCAGCTCTCCACTCAGCAGCCCCACCGCATGACCCTCTCTCGACATCATCTCCGTCAACCAGTTTGCTGTTTTCCTTGTCTTCATGGTGCAGAGAAAAGAAAGGCAATTTGTCAGCTGACACGTTTTACTAAAAAGTTTGTGTGTAGAGATTACCTCTTGGCTAGGGCATAACACATCCCTGTCTATACATACATACTAAGTTTGAACCAATTGGACTTTGATAGTTTGATAGATATACGGCCTAAAAAATAAGGTGTTTTTTTTCAATGTGACATCACATGACAGGGTTTTTAACTAGTAACGTTGCGATTATTTTCTTTTTTGGCAAGTGAAATTGTAGATTTGTTTTGGTAGTAAATTTAACCTACATGACAGAAGATCATGGCTTGGCCAATGCTGATAGCGCCGTAGATGTTCGACAAAGCTTCAAATTTCTCCCTCTCATTAGTGCACAGCACGTAGAACTGTTTGATGTTGTTCAGGCTCTCCTCCTCGCGACGAAGGCGGATGACGACGGGGTCCGACACGATCTTGTTGGCAAACTGCATGACCGTGTCCTCGTAGGTGGCCGAGAACAACATCATCTGGCAGGTGTCGGGAAGCTTCCTGGATAGAGAGAGGGAAGGGAATGAAGAACATTATCTGGCAGGTATCGGGAAGCTTTCTGGATTGAAAGAGGAAAGGGAATGAAGAACATCATCTGGCAGGTGCCGGGAAGCTTTCTGGAGTGAAAGAGTAAAGGGAATGAAGAACATTATCTGGCAGGTATCGGAAATCTTCCTGGATAGAGAGAGGGAAGGGAATGAATAACATTATCTGGCAGGTACCGGGAAGCTTCCTGGATTGAAAGAGGAAAGGGAATGAACAACATCATCTGGCAGGTACCGGGAAGCTTCCTGGATTGAAAGAGGAAAGAGAATGAAGAACATTATCTGGAAGGTACCGGGAAGCTTTCTGGATTAAAAGTGGAAAGGGAATAAACATCTAGCAGGTGCCGGGAAGCTTTCTGGATTGAAAGAGGAAAGGGAATGAAGAACATTATCTGGCAGGTATCGGGAAGCTTCCTGGATAGAGAGAGGGAAGGGAATGAACAACATCATCTGGCAGGTGCCAGAAGGCTTCCTGGATCGAGAGAAGGAAGGGAATGAACAACATCATCTGGCAGGTACCGGGAAGCTTCCTGGATCAAGAGAAGAAAGGGAATGAACAACATCATCTGGCAGGTACCGGGAAGCTTCCTGGATAGAGAGAGGGAAGGGAATGAACAACATCATCTGGCAGGCACCAACAAGCTTCCTGGATCAAGTGAGGTCAGGGAATGAACAAAATCATCCGGCAGAGTGGGAAACCCACAGAATCAGGCAGGAACAGAAAGCCTTATCCCCATATTGGCCCAGGTGGGAAATGAACCCACATCGTGATATGCTGCTAGTCCTGAATAATGTTACAATACACAGGCAAACAAAATAATAATAATAATTTCAAAGCAAATTTCCAAATTAGAAAATTATCAAAATAGCACATTAAATTGCTGAGCAATCACAAAAAACAAAAACAAATGCAGTCTCACAGAAATTGGTTTAGGATTACCTCTGGATGCGAATGGACTGGTCCTGGTGCCCCTGCGTGGCAATCATGACGTCCGCCTCGTCTAGAACAAACACCGAGATCCTGTTCAGGTCAATAAAGCGAAGCTTGATGCACCAGTCCAGCATGGTCCCCGGTGTACCGATGACAATGTGGTGCTCGACCTTTGAACCTCTGGCAACTGTGGGTCAGAGTTCAACAGGGTGTTATACAGCCAGCTGGGTTAGACTTTAGACTTTGTTCCAGTCTTTAGAATCCACAACGTTTTGTAGTTGACTACTTTTTTCAAGTTTGACATGAATACAGGACATGCAGTTACGAGTCTGTCCAATTAATTCAGGATTGTCTTAGTATTTGGCGTAGTTTTTCAGATTTTAACCTCAGGTTTTTCAAACATTTAAACTGAAATGCTGGTGTTTACAGGCATTGGCGGCATGGGTTTTTGAGAGAAAAAACAGGCAGGGCGTCATTCAATGCTAAATGGGGACACTGCTCATAACTTAATGTGTTTTTTTGTACATCATTCACAAAACTAACATCAGTTTGACCCAATTTATTGCTGGGGGTTAGGAGGGGGTTGGGGGGTTAGGAGTGGGCTGGCCTTTGGCATTGCGAGTCTTACGTTTGTTCCCTCTGACAGCGTAGATAACCTTCAATTCTTTCATGTTTTTCCCCATCTGCTCTACAACGGCGCCAATCTGCATAGCCAGCTCCAGCGTTGGTGCGAGGCAGATTGCCTGCAAGAAAAAAACCAAAACAAACGGTTGAGGTCAATTTAATGAAGCTGCTTGTTCCTTGCAAATTCTTCCTTGGCAAAATTGTTGCTCTAATTTAAATTTATGGTGATCACAACTACAATCTAAAGGCATATTGCATTATTTGAACATGAATATGCATAAATATACCTAGGGACATGGACCAATCATGTCGTCTCTTATTCAGATGTTCATAAATAAGCATGAATATACCTAGGGACATGGACCAATCATGTCGTCTCTTATTCAGTTCTTCATGAATATACCTAGGAACATGGACCAATCATGTCGTCTCTTATTCAGTTGTTCATAAAAATGCATGAATAAACCTGGGGACATAGACCAATGATGTCGTCTCTTATTCAGTTGTTCATGAATATGCATAGGGACATGGACCAATCATGTCGTCTCTTATTCAGTTGTTCATGAATATGCATAGGGACATGGACCAATCATGTCGTCTCTTATTCAGTTGTTCATAAAAATGCATGAATATACCTAGGGACATGGACCAATCATGTCGTCTCTTAATCAGTTGTTTATGAATATACCTAGGGACATGGACCAACCATGTCGTCTCTTATTCAGTTGTTCATCAATATTCATGAATGTACCTGTGGCCAGCTGTTACTTGTGTTGACCCTGCTCAGCATGGTGAGAACGAATGCCGCCGTCTTCCCTGTCCCACTCTGTGATTGGGCAATCATATTCTTTGGTCTGCTAGTGCACAAAGATAAAGACTATTAGTAATTAAGAGACTAAATGTGTGCATGCGTGGCCGGCTTTATGAAATACATAATGATAATGGTTCGAAACGAAAGTTAAGTTTTGCAAAACCACTTTTGCCCACAGCCACAAACTCCTTCGTGGTTATCTTCTGTGGAGTAAGGACCCTGCACAATTTGTTGACGTGGTTACTTTCAGGGATTAGTAGGCAGATTCAGTCACGCTTCACTGCTCTCCATAGTGCTGTTTGTGTGTGCAGTTTGTGTGTGCAGTGACTCTCAGTGTAACACAGTTACTTAACACTTCAAATCTCTTCACCTAAAACTGGAATCACCGACATCACTTAATGGATTCCGCATCTCTACAAATTGTAATTATTATCTGATTTTTTGTGTGTATTACTAGAGATGAAATCAAGTTCAAAGTTATTCCTCTGTATACTGACTAGCCGTCGGGAGGGTTCATTCCTTCCCAACACTTACGGGTCAGCAAGGAGAAGGGGCAGCGCCGTTTCTTGGATCTTTGACGGAGCATTGAAGCCCATCTCGTAAACACCCTTCAACAAATCTGGCTTTCTGAAAGGCAAAGTGAGAAACAAGAAACCATGGGTGCAAGCCAGCCAGTCTGGTTCCCTGACTACAGACTACGAAAATTGCTATTAAATTACTAAACCCAAAATCCATTCATTTCTCAAAGTTTAATACAGCCACAGGAAATTATTCGTACCGAACCTAACAGCACTAAACCTGCCAAACTGTTGTAAGTTTGATTGACTTGGTACAGATGGGTCTTTACATTGTTCAGTGTTCAGGATCAGGGCTTTGGTGACACTTTGAGGCCAGAAGATGTTGAAACAAAAAAACGTTAAAAGTAAAAAATAGGCCCCAATGTCACTTTTTGTAATATTTAAAAAAGGAACCTATTGTACTTTTTACGTTTTTCGTTCCAACGAAAGGTTTTCACGTCTTTAGGCTTTACAGTGCGAGTGGCCAATGGTTTAATGTGTCGGAGTGCGTTTGAGTGGGGACACACACAGTGTACACAGTTACACTTACAGTTGACCAGGAACTGCGCCTTGACCTTGAACTGCGCCTTGACCTTGAACTGCGCCTTGACCAGCTGTGAGATCACCCATGTCTTACGCCTTTTTTCCCTGAACCTCAAATAACTGAACAGGGTCTGCCTGGGCCTTTTGTACTTAGTCGAACCAAGTCCAACAACAAGTTGCTAATGTTTGGTACCAATGTCTGCTAAAACCTAGCAAAACCTGCAGTTGGAGTTTGATAGGCTTGGGTTAGTTAGGATTAAACAAGATAACGTTTGTTTTAACTTACAAGTGAAGCTCCTCGAAGGATTTGACCGAGTAGAGAGGGGAGTTAGGGTCTTTCTGTTGGACCTCCAGTTGTGTCTGTGAGATGTCTTGCAGTTTGTTATGCAGGGCTTTGTTTAGTAGAGAGGCATCCGCCACTTCCTTGGCAGCTAATAAGAAAGAAAATGCAAATTTGCAGCTATCCAAAATCTGTGCAAAATCATATTTTTGATTTTGGAGGGTTGAGGACTATTACTTAGGGTTAATTATTGTAAATTTATATAAAAATATTCCTTCTTGTATCAACTATCATTGCAAGCTGTCATTTTAAAGAAAATAACCAAAGAATGTCATTTCCAAAGATGTGTCATATAGATGCACTTTTAGAAATGTCCGCAAATGGTGTGCGCAATCTTGGTGTAGATTCCGAGCATCTCAACTTAAAAGTGACCTAAAGAAAACCATTTTAATATTCTCACCATCTACTTCACCTCCCTCGCTTTCATTAGTTTCATCACCATGGTCACCTGTGGGTGAAATTTAATTCATGTTATTAATTGACAAAATGTGGAATTGTCAACATAGGGTTGGATAGCTCAGTTGATAAAATGCCTGAAAAGCAGAGGTTGCGAATGTGAATTGCATTCCACCAAATACAGTTTACATCACAGACAGGGTTCGTTTTACAAAAAAAAAGTTGCATGCACTGGTGCATGTAGACCAAAAAACCTACATGCACCAGCAAAAAGTTACATGCACCATTAATTTTGCAAATCAGCGCATTATTGATATTTCTTTAGGCACACAATCAGTGTTTACAATATACTTATTTCCATACATACATCAATTTAAGGATTTTAAGGACACGGTAAATTATGTACATGTATGTTTGTTTCATAATAAAGAAAACTTGTGAGAAACCCTTCTTTATGATAGTACAGTGTCATTCTCTCTTGTTTTATGGTGTGGTGGTTATCTGGAAGTTTCCCAACCACGCCCTCTATTGTTTGATAGTCGTTAGGCGCAGGGGCGCTAAATCGCGATAGTTGCGTGATAATGAACAACAACGTCTTGCAAAAAGACTACAGCGAGTGCTGAGCAAATATTGCCTAGAGGGGTAGCCACAATTGAGTCAATTACGATAACCCCTGTATGACGTCACTCCCGTAAACAACGTGTACGTACGTACGAATATGGAGGGCTTTCCCGATTACAAAAATAGCACTAGCGCTAGAACATGACGCGACGCAACGGCGTGCGCAAGTTTACTGATTCTGAATCTGCTGCAAGGAATAAATTATGGATTTATGAAATAAATAACACGTTCGTACATTATCTGGTAAAGTATTCAACCAACTTTATTCGTATTCTCACTGGGGCTGATAAATATATGTCTGAAATGAGTACTTTGGTGGTCAAAAAGCTACATGCACGGCGTGCACGTGGGGCAGAAAAGTTACGTGCACAAAAAAAAATCTACATGCACTGTTACGGTGCATGCGTGCACCCGGGTAAATCGAACCCTGATCACAGAGACCGAACCTTTATCTTGATTTGGTGTTGCCGTCTTTTCAACTGCTACATTTTGCTTCTCCGCTGCATTGAGTCTGATGTTCTGTACCTAATTGAGCAAACATAAGAAAAGTGCATGATCACATTAAATTCACGTGAAATTTTCTAGGCTTTCTTGAGGAAAAGGTCTTCTTTGGCGAGTTGACCTGTGGACAGCGTGGTTGCTCTTTAACTGCAAGTGCAAGACTGCACGTTTGATCTTGAATCTTGACCCCATCAATCAAGCACGCGGCCCAAAACTCAATCAAAAGAATTTCACCGGGTAGTCAGTCACAGAAAATGTATCAACTCTTATTTACTGGGTTAACTTACTTTACCAGCCAATTCTTCTTTTTCCTGTTCTTCTATAGCTTTGTCCCAGTCTAAGTCAGACATCGTGAACACTGTAACAGAAGAAAGTTACTTTTAAGCTCAGATTCTTTCTAGAAAATTAGAAAATACACGATACGCATGCAATAATAAACTTTATGAACAGCGCCCTCATTTTTTATTTTTTTTTGGAAGCGCGCCCTCTTCTGACACTTTTTCTTCAGTTTGACAGCTCAGCACCAGCTGGATGGGCGGGGCAAAGGGGGGCGGAGAGAAACCCCGCCTCCATATGGGCGCCCATATGAGACCCCATAATGGGACCCCCATATTGGCCCCCCTCATATGGGACCCCACATATGGACCCCCACATATGGACCCCCCATATGGGAACCAACCTCAGTATGGGAATCCGCCCCCCCCCCCCAAAAAAGAAAATAATAATAATAATAAAATATGGGAACCCACCACTTTCTAGACTATTGTTTACCTAAGGCACCCCTTAAGGCAACCCCCCCCACCCCCCCAACCCCAACCCCCCCCCCCCAAAAAAAAAACCCCCCAAAAAAAAAAAAAAAAAAAAAACACCTAAAAAGATTTCCTAAGAAATCACATTCCGCAAGCACAATGACCACAACAAAGGAGGGGGTTGGGGGGGGGGGGGGGGGGGGGGGGGGGGGGGGAGGGGGGGGGGGGGGAGGGGGGGGGGAGGGGGGTGTCTCCATCCCATATCTTGCTTCATATTGTTGGTGGGTTACTGGACAATAATAATAATGACACCTTTAACAAAAGTTATTATAAAATTTAAACATTGCTTACTTTATTCCTGTTCTTGGTCCCTAACATTTGTTGTGTCCAGTGTATTCAAAAAATATCAAGGCCTCTTAAAAACCAATTCATGGACTGAAGTTACAATCAATTTTGACACAGACAAATTTAAAGGCACTTAATAAATCTCAACATATTAATTAAGAGATATATTTACACACAATGTGCTCTTTGACATAGGGAAGTTATACGAATTGAGAGGGGGGGGGGGGCTGTCATTAGACAGCTTTGAGCCAATATATTTTGAGGATTGGTTTCCAGAGAAAAAGTTAGAAATTTGTTGTAATGAAAAAAAAAAAAAAAAATTGTATGATGGAAATAAAATAAAAATGAAATTAAAATGTGTATAATAAATTATAAGGATTATTTCATTGAAAATTATGGAATATAAGTTAACAATACATTCATAACTCGATCAGGGAAACATTACTAGCTAAAATGATTTGGTGGGTGGGTGGGTGGGTAAATATTGGGTGGGTAGGTGGGTGGGTAAATATTGGGTGGGTCACTAAATGGAAGAAAAATATTGTGGGTATGAAAGTAATAACTGTTTTAGTTATTAGTACCAATTTTCAAAAGATTAAATTTTCCATTTTAACAACCAACACAACAGTTACTAAACGTACAGAAATGCATTATGAGGTATGAAAGAAGTGTAAAAAAATTATAATTGGCAAATTGCACATAACGATATCAAATTATTTTCAAATATGAGTATTATATATTTACAAATTTATTGAAAACATTCTTATTATTAATTAACATTAAACAAGGTAGACGAAAAGGTACGATAACTTAGCTTTTCAGAATAAACAAGCCAGGTTTAAAACTGAATTTGGGTTAGTTTTTTTCATTGTAGAAAAGAGTGAAATAACAGGCACTAGTCGTAAAGTTTAGGTATACTTTTTTTGACAATTGCATATTCCAAAATTGCATTTCTGAGTTATTGCTGATGTCGATGTAACTCGTAGAATTACTTGTGTGTTTAGTTAATATCTGCCTGTACCATACGTAACTAATATCTATCGTAACCAGCACCAGTTTTGATACTCATAGCACCATGCTGTACATTCAATTTACATTTATTTACATATATTAACAGTATACACATCAATCCCCAAAAATACATCACTCGTTAAATATATTTCCTTAAAAAAAAAATCTGATCAGATGACCAGTATTATTTATACCGCATTGAGAAGAGTCCCCCATTTTTGGAACTAAAATGATCTTACGGCCGGTTTATACTAGACTGCAAATTGGTAAAGTCAGGGCAAGTTTTTCACACTGAATTTTCACAAGTTGAACCCATATCAACTCCGGCGAATTTTGCAGCGAATTTTTTGTGACGTCAAATTTACATCATAAAAACCGACATTTAAGCTAAGGGTTCGCGTGAAATACTCGTCACATGGTTGACCTGAGCATTGGATAAAAGAAAATCTTGCATAGGCTTTTCAAGTTAAATCCCCGTGTCTGTTAAACAGGATTTTAAAATATCTCAGACGGTTTACCCTTTTACAACTGGTTACAAGACCACATGCTCAGAGACCCTGCATACAGATGGCTGAAGTCAAGTGCTTAAGAACCATATTGATATGATCCGGCAGGACAAAAAACAGCTCAAAATGCATAGCAACATAACATAAATAGTTGAACAAAATTGTTGAAAGTTATCCTTTCAGCATTTTTACAAATTTTTTGGCCAAGAAAGGCATTTATGGATAGAGATTATATTGTAATTGAGCAGGATAAAAAAACCGAGAAGTTTACCCAGTTCGCGCCGGGATTATTTTGACATTGACCAGGCCCAGACGTGGGATAGTTTTTCATGAACCTCGATCCGAGGCAGGTCCAGGCTGGCATCTATGGGTAGAACACCGGCCTCGCTCGCTGTGAGGCAGTCGCTAACAGATATTTCTGGCCTTGCTCATGACGTGTTTATCTGTCATCCATTTTGAATCCTGGAAAAACTATACGTGTATACAAAGCATCTGACGCGAACTGGTTAAATACCGCTGATGAGAAGCATAGTTGCCCCAAAAAGGTCATCACCTTCAGTTTAGAGCTAACTGGGCTCCTAACAGGCTTAAATCCGCCTTTTCTAATTGCTCCATTACCCCCTGAAATCTGTCAGTGCGTTGGTGGTTCCTCGTAGGGTGGTTTAAGCTGGCAGTACTGGCCGTCTAACGTGAAGCCTAGCCGCCGTGCCACTCTCAAGCGGATCTTGAGAGCTGGCCCCAGCTTGAGGCCCATGTTCTGCAGGAGGTGATCCTCGGTTAAGACTGGAAGGATCTCGCCGTCGATGGCCTGATCTCGGAAGACCTGGTAGTTGAGGAGAAGAGAAACAGCAAGTTGAGGATGACTGTATAATAAATTGGTTGAACAAGGACAGAAGCTGAATTGGGAATGATGCGGCTACAACGTGATTGAGCCAAAGGAATGTACGATATCTAGACTGCTGCCCACAAACATGTCTGACCATGGTGCACAGACAGCGAGTGAAAGTGTTGATTTTTGGGAAAGGAGGAAAACCGGAAAACCTGGAGAAAAATCCAAGTGGCACAGGAGAGAATCAACGCACAACTCTACTCACATGTGTTCTGATGAGCTGAAAAAAACAAACCGAGCCACATTGGTAAAAGACGAGCACTTTACGTACTACCACCTATGTCACCAAAGGGGAGGAGAGGAGGGGAGGAGAGGAGGTGGGGAGGTACGGTGGGTCTTGATCTCAATTCACTTGCGTGTACTGCCTGGAAGCCCCACCCCCTCCTTTTTCTGCTTTTTCGGATCCACCCAGGTTTATTGACTCACCTGAACGTATTCTTCGCAACCCTTCAGAGACTGTATAAACTGCGCTACATCATGCACCGTCCACAGGCTCATGTCACTCGGCAGAAAAACAGCGTCGTTGTTTGGCGTTTGGGCAGATGGGCTGACGTCGTCCGCACTGTGAGTGGAATTGTGGGAACTGTTGTTTCGGTTGTCTGGAAATGCTGGCAGGAAAAAAAGAGAGAAAAATAGATTTGATATCGATCACCTTGGAAATATATCAGATAAACATTCTATACAAAATGTAATTTGTTTTGATTTCTGAGTTCATATCAGAAACAAAATTCAAAAAAGGGAATCAGGTTGGCATACTTCTTTCTTCGCTGTCCACCACTGCTGTGACCCGGGTATGAATCCCACCTGGGCCAATGGATTGGGTTTTCAGTCCCTGCCTGATTCCATCGGTTCCCCAAAAAATATTCTTCTGGTTTTTTTCTCCCACCTCTAAAACTGTACCTTCTTCTCGTTGTCTTCTCTCTACAGGTTTCTTCAGGCTTACGAGCTACTGTAAGTGAGGGATCCTTGGTTTCATTACCAGAACGAATTAATAATAATACCCTACGATACACTGGCGTCCCATCCCATCCAGAGGGAATAGAAATAATATATATAAAGGCATTATATAGTACCTGGTGTCTTTGGCACAGCATCTGGTCTGGTCAGCTCGATCATCTTAACGGAGGGTGTTTTTGCGGTGGGGGTGAGCAGAGACTGTGTGCGTCTGCTTCCCTCCCCCTGGCTTGTCAACGGCTGCTGAGGGCCCGCGACGAGGGTATTACCGTTGATACGATTGCCTGGTTGATGCGAGTGAAATCTACAAAAAAAAGTAGAAGGAAAAACAGAACAAATATAGCCATGTTAGATCATTTTCTGGTCTTCTCCCATACAAATGCCAGTAAAGTTGCTGAAATCAAAAACTGGGATTTTTGGAACAGATAAATATTTTATGGTGTGCCAAACAATGAAAGATTTTTAAAAAACTCTAATTTCAAGAAATTCTTAAACATGTGGCTTTTTAAAAATTGTTACAGGTCCAAAGATGGAAGCTTGCAGTGTCTTAAGTATTACCTTGGTCTCAGACTAGCTGGTCCTTTTTGGAATGCTGCGCTGTTTGCTGACGAGACGAGTACAATGTGGGGACTCCGGCTAATCTGAAATTAACCAGACCAAAATCAGCCTAAAATTTGGGTTAAAATCACACCTAATTTTATGCTTTCCTGATAAATAAACCGCATGCAAAAGCATGCCTATAATACACTGTAAAACATGTTTTAGAGATGTAAGTACAAGATTACCAACTATTTAGAAGTGCTGTGATATTACTATTAAAGAATTCTCCTACCACACAAAGTCTAAAATCCTTTAAGCTCCGTCCATTAAATTGAGTCAAGATTGTTCGAATAATTTCCGTAGTTTCGCTTTTATAGCAAATTGAAGTGAATAGTTTTGTGCATACCTCTCTTTCTTTGTCTCCGCCCCCGTGCATCTCAAAGTGCTGAGGAGAGTTCTGCTTGCGAGACTTGTGTGCCATCAGAACGTCATGCTTGTCGTAATTGGTGAGGGACTGCGGGTCGCCAAGGACAAAGGATACCGGTGAACTCTGCCCGCTTATGCTGCTCAGGGTCGATTCGGGACTGTTGGAACCCAGGTTCAAAGATTTACGTGCATTTTCTGTAAGAAAAATATAAGATGCTATATTGCTCGCCAGTATTAGGTTAAAAAAAAATAATCCATCATGGTAAGAGTTGGGTTCAACCCCTGGGTTAAAACCCTGCCAAAAACATGGTTTTTGTGCCCTTGGGCAAGACATTTTACTACAAGAGCCTCTCTCCACCGAGGAGTGTATCCCAGTGTATCGAAGCCGATTAAGCACTTATTTTGGCAGATGTGTGGTCCATGGCCTGACGATTGATATGAAGGCATTTCTACATGATCACTCTGATTATTAAAAATATATCGCACCGATATTCTGAGGTTCGGGCGAGTTTGCTGCCTGGAAGATACATCTCTGCTGCTCATCGTAGATGTCGTCCTCTGTTGGCGAGGTACTGCGCGAGCGCTTTCCGTTCCTGTAGTCAGAGGGCAGGCTTCTCTTGCAAGAGACATCCCTGACCCCCAGCAGATGGGAACCGTTGGTCTGGTGGAGATGGTTGATGATTTGATTCAACTGGCTAGGCTCCGACTCCTGCCTGGAGAAATATAAAAAGTAGAGGCCAATTTCATGGAGCTGCTAAGCACACAAATTTGCTTAGCACAAACAGTCTTGCTCAGTAAAAACCAGCTGAACACAGTCACAAACAATATAC